>CAMZMU010000062.1:36864198-37176054 GCA_947311845.1 Poa pratensis | reverse complement strand
TTGTGTTTGCTTGTTTTTCGTGTCCTGTAAAGCTGTTCTTTCAGCATCGTGTAATTGCCGTTGTAACACTGAGCTTTGTTAATTCAAAGCTGGGCTTATGCCTTTTATCTAAAAAATATTAATAACATGTGTATTGGCAATTCTGTTGTCTTCTCAATCGTCTATCATACAATTAATTACCTGTACCTGTATCGGCATTAATCACTTGGATCCTTAACCAAAACGACCGGTTGAATCCATACAAGGTAGGTGGACGATCCATGGAAACGGTCGGTGGGTGGTGATTAGCGGGCGACGTGGACGCCGCGATCGCCTTACAATGTCTCCGCCCACGGGCCCAAATAGAACAGAGGATGAGGCGGCGACAGGGACACATGTACCAACAGTTCCACTTACTACATCTTCACGTGCCCAATCTAGCCGGCCCATACACGGGCTCATTCTCCGCAACTATTCAATCTACCTTGCTACTTGCATACGCCCATTACTACAAAAAATATCTCTGTATCTCTCATTTTGGTACTGTTCTGTTTGGGCATCTGTCGGCATCCCTCCTTAGTTTCAACGGTTAATGCTGCCCCAAAAATCCCTTTGTGTCAAAAAGAATTATCCATCACAGGCATATGTGTTGCTGTCAGCGGTCTCACTATGCCGCCACTTCGATCCTGCAGTTGTTAGGTTGAGCTTCCTGCTGTTTTCCTTTGTCATGTCTAACTCTTAAGTGTCTATGTCTCCCAGTCCTGTCTCTGTCTCCCCATTACTAAAGTCCAACTTACTATAACTGACCTGAATAATCAATGTCAGTCTGTGCCTGCTCATTAGTCCCCCGTTTCCCAAACTAGTTTGAACAGTAAAATTTTCCCAAACGATCCTGTCAAAAAGAATTATCCAAGACGGAACAGACACATGTGTTTTCTGTAATCGTCTCACCTATGCCGTTCCTGTTGGTGAGCTTGAGCTTCTTTCCGGTTTTCCCTGTCTTGTCTGTGTCTCCCTACAACACGAGTCAGCTTCGCTCCGACTGATCGTTTGGACTAACCGATACTTGATCTCTGTCTGCGCAAGTCTACATGGATCGAAAACATGTCGTTTGTTCCTGTTGTTCCTGTTGGTTAGCTTAGTATTAAGCCTTCCGCTATTTTCCTTGTCTTGTCTATGTCTAAGCTAACCATGATGCCGGCTATACATGTCCATCTCTGTCCTGTGAATTAGTCTACATGCATAGCCGGCGGCATCCCCTTGAGTCCAGCCTTTTGTTTCTCTTTGTACTCCTTTTTTTTCGCTTGCTTTATTTTCCACCGTTTGTCAATCAATTCGAAATTGATAAGGAATTAATTGTATAACAAGCTTGAACTGGAATGTCTTGCAACATGTATAGTATCTATTTCCGTTATATGAAGGTTTTAAATTACTCCCATGCATACAATGCATATCTAGAAAGACACACAAAAAAATGCTATGATGGTCGGTATTCCCCAAGAAATAGATTGATGTGCTACTTTCAATGAAAGGTTTACATATATACTAGCTAACAAATGTAAATTTTTACCAAAATTACTACTAGTACTACCTCTATTCCAACATTGATGATGTCATACAATATGTGTAGTCTCAATCTTTGATTACCGACTATTGAAACAGATTTAAGTTGCTGAGATGGAAAATATTTCATGATTATGTCCCCTCTTAAGGCTTATTAGTCTGTCTTAACTCAAGTTTTTTTTTACGTTTGCACATATATATATATATGTACTTTTAAATTGTTTCAAAAAAAAGTGCGTAAGGACAGTTTCTGTATTGTTTTTAAAAAACACGATCCCTGTTGACTGAGTTCCATTTTAAGTTTTTGGTGAAAAGGCCTCCAGATGAGCAAGAATATGCTTAAACCCATTTCTAATAATTAAGAATATCAGTGAATATGCTAGTTACTGAATTTGCAGCTAACCATGCATCAAAATCACCAAAACTTGCCAGGTGACATACCCAAACCTGCTGGAATGGTTCGAAGAGCTCGGTGTGGAGATGGAGATATCAGACATGTCCCTCTCGGTGAGCACCCAGCTCACCGGCGGCGGCAGTGTGCGAGTGGGGCAGCCGGAACGGCCTCTCTGGCCTGCTGGCGCAGAAGAGCAACGCGCTCCGCCCTGGCTTCTGGCAGATGATCCGCGAGATACTCAAGTTCAAGGAGGACGCCCTGAGCTACTTGGAGGACCATGAGAACAACCCCGACCTGGACAGAGACGAGACCCTGGGAAAGTTCATCCAGACGCACGGGTACTCCCAGCTCTTCCAGGAAGCTTACCTGATCCCGATCTGCGCGTGCATTTGGTCGTGCCATCGCAGGGGGTCCTCGGCTTCTCCGCGTTCTTCGTGCTCTCGTTTTGCCGCAACCATCACCTTCTGCAGATCTTTGGCCGACCCCAATGGCTCACCGTCAAGGGTCGATCGCATACATATGTTAACAAGTACGCTTAAAGTATTGCACTGTAGCTGTCATCTGCAAAAGTGTAGTGTTTGATCATGTCATCATGTGCATATGTGTACGTACGTAGGTGAGGGAAGAACTGGAAAACATGGGCTGTCGGATCAAGACCAGCTGCCAAGTCAAATCCGTTTCAAGTTCTGAAGGAGGCTACAGAGTTGTGGAGGAAGACGGTTCAGAGGAGACATACGACAAGATCATATTTGGCGCGCATGCACCGGATGCTCTGAGAATGCTAGTGATGGAGCAACACACGAGGAACTGAGAATTCTGGGCGCTTTCCAATATGTCTACAGGTGAGTGGTTTTTTCCTACTATAATCTATTTTTGCAGACTGCTCTGCAGACAGTGCTGCCCTTCTCATATCTGAACTATTACTATTTGCAGTGACATATACCTCCACTGCGACAAAACATTGATGCCACGGAACCCGTCGGCATGGTGCGCGTGAATTTCCTGGGAACGACGAGCAGCGTGTGTCTCTGTTACCTACTGGCTAAATCTGCTCCAGGTATAACTGAGCATCAGCAATGCAGGCAGATAATTGATGAATACTCCTTTCGACAGTGATCTCATCTCACATCTTCGCTTCCAAATTCAGAACATCGAATCTACTGGCAAGCCTTCCTTGACACTGAATCCACCGCATGCCCCAGATCATATCCTGCTCAAATGGAACACTAGCCATCCTGTTCCGTCTGTGGCTGCTGCAAAGGCTTCCGTGGAGCTTCAGCAGATCCAGGGAAACAGAGGAATATGGTTCTGCGGTGCATATCAGGGTAAGTGCCTGACTTCTTTCTTTTAGCATATATTTATGTTCATTACTACAGATATTTCTGTTAGCTGTCTTATGTTTTGGATCATGCAGGTTATGGCTTCCATGAAGACGGTCTGAAGGTACTGCCTGTCTACACAACATTTTTTTCCTATACAAAATACAGATCGGATGTCATATTTATTTTGGATGTCTTTGCATGCAGGCAGGGAAATCAGCGGCTCAAGGTTTGCTTGGTCAGAAGAGCAGCCTTCTTCTGAACCCAAAGCAGATGGTCCCATCTTGGATGGAAGCTGGGGCTCGACATTCTGGTAACAAGGTTTCTCAATCAATACGTAACCATCGGCAACATGATGTGAGTTCTTAAAACATTAAGCTCTCGATATAATCCCAGGCATGTATGATAAAATCTAACTTGGTTAGTCCACAGCATTCTTGAACAAGGTGTCACTATGTTCAGTTTTGGTGAAGTGGACAAAAATGCCTTGTCAAATCTGTCCTGCGAGTTCATGACCCTCTCTTCTACTGGAAGGTCCAGTTACGATTTCTTCTCATCTTCTCTTCGGTTCCTATGGTACATTTTCTCATGTGAAAACGAAATGCGGTTACAGGTTGCAACCGAAGCGGACCTTGGTTGGCAGATGCATACATCAATGGTTTATTTTTTTTGTTGATAAAAGAGAAGGGCTCCTGAATCTTTTCCTGGTAAAAAAGATCTGCATTCTACTTGATTAAGTTGATGTATTATTTATATACAACCTGACAAGACCATTTCGCTGCAGATTCTCATTGCTAACAGAGATGCGCAGAAGAGTAGCAACAGTGCTGCCAGTAAGAGGTAACAAATCTATCAACTTTGAAGCAATCAATAATCTAGTATCTAATTGTGTGGTTGATTGACAGGGGTTGGTGGACACCCATGCTTTTAACATCTGGGATCGCATCTGCAAAATATTTCCTGCGCCACATATCACGGAAGAATACTGTCACGCAAACTCGCCGAAACATCTCTCAGCACTATGATCTGGTCATTCCCAATGCATTTTCTTTCTGTTGTCCTCATGTCTGTCTGGATGTTCTCACTGACCAATCACAAATTCTCAAATGTGCATGCAGAGTAACGATTTTTTCTCGCTTTTTCTAGATCCTTCGATGACTTACTCTTGTGCAGTATTCAAGGTTTGTTAATCGTGTGATCAGTAGTCGTATTAACCACTAATGTGCATGTGGCATGTGAATTAAGGTGTGAAATCTTTATAGGTGGGATGAAAGCTTAGAAGTAGCCAGCCTACGTAAAGTGAACCTCCTGATAAAGAAGGTAATACTACTGATATAGGTATTAAGACTTGATGAGCACATGCATATATACATACATGATCTGATAAATATGTAATAATATAAGGCTAAAGTGGAGAAAAATCATCATATTCTTGAAATCGGTAGCGGCTGGGGCAGCTTAGCAATGCAAGTGTGAAGCAAACTGGATGCAGATACACAGGGATTACACTCAGAGGAGCAACTTAAATATGCTCAAATGAAAGTGAAGGAAGCTGGTTTAGAGGTAAATTGTGGTTTTATACTACTTCAGACACAACTCTTAAATATTATTTTAACTTTGAGCGTACTTAATGATTATGATGTCCTTGAAGAAATTAATTTTGTTTGACAAGTTCTCCTCTATGTTGTCTATTTATAACATCGATACATTGTGTTTGTCAGGATCGAATAACGTTTCTGCTGTGTGGACTACCGTCAAATACCTACTCGTTGTAAGTACGACAGGATCATATCGTGGTAAGTACTAATACTGTTGTGCTGATATGAATCTATTGGATCGAAGTAAATTTACTTCTTGTTGACACATGCAGTGAGATGATTGAAGAGTTGGTCATGAATTCATGGACGATTTCTTTGTTGCGAATCTCTCTTGGCTAAGGATGGCCTATTTGTCCTCCAGGTTTTGTCCATGCTAATAATTGATTCGACTCAACTTTCGGGATGAATCGTCAACCATCAACTAACTAAATTTAAATTACTCTCTTATCAGTTCATATCAATACCAGAAGAGCGGTATGAGGAATACAGGAGAAGCTCCGACTTCATAAAGGAGTACATCTTTCCTGGGGGCTGCCTGCCTTCCTTTACCCGGATAACATCTGCCATGTCTTCTGCATCGAGGCTCTGGTACAGAATTCACATATATCATTTCTTTATTGATAGGAACTCCCCTACGATTTGAACTTTGTGAACTAGCTGGTTCGTGAAATTGGAGATAAATCATATAAGTTGTTGTTGGAGTGCAGCATCGAGCAGGTCGAGAACATCGGGTACCATTACTACCCGACGCTGATATGCTGGAGGGATAACTTCATGGCCAACAAAGAGTGAGCCTCCATGCATCTCATCCATTTTTGAACGAAATGTCAATAAATCCATGAAGCTTATAACAATATATATGTATGTCATGTGTTTGTGGATTGCAGTGCAATTTTGGCACTGGGATTTGACGACAAATTCATCCGTGTATGGGAGTACTATTTCATATACTGCGCGGCTGGTTTTAAGTCTCGGACGCTTGGCACTTACCAGGTAACTATCTTCTTGACTACAAATAGCAGATATAATTTCTCCAGCAGGTTGTGTTTCCAAGGTTTTGGCAACCAATCACCCGTGCCCTCAAGTAAATAGCCAATAGCCATACAGGTGGATAAAAAGTACCGTTTCTTAGCATTGACAAATTTTGGTTGATTTTGTTTACAAAAATCACTAAATAGATTTTGTTTTCAAGACCTGTGTGTTCCCATTACTACTGCTAACATATGTGCTTATATAATTTCCGATTACTACTGTTAACATATGTGCCTATATAATTCCCGATTACTAGTGCGCTAACATATGTCCTTATATATTCCGATTGCACACAGATTGTGTTTTCAAGACCTGGCAACGACAAGCTGGCCAACGCCGATAATCCCTACGCAAGTTTTCCGGCGGCCTAGCTCGCTCATAGAACAAGTCCACGACCATTCTTTTTTTTTTTTTTTTTTTTTTGCGAAGAAACTGCTGGTGATATTAAAGCACGAAAGTTACATAGAGGACCCCAACAAAGAAGAAAATTACATCCCGGTCCTTGAGCAACTCGATGTCGCCGGAGCGGAGGAAGACGTGCCGATGGCGCGCCGCTGCTGCAACTCTCCACAAACCTTGGATCGAGAGCTGTTCCCCTGCAGGCGGAAGTCTTCGGGCCTCGAACTCCTGGGAGCCTCCACCCTCCTCCGTCGTCTCCATCCTCGAGCTTTACCACCAGCGGCTTCGATGTCGTCGACTGGATCCGCCGCTCCAAGATCCAGAAGGGGAATAGGCGCATCCGACGGCCGCACCGGACCGTGAGCGCGGGAAGGAGGTGCCCGCGCCGTAGAACTCCGCCGAGCTCCAACGCCGAAGGGGACAAGCACCACCTGCATACATACCTCCGGCCGCGCCGCCCACCTCAGAACGCCGCCGGGGGAAAACTTCACAGGCCCTACACTATATACATCCGGGAAGGGAGGCTCCCCCAACCTCCCGCCGCCGGAGCGGCCGGCGGAGGAAGGGGGACCCGTCGATTCCGCGGAGGCGAGGTGGATCTGGAAGGGGGTCGAAAAAATCGCCTCTACAGTAAGCGGTGTAGAGGGAGACGTCCAAGGTCGACTTGTTCGGTATGTCTCAATGGTTCATATACCTATGCGTATAGCTTGCATTTTTTATCGGCAAAAAGGTTGAGGCTTGAAAACTGTAATTCGATAGGGGAGTGTGAAGTGCCGACCATTGTATGAACTACTACTACTACGATGATTCATTGATTGATTCATGTACCGTCTGGCTCATCGATGAACAATCTCATCTGACATTTCTGTGTGCTGGCTGAAGGTGAAGGTTTTCTGACGGTGTATGTTACTTTCAGTAAAATCAGGAGAAAACCTTGGCGAAAGGTAAACTGCCTAGCCAAACTAGATCCAGGTAAGAAAAACATTGCGTAACTGAACTAGTCCTAACAAGGCTTGAGATGCCACCCGTGTTCTGGCTTCTTCCACTGACTTGCCTTGACCTTGCATTTCCCAGTCCCAGGCAGCATGATAATGCTTTTCAGGATCTTACCGACATCTCAAGAAGGGTTATGATCGTTTTGACGGTAATGCTTTCTTTATTCAATGCATTATTAGACTTGTGCTTAACAAGAAGCCTAGAAGGCACATGCACGATACTATTGCGATAGGTAGTACTGGGTCGAGTCCTCAATATTCTGCGCATAAAACACAACATATGTATGGCCACCCATCATGTTAATCTTGTGGCACTAGAGGGACAAGGAAGAGCTTCTCCTTGCGGCGCACTGTGGCTCCAAATGATTCGGCCATACTTATGCCACCTTGACTGATCCTGGTGGTAGCTTCCAGTCGAAGTGGTACATGAGATTGGCTAGCATGATTTCCATGGTGACGGTCGCGAAGTTGATACCGGGGCATATCCGCCTCCGGCCCCGAACGGCAAGAAGAGGAAATCGTTCCCCTTATAGTCTACGGCCGCGGCACTACCGCCTTCCATGAACCGTTCCGGCATGAACTCCTCGGCCCTCTCCCAGCCGTTAGGATCCCTCGCGAGAGCCCAGCTATTGACGATGACGCGCGTCCCCGACGGTACCTTGTAGCCGTTTATCTCGCAGTCAGCCATGGAGAGGTGGTGCACGAGGAGCGGCCCCGGCATGTGGAGCCGGAGGGTCTCCTTGATCACCGCCTTTAGGTAGGCCAAACCGTTGAGGTCGTCTTCGGTGACCATGTTTTTGCCCTTGGGTATGCTGCTCCTCACCTCGGCTTGTAGCTTGGTTATGAGGCGGGGGTTTTGCATGAGCCGGACCATCGCGTATTCGAGCACTATGAATGATGTGTCCGTGGCAGCTTCAAACATGATCTGCATACATACGGATCAGCTGGTACATTCTTATATAAGAAAAAAAATGTCAAGGATTGTGCTAGCTCATCCTCACTATGTAGCGCTTTCTCTTCTTTTTGTATCTCTCAATAAAGTATCATATGGACTTGAAACTTTGCTGGTCATCCAAAATTGTAACTAAAAATGACTAGAAAATAGTTCAATTTGTTTGATACCGTGTAACTATTTATAACTTAATTAATACTAGTAATCTTGCACGCGCCATGCGCGTCTAACTAATAACCCCTCCATTCCTTTGAAAAGGTGTATTAGTTTTTTCAAAAAAAAATATTGGCCAAGTTTGTAAAATTATCAACATCTACACTATAAAATAAATAAATATGAAAAAGTTAGCGATGGATTCAATTATACTAACTTGAAATAGTAAAACATTAATATTTTTAATAATTTCTATAATTTCAATGTTTGCATGCATACCCGCGTACTATATGGGTACTATTAGCTTTCATATGTAAAGCCAGCATTATGTCTCTTCGTGTCATGACAAAGTCTAGTAATCCATTCAGTTGAAGTGAGAATCAAAAACCTCCAATGCTGCAAATGATCAGACTCACAAGACATGTTGTAAAAGAAATGGCCCCTCTGGAGATGCATAAGTGGAGCAAAATAACCAGTCTCACTCTAAGATGAAGCATCTTTCAAGTAGCTAGGTGGGGCCAAAATTAGGAAAATCAATATGCCTTCCTACATCTCAAAACTCATGGGGCAAACGGAAGCTTGTGCATAACTGGCACAATATTCTTCTGAAGTTTTTTGTGTCCCAAAATTGTGTCGCACTGTAGCTGTAGGACAAAAGGCTTAATTGGAGATTAAAAAACAACAGTGTGATAAAAATGTAGAGACATAATGATTCTATGCAAATGCTAATTGTGATACATTATCTAAATATGTTAAATAGCTCGCACAACAATAAAACAAAAAATGGAGCCGTTTAGTTTCTCAAAACCCTTGAACAACAAGATGTTTTTCTGAACACTTGCAAAACCTAAACATTCTGCAAGAACTAAAGGCAAAAATAATTATATCATCTTCCTTTCGGAGTGAAACAATAGGAGCATGGACAAAAGAAGAAAAAATAGTTAAATATGAAAAATACCTTCTAAGGGAGAAAAGTGAAAAATATTGGAGCTGTTGGGTCTGCACTACATTACGGAAGTGTTAATTCAACTTCTATTTGTTCGGATAAACTACACAACTACAGTAGCACTCACTTCCATAAGTACAACAGATTCTAATTGCAGGGATGGAGCAGACGAAATCAATGCAAAGTAGGAACTTTAAATCAAGACATTTTTGGTGACCGCAAATGGAAAACTGAAGAATTGAATAATGGATTGCAACATGGATTCCAGTTTTGGACATGCAAGACCATCAACTCTGCCTAGTTCAGAAGCCGTTCTTTCGTTTCCAAGTGTCCAATGGCACAAGGATGCGCATCCCAATTAGCAGAAAATGTATTCAACAATGAAACTAATTTGCATACCTCGGGCAGATTTACTTCATGGAAAGAGATATTCCATGAAGTATAAAATAAGCACAAGTTTTTTATATGGAAGAGGGCCAAGAAATATATGACTTACAATAAGCACAACTTATATATATGGTAAGACTATAAGATCTGTTTTCAATGTAACCCATCCTTCCAATCAACCTGTATCGAATTGATCATAGAAATCACATGCTTTGCTTACAAAACAGACAACGACAGAGATTCATGTCTGCTCATTGCTTTGTCACTCAACCGTAACATCTTCTAATATAACTTTCATCTTCTAATTTATGTTCCCAACTCTTTAATTCAGGTATAATACTAACAGTGGCAGTGTTGTAGTCTAGTTGATCCTAGGTAATCTACAAGACTAATTTGCATACGGCTCTCATGTATATTACCCAAACCTAGGAACCGACTGCTAGAAAATAAACTCCAAAATAAGGAAGTGAAATTGGAGAGAGAGGTGAGCTCACCGCGGTCTCAGCTTCGTCGGTCTGTTGTGGCAAGACAAAATCGTGATGGGATGCGCTAGCTCGCATGAAGCAGGCAAGTGCTTCATGGGGTTATGCTCGCATCCGTAGAAGGAGCATCGGGCCGGAGGTCCAGGGAACATGTTGCCCAGCGTCTCTTGAATGATATCTGACTCTTTTTGACTCCTCATGTCGGGGCTTGTTCACTGTGGCAGCTCCAGCTCCAGCGATGCGACGGGCCTAGTTCGTGTCGTTGCTGCACCAGACAGTGGAGGAGAGGATGAGCGGCCTCCGTACTGAATCTGCCAAAACATGCAAACAAATGGAGTGATGATTCATATCCTCTGCCTGTAGACAGAAAATTAACAGACAATGATCAGAATTCAGAAGCGAATTGGTTATCAGCAAATCATACACACTGCTTGATTATCTTGGAGGCTTCCTTGTACGGTATCGTAGTAGTCTCAGCTTCCACGGAGCTGCAATGTCACAGTACCAAATTACTCGCCAGGACAACGAGATGGGATGGGAAGGGCGGAACCTGATGCGGGCTGTGAGGAAGGGGTGGCCGTGTTAACCAACCTCACCGTCATCTTCTGCAGAGGCAGCGCAGAGGCAGTGATGGCTATTTCGATCTCATCGCCGCAGAAAGCGCAACTCCCGTCCCAGATTCTTCTGGGAGATCGTGGAAGGGGAATCGCGGAGGAGGACTCCAACTCCTCGACGTCGGGGCCCGAGAGCGCGTTGTCCTGGAGGAAGACGGCGCGGCGGCAAGGCGGGTGAGCGCCGGCGGGATGGCGCCGGACAGCGCGTTGGAGCGGAGGCTGAGCTTATGGAGGTATGGCAGTGAGGCGAGCGCGGGCGAGATGGGGCCCGAGAGGCGGAGCCGCGGGAGCTGCAGGTCGACGACGCGGCCGGTGGACGTGGGAGCGGAAGCGCAAGCGACGCCGCGCCAGGAGCAGGGCGCGGAGGGCGAGGAGGCGTTCCAGCCGGCCATGGCCGCGTAGGGGTCGGCGAGCGTGGCGCGGAAGGCGAGCAGCGCGTCGATCTGGGCCTGCACCTCCACCATGAAGAAGAGCAGGAGGAGCAGTCGTGGCGGCGGCATCGCGGGAGGCATGGAGGAGGGAGAGAGAAACGCGCTCGTGGGTGACGGTGCGGGACCGGCCGCTGCGGTTGGGCGGTGCAGCGGTGCGGGGAACGGCAGTGATTTCGTGGGGGAAACGGGGAAGCGGGCGACGGTTTCTTTTCCGTGGGAGCGGCTGCTTTTTTTTAGGATGAGCCACTCAACACGTTTGACATCAAACATTGGGTTGCTTTCGGCCGTTCGATCTGCTCTGTGTACGGTCGAGATCGTCTGAATCTCCGCCCTCTGGGTCTTTTTATATTAGTGGAGATATTTGAATAAAACATATATTTTAGTCATTTATGTTGCACACCAAAACTAAGTTTTATCTTTCGCACAACGACATTCTGTTATTGCTGACCTCAATGGTTTGAAGACTATATGTGCGATACCTATACAGTTCGGGAGAAATAAAAAGGAGAAATGTAAAAAATGTGGTTGTGTAGGTGAATCCCTGCTCACTCAAAACTTATCCAAAAATCAACTACATGCATGTGAGGTGAGCTAGACTAGCTTAGCTAGTATGTGACGTGTAACGGTGTAGGTGATGTTTGACTGTGATCGTCATACTATACGTACGTGCACGTACCTCCAACTGAGCCTTAATGTGTTCTCTCGTCAGGTTGTACTCTTGCTGGATAGAGAGCAAGACGTGAATGAAGTCGCCGTCCTCTCTGCCGTTTTCTGACGCCGGCGTGCTTGCGTGGTCGTCGATGAGGTTATTGAGCAAGTCGTCCCACATCTTTTTCACTCTTCGGGCCTTGGCGCAGACCATCCTCTTGACGACGTCCAGGTTCACCAGCGCCGGGAAGTAGTCCTCCAGGTTGAAGCCGCCGATGAGCGACGAGTTGGCCTCCACCAGCTCCCGGATGAGCTTGTTGTGGCCCTGCTTCCTGAAGGACTTGCCGGCCACGGCGTGGCCCACGACGTCGTTGGTAAAGGCGTTCAGAAGGTCGCTCAGGTCGACGGCGGCGCCGATGCAGTCGCGGATCTTGGCCACGACAAGCTTCACCTCGTGCTGCCGCGCGTCGCGGTAGGAGCGGACCTTCCTGGCGGTCAGGAGGTGCGTGGTGGCGATCTTCTTCACCTGCCGCCAGTGGTCGCCGTAGGGGCAGAAGGCGACGTCCGTGCAGCCGTAGAAGAGGATGTCGGTGACGGGGGAGTGTGCCCTGGACGCGAAGACGTGGTCGTGCGTGCACAACACGGCCTGCGCGGCGGCCGGCGAGGACACGACGAGCGTCGGGCAGCGCCGAGGCGAAGGAGCATGAGGCCGTCGCGGCCGTGCTCGGCGGCAAGGTCTCGGAGGGAGACGTGCGGGAGGGATCCCACCAGGTGCAGGTGGCCGATGACGGGGAGCCTGCCACGGGGAGAGGGCAGCTTGTTCAGCAACTCTTCTCTGGCTCTCGCGGCGGCCGTCCCACTCCCGGAGTGGCTCAACATCAGGACGACGACGGACGCCACGAGGACAGAGATCAGGACTAGCAGGGTGCCTGTGGAGACCTCGCCTGAAGCAGCAGATCATGGAGATGTAGACGGAGGCCATGCTGCACCTGCATCGCTTGACCCATCGGCCACAGCTTTCCTAGCTACCTGGCTGTTCAGTTCGCTGTGAATGATGTTGATCCTCTCGCTGGGTTTCGTTCTTTACTTCTTTTCCACACGAAGCAACCGGCCCAGCTGGTTTTATAACTGCGGAGTACTACTCCCTCCGTGTCCAAATATACAAATATAATATGTTTCAACTTTTCTCTTATTCCAATATATCTAAACACATTTTAGTGTGAAGATTTACTCATTTCAATCTGCATACATAATACACATTGTGATAGCTAAAAACATCTTATAATTTAGAACGGAGTAAGTAGTTCACTTTGCCTTTCAGACCAATACAACATTATTTTCCCACAAAACAAATAAACTAGCTAGGAAGTCAAGAAAAAACATGCATATGAGCCTAACAAACCATCGTGTCGCTCTCAAGGGTGACACGTGGAAACCCTAGCCACCTCCCTCGTCCTCCCTTTCCCTCAGTAAAGTTGCCAAACCTTGTACAAAAAAAAAAGTTGCCAAACGTCTTTGGTCAAAGGCCGAGGGTGCCCTTCTTAGTTCTCCCAATGGGGGCCATGTGTGGATATTGCATGATAGCCTGATAGGTGTTTTGTGCTAGCGCGTTGAATGGACATCTTCGCTTGCCTAGGCAGCATGGCTACATCCAGAGACGATAGTGGCGTTGGGCTTTTGGTGGCGGCTCGATCATGGGTGGATTTGCGATGATGCTTAGTCCGCCCGGTCCGAGAAATTATATTAGGGGTCTTGGAAACAGTCGTGACGCTTTGGTGACGAAGGTTACCGGGAGTTTCATCGTTATGTTTCTTATTCCGCGTTGTCATTGGTGAACATGGGTTGTCTACAGATGCAAAGAAGCTGGCTCCTATCCTGAAATGGCCTACTCCTTCCTACTAGGGACTACTTAAGATGAATTGGTTCGTGCCGCAGATCGACCGACCCATTTGGGTCAGAGATACTAGTGCAGAGATCTTTATTTGATCTTGTACGAGGGAGCACGGGGAGTCGGCAACATTCTCACCACTAGGTTTGGTCATGATAATTCGACTTCATCGACATCATGATTAACATCTACTTCCGCTTCAGGGTGCTCGTATTATTACTTGATCATCTCTCGCTTGTATCCTAGATTGATCTTGGGTGTTACGTAGTGTGGCAGCCGAAGATAGTGTATGAGGCGCCCATCCTCAAGCTGCTACCGATGTCGGGAAACTTCTGTTTGGCGAAAGGAGTTGGCGCGGGGGAAGCCGACCGCAGGAGGCCCAAAAGCTCAAGAGGGTACCGATGGGTTGGCTCGTTGACGGCGAAACCAACTGTAGAAGACGCAAAAGCTCGAGTGGTACTGATGGGGTCGGCGAGAGGACAAAACCGAGGGGCGGCGTCGTCTATACGGTTGTCTAGAGCTGACATGTACGCGTACGTACGTATTGTACATGCCCTCGTTTAGAAAAGAAAAAAAAGTGTATAGTACCTTGATCCCGGATCCTGCGAAAATGTCCCGTGATTCAGGTGGTTCCTAGATACCAGAGTGCAAAAAAAAAAAAAAAAAGATACTAGTACCAGAATCGAACGCCACGTTAATCGCCGCTCAGCTACGTTGGCTGCTCCTAGCCTCAAGGGGAGCCTCTTCTTCCTCACAGGGAATGCATTCCCCCAAAACCAAAAATAGCAAGCTATGAAGCAACAAGGGACGGGAGGCTACTCCCATTTTCCTCTTTTTTCCGTTTCCCGTCCGCCGTATCATGCGCAGGCTCGTGGGTCGGTGGCGGTGCCTCATTCTCCTCCGGCCAAACTGGTTTCCGGCCGCCAAGAATCGGAGGTATATATCTCCGCAAATCCGACTTAATTTTGGGATTCAGATAATAGTACACGCCAAAAAAAGGTTTATTTCCCCCCGGTTCTTGCTAACATTTTCGTGGCTTAATCCGTATGCAGAGGCATCCAGATCCAGCATAAACACGAACCAATCCCGAGTGCGAGTATCATTATCTTCTTGCCAAATTCGTGCCAACATCTTGTGCAAATCACCTCGACAATCTTTGGTCCCAAGACCAGCACTTTGGACAGGAGAATCGAGCGAGCTCGATCCCCATTGGGGAGCAATGGCCGGCTGGGCGACGAACTAGGTGTCGATTAAGCAAGCGGAACATATAGGATGAGGTGGCCGAGGAGCAGATTGAAATGGCTCCTCAGCGCGTGCCTCGTCTCCCTCCTGCTCCTCACGCCCACAGACTGCGACGGGCTGCAGCTCGTCGCTGCCATCAGGAAGAACTTCTTTTGGCCGCCGGCGTCTCTGCGCCCGTCTCTTTCAAGCCGAATAGGTGATGGATTGGTAAGAATTTTTAAAATTGTATTTCTCTTGCATTGGTATATTTACTTATGTAGCCGTGTTTGCTTCATTGATAGATTATTTAGGTTAGTAAAACTGTATATTCTAAAGAATAGTAAACCAAGAAACCAAGAGTTTATTGTCATCGGCAAAACAATGGCACTACTCATACTTCTACCCCTGGGCAGCGGCAATACTATACCCCAAGTGCTAAAAACATTACCGTCGATTTCCTTGCCTGATAGTATTGGACTTGATACACATGCCACTGATTTCCTGCTTGGACTTATGGTATTTGGTTCTGCACTCCTTCAAATGGAGTGGAATTTTTGTCGCGGAAAATTATTGCAGAATTTTTCTTCCAAGATTTACTCATATTTATGATAACTTACCATTGTAAAAGCAATGCCCTTCATTTATGCTCATGAAACCAAGGGAAAATGACAAGAACAACTGATCAGTAGCATTATGACTATCACGTTTTCATCTTGGCACCGTTTTCTTTTTCTTATTTTACTGTTCTCACTAACAAAGTGGAAATGACAACAACTTATCCCTTGCATTTTGACAATGACGCCTTTTCACCTTCTTGTCTAATTGTTGATTATTTTAGAGTAGTTAGCTATATCCTCTATTTTCAGACGTAGGCATGTGGCCTTGCCAATTTCTACGTATTAGCTATGTATTTTTTCCTTGTGGTAAATTAAAGTACAGTATCCACATTTTAAGTAAATATTATTTCTCATACATTGAATCACACACAGGTGGAACAATTATGGCTCAACTGTGGTTTTGATGGGACAATCCTTCAAGAAGTTAAAAATCAGTCTTATTACACCCTCCTATTCAACCTCATCAGCAATCCATACAGTGCAAATAATAAGATCAAGGATGGAATGATCACTTATTTGTCGCAAGAAGTTGCGAATACTTTTCAGGACTGCTTAAGAAAGCATAATTTGAATCTGCCACATGGAGTCTCTGGGCGTAGTCATGTGGAGGACGACAGGGCAGGAAGCTTATTTCCAAATTCCGAAAAATCCAAACTGCCTTTTTCATCAAAAATAAGATATCTACTTGAAGGAACTTCAATATCACATTTATCTATACCATCGGCAACAAAAGAGGCAATCAGGAGTGCTTTGTCTTCTGAAGCAGAGTCTCGTCCACTAGTCATTAGTATAAAAAAGTCTTCTAAGACAGAGGGAAAAAAGAAGAGCAAGGCTGACGACTCCGATTCATCCACTCTTTTCTTGGGTTTAGCCGTGGCTGGTGTACTGGTAGCTATTGGTGTGTACTTTTGTGCTTGTCGAGGAGATGATTCAGCATCACCATATGATCTAGGGAGGGATGATAAACCACTCCTTGGTTTGACTGATCTAACAGGTGATGCAGCTCACTTTTGTTCAGTTTTCGTCCAATATGTTGCACATCATATTTACTTGTATTCATGCCTTCGCGTGCATCAGGTTCTTCCCGTAAGTCCTCGGCTACGCCAATCGATGTCAGTAGGTTGGGAGCATTGTCACGCAGTTCATCTGAGATCCCGCAGTCAGAATTTGCAGTACCAATCAAAAAGTTCCATACTACACAGCCATCAGCGAAGTTGAAGTCAGTAGGAGCGATGTCAATGAAGGCAGAACTAATGGAGCGGCACAGCAGGATGAGTTCGCACGAGATAACAACCGTCGCTGGACGTCCGTCAGTCGCTAACTCCATAGCCGAGAAGGCTGATGTTGCTTCTGCTACTAGTAGCACAGTTACTCCTGCAGGTCCAACACCGCCACCTCCTCCACCTCTTCCTGGAAAGGCTCCTCCACCTCCTCCTCCAGCTCTTCCGGGAAAGGCTCCTCCACCTCCTCCTCCTGCACCAGGTGCCCGTGTACCTGCAGCACCACCACCACCGGGAGCAGCAGCACCACCACCTCCTCCGAAGCCGGCCGGGCCTCCTCCTCCAGGGCCACCACCACCTCCTGCTCCAAGAGCTGGAGCAGGACCTGGACCTCCACCTCCGCCACCTAAAAAAGGTGGACCACCTGGAGCTGGACCTCCGCCACCAGCAATGCCTGGTGGTCCAAAAGGGCGTGGACCACCGCCGCTTAAGAAGGCAGGAGCGGCAGCTCCTGTTGCAGACTCTTCGAAAACAAAGTTGAAGCCCTTCTTCTGGGACAAAGTTGCTGCAAGTCCAGATCAAGCGATGGTGTGGGATCAAATTAAAGCAGGATCCTTCCAGTAAGAAAGCCAGTCCCTAAAGCTACGTTATAACTATTTGTTATTGTTTCTGCTTATGGTGCTGATGTTGTTTTATACCCCACTCAATAGCGTACTTGCTATTGCAATTAACTCTTCAACCATATTAATCATTTGTAGGTTTAATGAGGAGATGATCGAAACTCTTTTTGGTTGCAATGCTGTTGTAAAGAATAGTAACGATGGCAAAAAGGAGCCAGCAAAGGAAGCTACTCAATTTGTTAGAATCCTAGAAGCTAAAAAAGCACAGAATTTGGCAATATCGCTGAAGGCGCTCAGTGTTTCAGCTGCAGATGTGCGTACTGCAGTCACAGAAGGTAAAACCGACACGCTGTGTCTTAACCTCAGAGTTCCCCTACACAAGCACGTTGAAGTAGCCAGTTTGTTTCCTGTTTTCCTGTCTGAAGTCGATCACCTCTTTGATACATGAACAGTTCTCCATGTTGAGGAAGTGAAAAGTAGATGGATCTTTCATTTGAACTAATAAGCACTAGAACAATAAATCTTGAATTTTGTTCTGTGGTAAGCTGGGACCAATAATTGGACTTGTTTGTTCCGTTTGGTATTTGCCTGCAGGGCATGAACTCCCCTCTGATTTGATACAAACATTGATACGGTGGATCCCAACTAGTGACGAGGAGCTACGGCTTAGGCTGTACAATGGAGAGATGAGTCAACTTGGTCAGGCCGAGCAATTCTTGAAGACCATCATTGAAATCCCATACATTTTCCAGCGCCTGGAGGTGTTACTTTTCATGGCCAGTTTGCCGGAAGAAGCTGCGGGTGTGAAGCAGTCATTTGAAACCCTAGAGGTAAAAGTCAAGATTTAGCTTATACCTCGTTGTACTGATCACTGCATTAATTACGATTTTTACTGGTCGATCAGGTAGCCTGCCAAGAGCTTAGGCACAACCGTCTTTTCAAGAAGCTGCTGGAGGCTGTACTTAAAACCGGAAACCGAATGAATGATGGTACCTTTCGAGGGGGAGCACAAGCGTTCAAGCTGGACACCCTGCTAAAGCTGGCTGATGTGAAGGGGGTCGATGGCAAGACGACGCTGCTGCATTTCGTCGTCCAGGAGATCACCCGCTCGGAGGGTGTCCGTGCGGTTCGGGCAGCCAAGGATCAGAACAGCAGCATCTCTAGCAACAGTAGCATCACCAGCGTGAGCAGCACCGATGATCTCACTGAGGATGTAAGCGACGACACGGAGCACTACAAGCAGCTGGGCCTTGCGGTGGTATCCAACTTGGGGGAAGACCTCCAGAACGTCCGCAAGGCAGCACTACTGGACGCGGACGCACTGACCATCATGGTGGCGAGCCTCGGGCACAGGCTGGTGAAGGCGAACGAGTTCTTGAACACGAGCATGAAGAGCTTGGAGGAGGAAAGCGGGTTCCAGCGCAAGTTGGTCCAGTTCATAGAGCAGTCCCAGGTTAAGGTGACCCACCTGCTGGAGGAGGAGAAGAAGCTCCGCTCGCTCGTGCGCACTACTGTGGATTACTTCCACGGCAGCACTGGGAAAGACGAGGGCCTGCGCCTGTTCGTCGTCGTGCGTGACTTCCTGGCGATACTGGACAGGGTGTGCAGGGAGGTGAAAGAGGCGGCCGCCAAAGCAGCCGCCAATAAACAAAAGAGGCCGCGGCCGCCAAAGCAGCGGCGGCGGCTGCGGCAGCGCCACCCACAAGGGGCAGGCAACCGTCCCAGACGTCGATGTCTTTCCGCGACCCTCGGCAGCATCTGAAACCGGCGATCCAAGGACGGAGGGGAAGGCACACAGCAGCAGCTCAAGCTCATCAGATTCTGATGACTGACATCCACTATGTATGTTTGTATGTATCTTTCTGTATATCATGTCGCAGCATAGGTAGGCTAGCCAAGGAATGTGCATGGTAGGTCAGCTCAATTGACTGCTTGTATTGTCTACTTTGTACCTAGTCTTTTTCCAACTAATCCACCTAGGTGTATATTTCTATGCGTGGTGATTTATTGTTCATTACATATGAGCCATGTATTGAATCTTACGTTAATGCACGATCAGATGTACACGTACGAAAGCTAATCCAAGTGCCTGGAGCCGCGAGCTTGCTCCTTCAGTGGTGGCCTGGGTTTCGTCAGTACTTTCTCTGTCATCGGTATTTCTTCATAATTCCTTGGCAGTTACTGGTGGGGTTTTAGTACGCCGTCAATGGTGAGGAACACTCCTGACACAGGCTCCTCCCTTCTGTTGTGCAACATTTTTCGGTCCCGCTCCCTGGAGATATATCTTGATAGGTTTTGGGGGTTTTTTTTCTCGCGAAAACATAAAAAACATTGCATTTCGATTCATTGATAGAAAGAAGGTTTATGGACAAGTCTAAAAGAAGGCCACCCCACACCATACAACTCAATCTAGTTACTCCTGAGTTTTGTTATTCGCTATTTTTGTCCTTTTTCTCGGTGTAGAATCTGTAGCCGTTGATGTCGTACGCCTGATAGGTCCTTACGTTGTGTCCGGGGCCCCGTGGTAAGTTGAATATGAGTTTTTCATCTTCCGTAGATGACGTTTTGCTCTTTGCTAGATCCAGCTGCCTTTACTTGAACCAACGCGTGAAGCTGGAGTTGTGCTCTCTGGTTACGTCTCTCTTCTTCCTCGGTCGGCCCAAGCTGGAGTTGAACAAACACGGGCCAGGTGCTATGCGTGCTACTCTGGTTGCCGAACAGATTGAGTCCATCGGTGCTCGTACCCAGCCTGACGTTCCTTGCCTCGCCTCCAAAATTTCCGACGGCGTCCAATTCTTCCCATTGGCTAGCGTCTGAAGGGTGTGTCAGGATCCTGCCCTTCTCCGGATCTTCTTCGGGCTTCTCCCTTTCCGCGTGCCATTGCATGAGCTTTGCTTCCTTAGGATCCACGAAGTACCGCTGCAGACGGGGAGTGATAGGAAAGCACCATACCACTTTTCGAGGAACTTTCTTCCCAGTACTCTTGTACCGTCCTTGGCCGCACACCGGAAATGTGGTTCTGTCCTTGTACTCGCCCCGATAAATTACGCAATCATTGATGCGAGTGTGGTATTTAACGTGCGGTAGGTGCCCTCGACTTTCTTGGCCTCCTCGATACTAGTTGGCAAGGTGTTCCCCTCGAGAAGACGCTAGTGGAAGAATTGCATGTTCTTGTTGAAGCTCACGTCGGTCCATTTGTTTCCCGACTTCATCTCCAGAGCATCAAGCGTTACTTGCAAGCGCGTATCCTGTGGCCGGCACCCAGGATACAACGGAGTCTTCCCGTCTATCTCCATTTGCGCCAGCTTTGCTTTCTCTCTAGCGGTGCTCGCCTCCTTGAGAAGCAGTTCTTGAACATCAGACTCCATCAAGGCCGACATTAGCGAGCTCTGCGTGTTCGCGTCTTCTCCACCACCATCTACTCCTTCATCATGATCATGTCCGCCCGCATCTCCTATGTCATGATCATCTTGCCCGCCGGCATATGTCCTTCGTCATGACCATCTTGCCCGCCCTCGTCTTCATGCGCACCATTTGTTGTCGGCGTCTGGTTGAAACCTTCCATGAAACCGCGCCTGAGCAGGTGTTCCTCCAATTGTCCGGAATCAGGGTCGATCCAGCTCACGAGTTTGCATCTTCGACACGGACATCTTATCTGGCGCCTGTTGCACCGAATCATTTCCGCCTTCGCTTCTTCCTTGTATGTGCTTATTCGACTAGAGCTCATCATGATGACCATGGTTGCCTACGCGATATATATAGAGTATGTTAATTAGAATTAACCGCAACATGCACACACACATACACAAACATGCATGTTCGACGAAAAAATTCGGCATGACTTCCCCTAAAAGTAGGACATATGGGTGGTGCAAAAATTTACCGAAATGGAAATGAATCAACATTTCGGCAAACATCCATGCACCATGCCGGTGCAAGCAACAACATGGAAAGATTCATGCACACCACACACACAAGCTTCATGTATAAACATCGATCGTCGCGCCATATACGTGCAAACCGCCCGCCGATAAGTTTCTCATGCCTTTAACAAACATCCATACACACCGCCGGCCACACAAAACATGCATATACATATCCATCCAACAATACCCACCTAGTAGATATAGATCCATTCCCGAGACGTGACCGTGATCGATGAGAGAGTGTGTGGTGATGGAGAGAAAATAGTGGACAAAAAGAGAGGAGGAGAGTATATATGGAGGCTCTCCCCAAGACCTCACCAATTATATATCAAACAAAGTAGATTTAACAACAAATAATGGAGAATAGTATGGGCAAAATGGCATGGAGAGAGGAGGAACTCGAGCTAGATGGCAGAATGGAGAAGGTCACATGGGGAAAGTGGGGCTGCCACCTTTTGTAAATCTAGCGCCAACTTTCTGTGGCTCACGGTGCTCGGTGCGCCGAAACTTTGCTTTCTGTGGCGCACCGAGCACCGTGCGCTACAGAAAATGCCCGAATGGATCTGGTCCAATAATTGGACATGGGTCCCACAATATTATGCGCCACAGAAATCAGGCAAATATTTCTGTGGCGCACCGTGCTCCGTGCGCCACAGAAATAATTCTGTGGCGCACCGATTAAGGGTGCGCCACAGAATCACCGTCTATCTATGAACGGTGCGCCACCGAATCACCGTCTATCTATAAACTTTTCTCTACTAGTGAAACTAGGAGATCAGGTGTCGGAAGCCATGTACCCGTGCTCCCAAGAATGAGCATCGGTCTTGATGGTTTCCACCAAAACGCCAATCAAGGGACGCGCGTTGTCAAAAACAATCGCATTCCGTTTCTTCCAAATCCACCATGTTGTGAGCATGATCATTGAGGTGCCCTTACGTAACAAGCGGGGAGTGCAGTTGAGGGAGAATGGACGCCAATCAAGGGACGCGCGTTGTAAAAAACAATCGCATTCCGTTTCTTCCAAATCCACCATGTTGTGAGCTTGATCATTGAGGTGCCCTTACGCAACAAGCGGGGAGTGCAGTTGAGGGAGAATGGACGCCAATCCAGGAAATCGTCCTCCACAACCAGTAGATCTATCGTAACCGACCAGTATCCCGTTAACGGCCACACCCGAGATATCTCCACCAGGCATGACCTCCTAAGATCTAACCGCATGATCACATGAGTGAGACAGACACGACGTGCATAAATTTCATGGATAAACCGTACTACGAAAAGCAAGCTATACTTTCTAGCCAATGATCACTAGTCACACGTGATTAAACGTGAGTTAATCGAAGTACGAGCGATAGCGTGTGACATATATATGCAGAGCATAATATCATCGTTTTTCCGTTGCCATCTCATCTAAAAGTGGTCCATGTGTGATGTGATAACCCCTTAGGGCTTGTTTGGTTGTAGGGTGTAAAACACCCAGGGAAGAAACGGCACCTCGGGAATTTTCCACACCACATGCGTTCCCCTCCCCGACGGGGGAAAATATGTACGTTCCCTGTTGCCATTTGGTGGCAGTGGCCACGGGGGAGGAACGGTCAGCCACGTAGGTACGACCTGTTGTTGTTGCTTCCGGCAATATTGACATGTGGGGCCCAGTGGCAGGCGAACGCCAGCCGTCGATCTCCCTGGGCTCATCTGGGATGTTGGTACGAGGGGTTATGGTCTGATGCTCGGGCGGCTAGAGTTGTGGCCGCGCCGCGTCCGATGGCCACGACCCCGGGGCATGGCGGTCCTCCAACATGTGCGCCCGCACCGGCGGCCGTGACTCGAACTGCGGAAGCTCCGCGGTCTCCCTCGTACGCCGAGGTCGCGGCTGCGGCGCCTCGGATGGTTGCACAGGCGGGGCGTGGGGGGCCTCCGCGAAGGGTACCAGAGGCTTCGACAGGGCCTCAAGGTCGGGCGTGGGTGGCTCCTTCGGCAGCTCGGCGGGACCTCCGACGTTCGCGCCGAGGCAGCAGCCGACGACGGTTCTCTCACTGCCGCGTGAGCCCAGGGTGCATGCCGATCAGAACCATGGATCACCTTGGGCACATCTCAGCCATTGGTACGCTGGCTTGTGGAGAGAGGATCGTGGCGCTAGGGCGGTTTCTCCCTCGCGTACGAACGGGAACAGCCACCGTCGCGCGCCTCCGCCTCAGATCACCGCCCCCATCGCCGTACCTGTCGCGACGAGTCCGTGCTCCACTCCGCCTCCGGCCGCTGCGACTCGAACTGTGGAAGCTCCGCGGTCCCCCTCGTACGATCCTAATCCGGTTTCGAGAGGGGGACAGGTGCAAGGGACACAGATGGCGCAGTTACTGAGGGGCGTCGCGGTGACACCTTTTAACCCAAATCCTCAAACTCCTAGAGCCAAGCTACTGGTACGGCAATGGAGGGAGGCTTCTGGTAATTCGGTGGTTGCTGTGGATCGGTCCGATGTTTCTCGGGCATGCAGAGGTGGCTGCTGGGGGAGGACTCTACTTCATCCTTGTCCTCACCCATCGTCGCGACGACATCTCCTTCGTCGACGGCACCTTGCACAGTGGTCGAGAGGGCTGCTTCATCGCCTTCGCCCTCTCCCATTGTGCCCACGCCAGCGGGGGGACGTTCGCTTCCTATGGTGACACCTAGGCGTAGCGCACGTCACCTCGCTGGGAAGGATGGAGCATCAGCGACGGATGAGGACTCGTTGGCGAAGGCGATACGTCGCAAAGCCGAGTCGTTTTCCACTCCTGCTGCTGGTACGTCACTCACTTCGAAGTCATTTTGTCCTTTCCTAC
This sequence comes from Poa pratensis, assembly GCA_947311845.1. Lineage (NCBI taxonomy): Eukaryota > Viridiplantae > Streptophyta > Magnoliopsida > Poales > Poaceae > Poa > Poa pratensis. Next base: position 37,151,851 of record CAMZMU010000062.1, on the reverse strand, counting down.
GTCTACTTTAGCTGCTAAGTTGTCAGCGGTAGGCGTCAGTTTAGGGAGAAGTGATAACGAGGTGGTGCTTTCGGCTAACGTTCTGAAACATGTAGAGTATGATCGCCGTAGGGTGTCTCCTAGTGTTTCGAGTTGGCCGGTATCCTCTTCTGTAGATGATGATGATGCGCATGCCACAATAGATGGACAGCTTCTATCACATCTTGTAGGAGAGGTAACCGAGGTGGATATGGACGAGGCTGAGCTGGGATCTTTTGATGATCTGTATGCTACCGGCCGGAGATCCAAATCCGCCAAAAATAAAAAGAACAAAGCTTCGCGTAAAAGCGCGAAAAAGTCAAAATCCCCAACTGTTTCCCGATGAATGGCATTTTCGAAAATAGCAGAGGTCTAGGCGACTTGGCTAAACATTTGAATATTGCGCATCATGTGAGAGATTATAAGTTGGATTTTTTGGCTATATCTGAGACGGGTAGACGGGATTTTCCAAGCACTCTACTAGACCGACTTTCAGGCGGTGTGGAGTTTGATTGGCATTCCTGTCCCCCTAGAGGCAGATCGGGTGGCATGCTACTTGGCATCAAAACGGAAACCATGGAGTTGTTGGGTCATTCGGATGGTGAATTTCACATTAAATTTCAAATTCGAAACAAGTCCGACAACTTTACATGGAGCCTAGTTGCTGTGTACGGTGCTGCCCAAGAAGAATATAAGGCTGCTTTTCTTAGAGAGTTGGTTAATCTAGCTAAAGATGACCCAAATCCTATTATTATAGGAGGGGATTTTAATATGCTGAGGTACCGACACGAGAAAAGTAGGGGTAGATTTGATACTCATTGGCCTACTTTGTTCAACGCTGTTATCGATAGCTTGTCCTTAAGAGAGGTTCATATGACGGGGAGACAATTCACTTGGGCTAATAGTCTCCCCGAGCCGACGTACGAGAAGCTGGATCGGGTTCTGATGGACTCCCGCTGGGAGGATAAATATCCATTAGTAACGGTTCGTGCGCTTGAACGTATAGAGGCGTTTTCGGATCATGCCCCCATACTCCTATCTACTGGAACGTTGACATCGCCCGGGAAGCACCAATTCAAATTCGAATTAGGTTGGCTGTTACGGGATGGTTTCGATGATTTGGTCAAAAGGATATGGTCTCAACCGGTTGTGGGTGATAGCGCTATCCAGCGGTGGAATAATAAGATGCGCAATTTGCGTAAATTCCTTCGTGGGTGGGCAAGACACACAACTGGTATGCTTAAAAAAGAAAAGGAGCGCCTGTGTTCCATTATTGATGAGCTTGATCAACTAGCAGAAGTACGCCCCTTATCAGCTAATGAGAGTGACCTAAAACGGCACTCGAATGAGCAGGTGGGTCGTATGTTGCGGGAAGAAGAGCTCAAATGGTACCAAAGATCTAAAGCTCAATTCATTCTACAAGGGGACTCGAATACAAAGTACTTTCATAATGTTGCTAATGGCAGACATAGAAAGAAATGTATTCACTCTCTCCTACAGGATGAGGGCTTGATCGAAGGACAGGATCAGCTCAAGGAATATATCACAAACTACTATAAAGGTTTGTTTGGGGCTCCCGAGGAAGGGAACTTTACTCTAGATGAGTCCCGAACAGATGATATTACCCAAGTTACTCCTGAGGAAAACAACTTTCTTACTGCACCTTTCTCTATGGAGGAGGTAAGTAAGGCGGTTTTTCAAATGGAGCATAATAAGGCACCAGGACCAGATGGTTTTCCGGCTGAGTTTTACCAGCATTTTTGGGAAACCATCAAGTCTGATTTGCTTGAGTTATTTGGCTGCTTACATGCCGGACAACTTGAGCTATTTCGCCTTAATTTTGGGGAGATCGTTTTGTTGCCTAAGATTCAGAATGCCGAAAGGATACAACAGTATCGGCCAATATGCCTTCTGAATGTTAGCTTCAAAATCTTTACAAAAGTAGCGACCATCAGGTTAAATTCAGTGGCAGATCATGTGGTAAAACCTACCCAAACAGCTTTTATGCAAGGGAGGAATATCCTAGACGGTGTTGTGGTTTTACACGAGACCGTACATGAGATGCACACGAAAAAACTTGATGGGGTGATATTTAAAATCGACTTTGAAAAAGCGTATGATAAAGTCAAATGGCCGTTCTTGCTACAGACTCTGAGAATGAAAGGGTTCTCAGAGGAGTGGTGTGCTTGGATCCTTAATTTTGTTTCTGGAGGTAGCGTGGCGATAAAAGTCAATGATGACGTTGGTCGCTACTTCCAAACAAAAAAAGGATTAAGGCAAGGTGATCCTCTATCGCCTATACTATTTAATATAGTGGCGGATATGTTGACGATCATGATTGAACGAGCTAAGACGGATGGCCAAATTGAAGGAGTAGTTCCACATCTTGTTGATGGGGGTTTATCTATTCTTCAATATGCAGACGATACAATCCTCTTTATGGAACATGACCTAGATAAAGCCGCGAATCTGAAATTGATACTCTCAGCATTCGAGCAATTATCGGGATTGAAAATTAATTTCCATAAGAGTGAATTGTTTTGCTTCGGTGAGGCTCAAGAAGCAGCTGCTCAATATGCCGATATTTTTGGCTGCGAGCAGGGTCAATTTCCAATTATGTACCTTGGAATACCAATACATTTTCGGAAACTGACTAATGCGGAATGGAGACACGTCGAAGAACGTCTACAAGCTAGGCTATCTAGTTGGAAAGGAAAATTGCTATCTCTTGGTGGAAGATTGGTTCTCATTAATTCGGTACTAACAAACATGGTACTGTATATGATTTCCTTCTTCCAAATACCTAGAGGAATCTTGCATAAATTGGATTATTACCGATCAAGATTCTTTTGGCAAGGAGATGGTGAGAAGAAGAAGTACAGACTGGCTAAATGGAATGTTGTTTGTCGCCCTAAAGATCAGGGAGGGCTTGGTATTCATGACCTTGATGTCAAGAACTCAGCCCTCCTAGGTAAATGGCTTTTTAAGCTGCTTACTGAAGATGGGATATGGCAAACACTCCTTAAGAGAAAATACATTGGCACAAAGGCGGTATCACAGGTATATTGGAAACCTGGTGATTCCCACTTTTGGGCTGGACTGATGGCGACAAAGAAACATTTCTTTCGCTTCGGGGTATTTAATATTAAGGATGGCTCGGAGATTAGATTCTGGGAGGACAAATGGTTAGACAACACCACCCTCCGGGATCGATATCCAGCCCTATACAATATTGTTCGTCATAAGGGAGATACCATTGCCACTGTAATGCAATGCTCTCCTCCGAATGTGACGTTCAGGCGAGACTTGTTTGGACCGAGACTAGCGTCTTGGAACTCCCTGGTGGCACGGTTGAGTTCAGTTCAACTCACACAGGGGCCCGATGAGTTTCGTTGGAATCTATGTGCGAATGGTAAATTCTCTGTGGATTCCATGTATAGGGCGTTAGTACATTCCGATGTGCCAGTTGATGATAATAAAAAAATATGGCAAATGAAGATACCACTTAAGATTAAAGTTTTTACGTGGTATCTTCGTAGAGGTGTCATTCTAACAAAGGATAACCTTGTTAAACGAAATTGGCATGGAAGTACGAAGTGTATGTTTTGTCCACATGATGAGACAATAAAACACTTGTTCTTCGAGTGTAGTTTCGCTCGTTCTATATGGTCAGCCATCCAAATAGCGTCTAACTTATATCCACCCAAGTCTGTTGCCAATGTTTTTGGCAACTGGCTACATGGGATAGATAAAAAGCTTAGAACGGTTATTAGGGTGGGAGCGATTGCTGTTATATGGTCGCTTTGGCTTAGTAGAAATGACAAGGTTTTCAATGATAAAGATGTTTCTCATATGCAGGTACTCTACCGTTGCACAAATATTCTCCGTATGTGGTCCACCTTACAACGTGTGGGACATCGAGACCTCTTTACGGAGGCGTGTGCACGTCTGGAAGAGGTGGCGAGGGACATTTTTTCACAACATGGGTGGCCGCTTGATCGCCGGATTGGACCTCCATAGGCCGTCGAGATTGTCCATGACATAGGCGTTTTACATTATTCTTGCTGATTGTAATTCGTCTATTGCTGCACAACTTTTTTTCTTTCTCCGTTGGATTGCGGCTGTGTGCATTTTTGATGCAGAGGCCGGGTGTAATACTTAAACTTTTGAGTAATAAAGCCCTTTATCTAAAAAAAATACTGCATGGTTTTCAAGTACGTGCAACCTGATGCATATATACGTGAAAGAGACAGGAACAAAATCGATCAAGCCGTGCATGCTAAATCAAACAAGAGTACCTAGTGGTATCGTGTAGTGTATGCATAAAACTATATTAGCCGCACATCCAGGCGTACAACAGGCAGTTCTGAATCTTCTATAAAGTTAACAGGTGCATAAATTTCATATATAATCGATTGGCAAATCTAGAGTAAATATTAATTCTACAAATCTAGGCGTGATGATCCATGCCAGTTCACCACTGCCGCTGCTAGAACTTTTACCATCGGCCTTCTTGGGAACATCTCCATGAGATTCTTTTCCATGTTCTTCTTCTACTCTTCCCCTGGTGGACCACAAACCAAATATGCAACTAGCAACTACCATTATTCTTGCAGTGTAAAATCAACAATCATCAAATTGTCCAGATAGAAATTATACATATCAAGTTTCAGCAGGCGCCGTGCTCTGCAAATTCAGATTGTTCTTGTTGCATGAACCTGCAAATTCGTCAAAAAAATGTCAAATTAGATGAAAGTAAAACTAGGTACTCTAGGTGCTTTATAGTTCAGTGCAAAAATATTTGATGGTAAAGACATGATCTTGTATCTTATATGATTCTCAACATATGAACAAAAGGTAAAGCACCTGTAGCAAGGTTGCAAGTCAACGAAACCCAATCCCAGCTACAGCAGAGCCCGAGCTAGAGAATAATCACCCAGCTACACAGAGCCTGAGCTAGAGAATACACATGCTTGTCTTTTTGCATGAACATGAGCTAGAGAATAATCATGCTTTAATTAAAAACCATAGCCAAACAAATCAAGTACATGTTGGAGTTCGGACAAGAAAAATCTTGATGGAAAAAAGTATATGTTGGAGTTCGGACACCCATATACTAGCAGATAAGAAAGACCAAGTGTATGTTTCTAGCAACAATTCAAGTACAAACAGTTGCTACTATTTCAGCTTGACACTAGAGTGAGAGAACATAAACTTGAATACAGATGCGTTGCACAATTCTATCGATTCTCTCCTTCTTCACATATGAGTGAAATGTTTCTAGGGTACCCCAAGAGAACATGGAGCATGCTAATGTTTATGCGATCATTATCTTTCAGGTCAAACAATTTGAGTTGTTTTGAATAAACACGTTGGGCCCTGATGCAATTTTTATGGTTGTTTCTTCAACTATCTTTCTCAAAGGTTCCGCAGGCAAATAAACTCCTTTTTCAGAAACAGGTTATCCTTGTCTTTCAACAATGTTGCATATGGAGGGCGACTACAATATGTTGTAAGACACTGCATAGGAACATGGAAAGAAAGGCACAAGTTGGTACATTTACACAACTCTAACGGTCCTCTACTTGATGGAAAGAAAGGCACAACATACAGAGCATGGGAAGATGCAGAATGTAAAGGGCATGCTCTATGAAAGAAGAAAAAAAGATTGGATGAGACTGTACCTATGATTAACAGAAGCAATCACAGAACCGGCATCAGCATGCTTCTTAAAAATGGAGCTCCCAGCAAGTAGTGACTGCTCCAGGCATGAGATTGTACCTCTGGGTTGTTTGAACTCTACAAACAGATCAAACAAGCACGGACAACTAATACCAGTATGACCAGCTAGGTGCTCACCAGGATGACAAGTAGCCAAAGGAGAATTATCAATGTGCTCACGTTCTTGATCTGGAGCAACAAGGTTGACTAAAATTCAAGGTCTGTACCAAACCACTGTCTACATCTAGGTAACAGAACCTCGGCTTACCAGCGGCGGCATCCAGAAACCCAACCGGCAAAGCCGGAGCACGAGTAAAAATGCCCCGGCGCTAAAGGCAACCAGTCTGTAGAGCCGGAGCAGTTCCTGCCCCTCTGCTCCACGAGCGCTCAAGTCTCTGGTGGACTCCATAATGCATCGGCTGTAACCAAATCAAATCTCAGAGACAATGATGTCGAAATTGAACTGAACAATGTGACAGGTAAATCTAAAAGATAGGGTTTGTGAAGTGAGGCCGTACCTGCACGGTAGCAGTGGGGATGGGAAGGAGATTACGAGGCGAGGCTCTTCACCGGAGAACGACCCTGGCCAGGCGGCGGGCCTTGCTGCTCGCGCCAAGGAGGAGCGGAAGGGGCCGGAGTCGCTCGGCGTAGAGGAGATGGCGAGGACGACGGAGACGGAGGACTCCGGGTGGTCGCCGGAGTGAGCTGGAGGAGGTCGTTTCGAAGCGGAGAGATCGATCCATCGCGAGCTCTGGACGGGGAGATTTCTCCCGATGTGCGGAGGTGGGGGAGAGCAGCCCGGGGATTCGAGGGGTTTGGACCAAAAAATCCCCGTCCCCGAAGCCACCAAATGGGTCGCTGAAAAAACCGGGGTGCAGATTACACGTGGGTTTCTCACCCGGGGAAAAGGCAGGGATCCCCTCGTTTTCCCTGTGCACCAAACAAGCCCTTATCTAGGTTGGTGGTGTTCTTATATTTCCATTAACGATAGGGGATGACGAGGAGATGTTGTATGTTGTAACGGCCACTTCAACTTGCCGATCGGGTGCGAAAGAAAGTGGTACGTAGTTTGTATACTTTTCTGATCCGTGTTGATGTAGCAGGTCCTTGATTTCTTTTCGTTAAGAGTGGACGCTCCTGTGTCCCATGCATGCATGCATGGATTGTCTCTCGTGTCATGCATTCGTCCAAGCACCAACGGAGCTTATCTGCCTAATTAACCTGCAGCTTTGATCCAACACGTGTCTTTTGCTACTGGATATTTTGGAAATCCATTGAGAGGGGAGAGCTAATTAATGTCTGTCATTTTTCACACATTTTGGCAGTGGCGCGTGGGCCGGGCTATATATCGAGCTAGCACGGGAGTTTCTCATCGATCCTCCATGTACCTTTTAAAGATACATGTGCTGAACGCTCCCTCTGCCAGCCTGTTGGAGTACTTGGTGTCTGGTGAGTGAGCCATGAGCAGCTGTTTTTCTTTCAGTCCCTTTCTTTTCTTCTTGTTGTTGTTGCCTCATTGCCTGCCGGCAAGCAGAATATCTTCTCTCTGCAACTACCAATTTGGCGCTATCTTATTTTAGCTAGGGGAGTCAAAATGCGATAGATCGATCGAGTTCAGTTCGGTAGTGAACTTATTTTTCCTAGAACAAGCATCGGATTTTAGTTCTTGGGAACGCATCGGCAGATGAAAAGCATTCGCTTCTGTGTGGAGATGGATTCCGTTTGCAGTTGAAATGTTACAAGGATGACAGTTATGTCACTTTGCATTATTCCTGTCTAGAAAATAGAAGATATATCGCCTCTGGTCCCTGCGTCATACATGCACACCAAGGGATTTAACATTGCACTAGCCTATTACACACTAGCCAAGCCTACTCCTAGCACTTGGCTCGGCCGGGACTCATCCTTTTGAAGCCCCAACACCATTGCCGACAATATTTGTTTGACCTTGCAGTATTTCAGATGGATATACGAGCCTTGTCCAAGCGTTTTATGTAGCAACACGAAATTGTTGGTTTATGGCAGCTTGATAGCCTACTGCAAGGATATTTGTTGACATTCTGTTTTTGTAGAAGGGATCCAGGGGATGGAAAGGATATGTGATATTGAGTTGTGTTGAAACTGATGTTGATATTATGAGTGGGCTACGCGGGTCACACCTATGTGCATGCTTAAGTTACTTGTAATGTGTCAAAAAATAATACCTTTTTTTATTTGATTCCTGACTTTGATTATTTTATCTCCTACTGTAGAATTATGAGATTATGCGGAATATGTTGGATGTATTATTGAGCCTCATGGGCGAGTATATAAAGGCGTACAAGGGACCGACTTGGAGTACAAGATAAGTTAGGCATCATACGGAAATAGATCCTATCTCTATCTATCCTACCATAACCGGCCTATACGTTATACTCTAACATCCCCCCGCAGTCGTAACGGTAGCGTCGTGAACAATTGGAACGTCGTGGACGGTCAGACTGGAGATAAGCCGAAGTAGAATCCAGTGGGCTGACATCCCCCCGCAGTAGGAGCGGGAACGTAGTGGACGGTGTCTCAGCGTAGAGCTTGGACTGTAGAGGAAGCTGATGAGGAGCTCAAGCGAGGTGGTAGCCCTTTGTGCCGATGTCGAGGGAGCCGAGAGCGTTGGACGGTGCCTTGGTCGGGGTAGCCGTGCGAGGGGTCGCCGTGGTCGATGTCGTGGTCGGGGTTGCCGGTGTCGAGGTAGACGTAGAAGAAGCCGTATGCGCATAGTACGCGAGGAGAATGACGGGGACGCGTCGAGGCAGTCGTCGAGGATGCCGATGCCGGAGACGACGCAGTACGAGCCGTCGAGGACGAGGTGCGGCCATTGTTTTGCCGGAACAAGGCGCACGTCGGGGACGAAGGCATACTCCGGCTTTACCAGAGCCGAGTACGCATAGAAGAAATCGGTGACGTGGTCGAGGCAGTCGTAGAGGAGGAAGTCGATGCCGAAGACGTTGTCGAGGCCGATGTAGACGAGGCGCCGACCCGGGCTTGCCAGACCCGGGGACACGTCGGGGAAGAAGGCACGCACCGGTATTGCCAGTACCGTGCATGCGGGGGCAGGGACCACCATGAACCAAACTCCAGCGTCGGAGGGACTAGAAGAGGAGGACTCGACGACGATTGCGGCGCCAATCAGCGGGGGGTAGAAGGTGCCGATGTCGTCCGCGGTTGTCAGAGTAGACGTAGTCGGGGACGAGGATGATGACGCTGGAGATGTGATCGTGGTGGACGAAGATGTAGAAGGCGGCGAAGGCAGCAGCGACCTGGAGAGGCCATACTGGACGCCTGGACGAGGAGTAGTCGGCGGGACCTGCGACGGCCTGAAGTGGCCATGCAGGTTACCTGTAGATGGCGGCGGCGTTACTCGAAGTAGGCGAGGAAGAACCGGCGGCTTGACGAAGACCATGCGCGGATGGTGGCGTTCCCACGCCGAGGGAGTCGGCGCGGCGCATACCACGTAGAAGTCGACGTGCAGGGACTGCGAAGAGGACCGCGTGCCGCGGCGCTACAGCTCGAAGGGGCGGCGCAGCAGCAGGGCACGGGTCGGGGCGACGACGGGTGTCGCCAGCGGCGTACACGCCTGGGAAGGCGCGTTGGCTGCCAGCAACATGGACCAATGGCAGCGGCGCGGCGGCCCGAAGGGGCGACGCAGCGGCAACCTGTAGCTCGATCGGTGGTAGGCGCGTGCTCGGGGACGTGCTTGGCGGTACAGGCGCGCGATCGGTTGATCAGACCGCCGCAGCGCGGAACGCGCCATAGCAGCGACGACAACGTAGATCGGAGTCGATGGCGAAGTTGTTGATGAAGTCCCGGTCGATCTCGGCGAAGACGAACCGGCGATGAAGATCGTGCAAGCGAGAGAAGCCGGCGGCGACGCGTTGAGGCATCCCTTGGACGGCGCGTACGGCCTTGCTGCACGGTCGGTGAAGACGAGCCGGTCGGTGTGGAGTCGGCGCTGGCGAGACGGCCGCGATAGCCGGCTTGAAGGAGCCGGCCGGTGCGGAGTCCGCGCCGGCGAGTCGGCCGCGATAGCCAGCTGTCGAGAAGCGGGCCGGTGTTGGTCGATGCCGTTGTCGGAGTAGAGGCACGAGAAGACGACGGCGGTGGGCGACTCAAACCGATCTTAGATCGGAAAACCAAAACGAAAAACGCCGGTAAAAAATGACCGACAAGAGAGAAAATCCAGATCAAGAGATCGAAAAAAAAAGACTCTAGGGCAGCCAAGCAACCGCTCGGCGGACGAACCCTAGGTACGGGTTGCGCGGCCCCCGGGTGAGATCATGGAGATCGATCTCCCCGGGGGCGGCGCGGTGCGGAAGCGCGGCGACGGCGGCTAGGTTAGATCGTGCCGCTCTGATACCATGTAGAATTATGAGATTATGCGGAATATGTTGGATGTATTATTGAGCCTCATGGGCGAGTATATAAAGGCGTACAAGGGACCGACTAGGAGTACAAGACAAGTTAGCCATCATACGGAAACAGATCCTATCTCTATCTATCCTACCATAACCGGCCTATACGTTATACTCTAACACCTACAACGTTACTTATATGTCATATCCTAATGTCGTCGTCAAGGTAGGAAAACACTGCTACACTATGTGGCGAACATCACGTGAAGAGACTATTGACACAAAATATACGGCAATGAAGCCCATCGGGAGAGGAGCTTACGGAATAGTTTGTTCATCTCTAAATCGGGAGACCAATGAAAATGTTGCAATAAAGAAGATACGCAATGTCTTTGACAATCGCGTAATTGCGCTAAGAACATTACGAGAGATGAAACTCCTACGCCACTTGCGTCACGATAATATTATTTGTTTGAAGGATATAATGATGCCATCACACAGAAAAAGCTTTAAGGATGTCTACTTGGTCTCTCAGCTCATGGACTCGGATCTAGATAAGATAATCACGTCGTCTCAACCACTTTCTAGTGACCACTGCCAATATTTACTTTTTCAGGTACGTAATTGGTCTATTTTTCAGTCTTACTCTTATCGCTTGTTCGCATGATCTTTCCTTTGTTCCTCATTCTTCCATAATTTACTTCACTCACTATTTGTATAAAATGTAGAAGTCATTTACCCTTTCCTAGCGAGTCCCATTAAAAACAAGCTCTTCGTTCACATATGAATTAAAGAAAATCTGGTAATATAAATGGGGCCTTTATATAAGCCCCATGTATGCCTACTTGGTCCTCAACTGAATATACAATCAATTCATGCATGCCTAGTTATTATGATTGACGATGTCTTGCTTTATCCAATTACGTTGATTGATTGTTTCAGGAACGATATATCTATAACAGTGTAATGTTCTCTTTTATAGACAATTATTTAAGGAAACCCTAGGTTCTTCAGTTCCAACTAGAGTTAAGTTAGAGAAGAGCCAGTTGTTTAAGGAAACCCTCTAGTTATAGATATAAATGGACTTAAGCATCTTGTAGCACAACAATACACATACATGATTGATATGTATTCTCTACTGATTATTTTATTTATATATAAATCAACTAATAATTTTATGTGTCAACATTTTCTTAATTTCAGCTGCTCCGAGGGCTGAAATACCTACACTCATCAGGGGTTCTTCACAGAGATCTGAAGCCAGGGAACCTTCTTGTCAATGCAAATTGTGATCTAAAGATATGTGATTTTGGTCTTGCATGCACAAAGAACACTAAAGATCCCTTTATGACTGAATATGTTGTCACCCGCTTCTATAGAGCTCCTGAGTTACTACTATGTTGTGACAACTATGGCACATCAATAGATGTCTGGTCCGTTGGCTGCATCTTTGCTGAGTTACTTGGGCGTAAGCCAATTTTCCCAGGAAATGGGAGCCTAAACCAAGCCGAGCTTATAGTTAATGTTCTCGGCACAATAACGGAGGATGACCTTGAGTTCATAGACAGTCCAAGAACTCGCAACTATATTACATCCCTTCCATATACCTCGGGTACTCCCCTCCTTACAATGTATCCGCAAGCTCATCCCCTTGCAATTGATTTGTTGGAAAAGATGCTTGTGTTTAATCCTTCCAAAAGGATTAGCGTCACTAAGGCTCTAGAGCACCCCTATATGTCCGCATTGTATGATCCAAGCGCGGATCCTCCTTCTCAAGTGCCCTCCGATCTCGATATAGATAAGAACCTCAGCACAAAGATGATCCGGGATATGATGTGGCAGGATATGCTCCAGTACCACCCTAAGGTTATCACGGAAATGAACATGTGAAGCTTATTATGATTATCTTACAAATCAAGTTATAACCGTGCATATTTGTGACCTCATATGTAAATATAATGAATATGGTAATGTATTTTTTTACCTATTTGGTGGCCACTTCTTGTAGTATATATATATACGATGTACTGTATGAGTGTGCAACCGAAATTTAGTTATTAAGGCTTGTAGTTTGCATTTTTCAATGTTGCCTTACATATAAATGTTGGACTTGATGTATTATGACATGAGTAAGTTTTTATATAAGATACTGCTTGATATATGGAGGCCTCTTTCAAGTGGCGCTTCCAACGATTTTATTCATGGTGATTCTGCCTTTAAAGTGTGTTGTCCAAATTAACTAACTAATCGTTGTTGTAAAGCCCAGATCATCTCTTGTACCGCGTACGTACTACTTAGTTTCTATGGGAGTAGTAATAAGCATGGTGTTGATATCAAATCGACAATTTTCATTTGATAATTAAATCGGATAATAATTAAAATTCTTTAGTTTCTTATTTAGTGCTACCAGATTTATGTGCAAGCTAAATGAGAGACACTGGTCAGTTGAATACAGAACAAGCTGCAATGCAAAAGAGAGGTTGCCAAGCTTCCATCCATCCAAGTGAACAGAATAAGTACTTTTTGTTTTTTTTCGAGAATGCAGAACAAGTACTTTGAGCCTAATTTTCGTTTAGCGAGAGGCGCCAAAGCCCAGTGAGAAGAGAAGGAGGCCTTGGTGTGTTGGACCGGATGGAAAGGCCTTCTTCCTCTAACCGCAGCTGCTCGCCTCGTCTCCCACCTCGCGTCGCAACTTCCTTCCGCTCCCCCCACTTCCATTTCTCCTCCTGCCTCCCTCGGCCCGCCGGCGTCAGCGAGCGAGCGCCATGGGGGGCAGCTCCAACACCACGACGACCACCACCAGCGGCGGCGGCAAGGAGAAGGACAAGGGCAAGGACGCCCCGGCGGCCTTCATGGAGGGCGACAGGGTGCTCGCCTACCACGGGCCCCTCCTCTACGAGGCCAAGGTTCCCCGCCCCTTCCCCGCTCCCCTCTCACCCACTCCGTCTCGGTCTAGGGTCCGCGTCCGCCATGTCGATTTGTTCAGTGCCTGTACCTGTTTAGCCTCTTTCAGTCGCCGCCAGTGGAAGAGGGGGTTTAGGTGATTCGGATCCAACGCAATTGGTGGAAACAGCATTACTCTTAGTTTGCGCCACCCAGATTTCTGGGCATTGCAACCGTTCCCCACGCTGCTGTCAACTGAGCGTACAAATAGAAGAACTAGTGGAAGAATTATAGGCTTTGTGGGGATGCACAAAGCAACCCAAACTAAATCTAAACGTATATCCTATTTAATTTCGTTCTTAGGAGTTGCAGTAAACCCTTCTTCCTGCTAAGTAGTGCTTCTTCCCCAAAATCTCACAAGCGCTCGCCTGCTGGGTTCTTATACTAGGAAGGGTGCGAATGTCTCGCTGGATTTTGCGGGGACGAGTTTGTGCAGTATCTGGTTGTTCACTATGTACCTTTTGCTGCTCTTTTGCATGCTGAATGTGTTGATAATGGAGAAACTTTGTTATTTGTTTTGAATTCGTGCAGGTTCAGAAAACTGAAAACCGGGAGGATGAGTGGCGATACTTCGTCCATTATCTTGTAAGTCTCCGAATATCCCCATTCTTGAACATCAGTATCACCTGAAAGCTTTATTTCCTCGGTTTTTTAAAACAGTTGGACACTCTTAAGCATGTAATGTAGAAAAACTGATATATTCAGTCTTTATGTAATTATTCAATGTATGTCTTTTTTTCCTTCTCTGATGAAATTCTCTCTTCCACTTTTGCAGGGCTGGAATAAGAAGTAAGTGCATACCACACTGGCTGTTAGATAAGTCTTCCATATGCACTTGGCGTTAGCTATTATTCTCTTGTTCTTTCTATTTATGCATTAGTTGAAGTGATGTCTCTAAGATCTGTAGTTCTTTGTTAGCAACTTTACCGAATACGATGTTTTGGCATAAGCATTGCATACAGCAGGCAAGGCCCTGGATTGTTCAACTTGTGTTTCATAAGGATGGCTAAACAAAGTGACTTGCTGGGCCATATTTTGATAGCATTTTATTGCACAGCTATATTTTATTTCTAATGTTCTTACATTTTCATGAATCCCTGTTGAGTTCTTGTTCCTGTTATATTACTTAGATTTGCCATCACTGCAGTTAGTGATTGTCTTTCCCTACTTTCTATTCCGCAACATATACTTTATTTTCAACGTATTCAATTTCAATGGTTGTAGCTGGGATGAATGGGTCCCAAGTGATCGTTTATTGAAGTACACTGATGAGAATGTACGCAAACAGCAAGATCTTCTGAAGAACCAAACAGTTGACAAAACTGTCAAGACTGGACGGGCAGCACAGAATAACCCAAAAGGCTCTAATGGTTAGTGACATTTTGTATTAGGAGCATCATCTTGCACTAAATTTGTAATGACAGGATGGCTGTAACTGAACTTCATGATTAATGATTGTCTAACATTGACTGGTGAAACTCAAATTGCATCCCGGGTATCTTCTTCTAAAGTAAACTATAATCCATTGTTGGAGTGATCTTGTATTAGGTGCTGAAACACCTTCTGGTGATAGATAGGTATGGGATTACTTATACATGCGTCAATTTCATTGTTCTAAAATTCGGCCGAATCACCGATTAACTGGCCGAGTAATCGCTATTCAGTGGGTTACTGAATAGCCGATAAATGCCGATTACCCGATTAATCGGCCGATTAACTGGCGAATAGGCCGATTATTCGCTATTCAGTGGCCGAGCGAGCCGTTACCAGTTAACGAATTCCTGAACAATGGTCAATTTAGTAATGGATATAGTGCACAATGTTCTAGCAGACGCTAGTTGCTAATCATGGTGGCTCATTAGCTCCTAGGCACGCTAGGTGACCCCTTTTCAGAATATTGATAGGGCATATAGAAAGTTCATATCTTTGTCTATATTTTTATAAATATGATCATATCTTTCCTTAAAGTTTCTCCTAACTGGGTTGTGTTCAGCAGATGCAAAAGCCAATAAAGAGGACACTAAGGGTGTTGGTAAGTCTGCTATTCCTTCTAACACAATTTCTTGTAGCATCTGTTTCTTTTTATCCTATTCTGTTGGCTAATGAAGTTGTCTGTTCTCCTATTTGCTCTGCTATTTATTTGTATATAATATTCTAATATCTTTGCTATGGTGTTCAGTCAAGGGGAAGAAACGCAAGAATCAGCTTGGTACTGAGGTGGCTATCATTCCCAAACTTGTTACATTTTGAATTATTTGATTTTATTTCCCATTGTGTTCACAGTCTGTGCGCATTATCCATATTCTGTAGGATACCATAAATCATGCATTTTCAGATACTAATATATTAAACTAATATCATTCCATGTTCTTGCTTAATGCTAACATTATATTGATTCCGTATGCTATATTATTGTAAAATTAGCACCATTTGCAGGCTTATAGTATTTTGCCATTCTTTTGTAATTTGCATTATGAAATATTATGATGTAAATTTTATTGAAGAGCGAGAATTCTTATTTGCCAGTGCAGAGCACTTATATCTCTAGTGTCTGGAAAAGAAAACCCCTAAGTTAATAATTATCTGAGGTTTGAACCAGGTTGCATATTTTGTCTTTCCAAATGCCACTATATCCTTGACTGAGGATTATAATTGCAATTTGTGAATGATCACTGCGTAATATATGATGTGCCGTTCTCTTGCTGCACTGGCTGTCCTGCAGTAGTTTGGTCACCAAATCAAAATTTAGACTGCTTATTAGTTACCAGAAACAGTAGTCAACAGTAGTAAAATAAGGAGTGCTGAGAGATTGTGCATGCTTGTTCAAGTTATTCCATTTACATGGCATATGCTGTTTATGGCCTATATACAAAAATAAATACGGAAACTCTACCTTGGCTGATTCAGGAAAAGGAAAGAAGGTCATCAGAGAGTCTCCTAATGTCACAATTTCCACTAACACTAAAGAAGCAATTGGTTGATGATTGGGAGTTTGTTACGCAGTTGGGTAAGGTATTCAATTCTTTGACAGCTCTGTCTTTTCCTGTATGTATATTTAAATTGCACTCCATCTTGTTTTGTTACATTATAGACTTGTGAGCTGAATCTCATTACTTGGTTAAGTTATCTCCAGGAAATTCACTGATACAACTTGATGACCTCACTTGAGCATTTTCCTTGTCCTGCAGCTTGTAAAGTTACCTCGATCTCCCACTGTCGATGATATTCTAAAGAAGTATTTGGAGCATCGGATAAAGAAGGATAACAAGTCAGTAATCTATGTTATGAATTCTGGTTTATTTACCTTTTTTTCGCACATGAATTTGTGACTTTGTGTCATAGTTTACTGGGATTATGAGGTCCCTGAACATGTCATCTTATTGTGCAACGACATAACTGCATAATGCTAAAGCATCAGTGCTGTATTAATTGATGATTCACTTTCTATTAGGGCCTATTTTTTGCTCGTGTGCATGCACATACTTGGATGGTAACAGTTCATATCAGGCTTTCCTGAAACTCACGTCCCATTTGGGCAGATTTCATGTGTACTTGTAGTATGGGCTTGTAGTTGAGATGATGTGCTTTGTATCCCTGGTTGTGATTGTTATTTCCGTGCAGCATTTAAATGTTCCCATTGTTTTACTCGTATTTACAATGACAGAAAGGAAAACATCAATTGGCCTTTTAATTTTGCTCGATCAAATCTGCTAAGTTTTGTTCTTTATGCTCAGTACCAAGCATTATTTTCTTCACAACTCTATTTAAGCTTTATCACCTTTTGTAGGATAAGTGACTCTTATGCTGAGATTACTAGAGGATTACGCTGTTACTTTGACAAAGCATTGCCTGCAATGCTTTTATATAAGAAAGAGCAAAAACAGTACAAGGAAGAAATTAAAGGTGATGTTTCACCCTCGTCCGTGTATGGAGCTGAGCATCTACTGCGGCTGTTTGGTATGCCCAATTATTCACTACATGAAGCTGTCTTGTGTTTTCGATTTATCCTTCCCTACAATTCCTCAATTTGATGTGCGTTATAAGAGCTCTAGAGCAATGATGTTTGATGTTATCTTATTATTAGTTTTCTTATCTTGATCTGATCTACTATCAGACAGCTGTAGCAGCATTTACTACCCTTGGCATAATTTTTTGAACTGCTAAGATGCTCAGCAGCATTGAAGTCTTAAACTTCCTATAGAAGAATAAAGCTTTCTTCACAATTTCAGTCTTCCTAGTTCTCTGGAACGTGCAGCCCAGTCACAGCTTCTCTGTCTGCAAGGCAGCCAAAAACTCAATCCAGTGATAAATAAATAAATAAAAAGATCTGTATGGGGCCAGCCGTCATTTTTCTTTGGAAACAAACTGTGTTTCGACAGTGATTCTTGTCTTCCAAAAGGGTCCCAAAAACAGCAGCCATACCGCCGGCTCCGCTAGCTTTCTACCTTTATGAGAAACCTTGTTAACAATCCACATTACTGTCACGACCCAGCCACAGGATTTGACAAACAACCGGATCAGTACCAATATATGGATACAAGTTGAGGATACAATAGAGTTTGAGGTGAGAAATCAGCAAAAGCAGATGGGAAACTAGAGCATGAGACGAGGAACCGGAGCAGAGGAGGAGAAGCTCAGAGACGATTCAATCCTTCGATGCCCCTCTCCTGGCCCAACTCGATGAATATAAGGCGCTTCCCTCATGTGTTTCTCTCCCGTGCCTTCCACGTGGGTCCCAGCCTTGCAGAGATGGCCCACCCGCCAGCTGGTATATCACCGGTAGACAGGGTATGACATTCCCGCCCCCTTAAAATCCGGCTTGTCCCCAAGCCGGGTAGTGAGTGACAAGAACCACCCGGATTCCATGGCCAACAGCCCAACAAGTACCTGAAGACTGTCGTCGTTGTGTGCCAGCAGTTGGTTTTTGTTGATTTCAGAAAACTGTCCAGCAGCTGAAGTGCTGAACAACGTCCATTTAAACCCTCACACTGGTACTCAGATTGACTCCACCAAACTTGTATTTATGAGTGCATTTTCCTTGTGCTTCTTCCCATGCGTGGCTCCCCCGAGTATAATATTTGGCAGCCACAGTGAGTGAGGAAAGCAAGAACTGAACTCAACACGACCAAACTTCTGCTGCTCTTCCATTTTGTACTCTGATGTTTTGATCCTCTGGCAGTCTGTGTGTACAACTTCATCATGACAATTGAGCAGCCATGCTGAAATCAGAATACCAAACAAATGCCCGTGAAATATTCCAAACAAGATTCCAGGGTCCCATGGCAAAGGTAAACTGACACAATGAGTATCCTGTCTAGTAAAGCACCAGGCACTTCCGATAAGAAAACTGACAACCTGCACAATGTGTTGGAGGTGTGCACTAGCAATGAAGAAGTGAAGCATTATCTCATATTCAGTTTCCTGTTTAATACCAACGAACACCCCATTTTTGAAGCCTGCATAGTTACTGCCAACAGTGTTCTCTGTGATATAAGCACTATACCACCCGATAGCAAGGACCAATAAAAATTCCACTTCATATGTCTCATCCAGGTTGATATTATTCAGGAAAGGCCGCTGTATAATTCCAGGATCCCATTTCTTCTGTACAACCAAGTCAGTACCCTTGTACCTCACGAACCAATCCTTTCCAGGTAGTTCAAGACGGAAAGATTTCCAACAATTTGCAAGTAGCTTCAGGTCACCATTGACATACAAAAGCTCCCGGCATCTTGGCCGTTTACTCAGCAAGGGCTTGGCAGAGTACAGCCAAGCTGGTTTCAGCTGCAAGCAGAGCCAAATATCTTGAGTTGCAGGCCCGGAGTAAGTTAGTCGCGCGCCGTCTCCATCACTCAGGAAAGACGGCCATGGCAGTGGACGAGGCACGCCTCTAGCACAGAGGTTCCTATCCGGAGAAGGATGCGGACAACCTGACGGCGCAAGTTCTGATACCTGAGTATTGGTGTGCTTGTCGTTGTCGTGGAGACATAATGTAGAACAGCTTGTGGGCGCCATGATTATGCAGCCAATACTTGCAGGGAACATGGCCTTGCCCTCGCAAGCCAGTGCCAGACCACCAGTCGAGCAGGCGGCAGGCTTCAGTTGGGCGATACTGACGGTGTTAAGGTCATCGCTCTCCGCCGAGACAGCGAGCATGGGGAAGACCCCGACGGTGGTATCGCAGCTTGGGCACTCTGTCGAGCATGTGGTAGGCGTCGTAGAACCACAGCAGCTGCCATCGATGGTGGTGATGTCGTGGCCTGCCATGCACTGTACTGGAGCAGCAAGCTCGGGGAAGACGTCGGTGAGGGTCTCCGTAGGCGTGAAGCCAGAGCTGACACTCAGCTTGTCCGCACCGCTCGCCCTATCCTCCAAAATTTCTTTCTCCCTTATTCGAGCAAGGCACGATGCACAAGTGATACTGGAAGGAGATCTCGACCGCACAGCTGCTTGAATATCCTCCCGGAGGCCCTCAATGTACTGCTGGACAAAGCACTTGATGTTGAGGTTCGGGTCGAGATCCAGCACACGGTGTAGATGCTCCCAGAAGGCCGCGGTGTACTCGACCACAGTTCCAGTCTGCTTCAGCCCAAGCAACGATCGCATGTGCTGGTTGAACATACTCATGGACATTTTGTTAAATAGGTTGCAGAGCTCACCCATGTCACTCTTGGCCGGTGGTGCAACCGGCGAAACATCCTGGATGACCAGGAGGCAGGAATGCTCGTAGATGCAACGGCCATGCAAGGCAAGAGCCTGTGCTGCTCCGTTCCTTGTCTGAAGCCAAACCTCCGCCTCCACGTGGTCGGCTCTCTCAGAAACGGAGATCTGCACCACCCCGTATGCCTCGAAGACCTGATGCAACACCTGCTCAGTGACGGAATGATACACATAGTGCACGGTGACGCGAAGAACGCCGCCAGCGAACACTTTAATGGAGCTTGACATTTCATCAAACAGGTGGTAGGCAGAAAATGGGGTGGGTTTTTTTTTGTGAATTTTTGTGGACTCTGGGTAGGGATGCGACCTAGATGGAGAGTGAATCAAGGGAAATGAGACTTGGTGGCAGATCGGAGCGATCGGAAGACAAAATTCGTGGGAATTATTTGGAGGATTTTGAAGGCTCTGGTACCAAATTGTCACGACCCAGCCACAGGATTTGACAAACAACCGGATCAGTACCAATATATGGATACAAGTTGAGGATACAATAGAGTTTGAGGTGAGAAATCAGCAAAAGCAGGAGATGGGAAACTAGAGCATGAGACGAGGAACCGGAGCAGAGGAGGAGAAGCTCAGAGACGATTCAATCCTTCGATGCCCCTCTCCTGGCCCAACTCGATGAATATAAGGCGCTTCCCTCGTGTGTTTCTCTCCCGTGCCTTCCACGTGGGTCCCAGCCTTGCAGAGATGGCCCACCCGCCAGCTGGTATATCACCGGTAGACAGGGTATGACAATTACATAGTTGCTGAACTGATCTGGGATAGTTGCCAATACCTCCAAAAGCACAATACCGTTTAGTAACCATCCCCAACTTGGTTATGCCAATATGGTCTTTCTGTTACCTGGACAAGCTAACTGTGTCTTTGTCACGTCATTGTTACCATAGTCTCTGAAATGGTTACTTTTGCCGCTTTACAGTGAAATTGCCAGAGCTACTCGCATCTGTCAATATGGAAGAAGATGCATTGGGCAAACTGCAGCAGAAATTGCTGGACATTCTCAAGTATGCAAGTCTTTTACTATTTGTACTTTCCCATGGTTGAAGTGTCCGGATTCGTTTTTGCTGAACACATCGATGAAATTTGCCAGGTTTCTGCAGAAGAACCAGGTCTTGTTCTTCCTTTCTGTGTACGACGGTGATTCGAAAGCTGCTGATGGTGTAAAAGGCAAATAGAAACAAACGATGGTATCTGTATGTTGCATGACCGTCTTCTGCTGGATTTGTAGTGCATAGTTTTACACTTCAGTCTAGCTGTTGCTTTTCGTATGGATGTCATGGAAATGTGTGAACGTCGTCTGACACGACCGAAACGAAACTTTACACCCCTAGCAGCCCCCTGTCGGCATCGAAAACGGAGGGAAGTGCGCGTGCTGATGTTTAATCATGCGATGCCAATGATGTAAGCGTGGGCCCGCAGTAGTGCCCTTTAATTTAAATGTAGCTGACCGAAATCTTGTTTGTGTGTAAATTAATGTAGTAGAATGACAATGCTTTTTTTTGGTCCCGAATCTGCACTAAACTTACCAGGGGCCTGGT
This sequence comes from Poa pratensis, assembly GCA_947311845.1. Lineage (NCBI taxonomy): Eukaryota > Viridiplantae > Streptophyta > Magnoliopsida > Poales > Poaceae > Poa > Poa pratensis. The sequence goes on along the minus strand of CAMZMU010000062.1, from coordinate 37,130,523 downwards.
GACCTCTTGATTTTCTTGTGTGCTGTGAATTACTCTGTTTCGAACAGCGTCTGACTACAAGTAGAGTTAAAGTTCCTGACAGCGTCTGATTTTTTTTAAAGTTCCTGACTCCCTCCGCTCCCACGAACCCTCCGCTCCCCAACCCTAGCCGCCACCAGTCCGGCCGCCGGCCTCTCTCCTCCGCCGCCCGTCCCCTCCCCCGCCTCTCCCCTCCGCTCCCGTGCTGTCCCCCGAGGCGGCACCGGGGCGAGACCCTCGTCGCCCAAAGAACTTCACTCGGAGACCTCCCTTGCCGCCGCTGCCGCCGGCGAGGGCCGCGGTGGCGGCGGGCCCAGCGCCTATGGTGCTGGGGGCATCGCTGCGGCGGAGCACCGGTGGCGTTCGGGGACGGCGCCGTTGATCTTCTGCGAGCGGGATCCGGGGCGGCGACCCCGGTCTGCGGCGGCGGCGGCTTTCTCCCGGGCATGGCGTCTGCCATGGACGTCCTGTGCGTGTAGTGGAGCGGCGGCTGTAGGTCCTAGGCTTCCGCCTAGACCCATCATCGGTGCGGCCATCGGTCGCCCGGAGGTGCGTGGGGAGGCGGCGCGGTGCTCGTGTTCGGCCTTGCTGTTACCAGCGGGACGGCGCGCGCGCGTGGTTCTTCGTTGTCGGGTCTCCTCTTCCGCCGGAGGAGGTCGGCCGGCGGACGGCGGCGTGGGGGACCTGCTGCTCTGCACAATAAAGGCGGCGGTCCTATGGTTCCTCTTGCGCCAAGAAGAAGATCTGCCTGACACCTGTTTCTTCGATCTGGCCGGATTGTCGAGTTCCGGAAGGCTCCGTCGGCGAACTCCATTGGGCAATCAAGCCTGGAGATTGTCGGATCGGGTGGGATTCGGTCGCGCGCAGCCATGTTTTTCTGACCGTTTGGTTTCAGAGGAAGCGTCGCGAAGCTCTGCAGTCGGTTGCCATTGGGGACACGCCTTTCTGTTTCCCGGTGAAGTCAGACTGCGGAGAAGTACATGGAGGCCTAGATTTGAAGACTAGTAACGGTGGTTCAATTCCTGGTGGCGATGAGGAATTGGCTTGGTGTTTCATGACTTGGAGCAGCGGCATGTAAGTGAGGGCGACAACATACGTGAAGTCTGAAGTCCTACCTTTCAGAGTGAAAATCCAAGGTCTGGTCTTAATTGGTTGTGCCTGACAGTGGTCTTGCTGAAGACATTGTTTTGAGAGCGAGGACTATCTTCAGGGTGAAAGCCCAAGGTCTGGCCTTAATTGGTTGTGCCTGGCACTGTTCTTCTTGAAGGCGTTGCTTTTGAAGAATTGGACATCAGGTGTTGTTTTGGTGGTGGTTGTGCGGCTGCTGCAAGGACTGTAACTCTGTAGCGGGACTTTTCTTTTTATTTCTTCTTCTTATTGTCTTTCGGCTGTGTGCATCCGTAATAGCTTTGGTTATTGCGTTGTTGCAGAGGCTGGGTGTAATTTGTATCTCCGTGATATTAATATACACTCTTTATCTAAAAAAAAAAGTAGAGTTAAAAAGAAACTAGAAAAGTGGAACCTTTTATCTTTGCATCGGCAAATTTTTCTTTAGTTAAAACTCCTCCAATCTTTTGCAGTACTAGTACTGTTTTACGATTTAGTAGCGAAACATAGGGAGTAATTAACAAGCAATCCATTAGGTAGGTGCACATCTTCACCAAAAATATGAAAACGAAATATACGATAGAACACTTTTGACATGTGCGGGCGACACAAGAAAGTGAGCTTAACCCACAGAAGAATAAAGTACATGTACGACAGTAACGCTCGAGCAGACGTCGAGCGACGTTCGTGCACGCGCGTGGTGGCCTACACGACCGCCGGGAATGGGCAGAGCCGCGGCGAGGCGCGAAGCAGCAGCGGGTGCTTGCGCGCGCACACCAGCCCGTCGGCCTCCTCCATGTCGATCAGCGCCGCCGGCTTCTCCCAGTCGAAGCACTGCACGAGCGCGGCCACGACGGCGGGCACGGACTGCAGGGCGAGCCCCATGCCGGGGCACCCGCGCCGGCCGCTCCCGAACGGCAGGTACTGGAAGTGCTGCCCGCGCGGGTCCAGCCCCTCGTTGCCGCCGCCGGCCATGAACCGCTCCGGCCGGAACTCCAGCGGGGACTCCCAGTACGCCGGGTCGCGGCCGATGGCCCACACGTTGATGAACACCGCCGTCCCCGCCGGCACGGTGTACCCGCCGCCGACCACCATCTCCTCCGTCGACTGCCGGTGCGCGATCGGTGCCGCCGGACGAAGCCGCAGCGTCTCCTTGTACGCTGCCTGCAGGTAGGGTAGACTGGCCACGTCGGACTCGCCGGCGATCCTGTCTTTGCCGACCACTGCGTCGATCTCGGCACGCACCTTGTGTAGGCACTCCGGGTGGTTCATGAGCTCCGCTAGCATCCACTCGATCATCGCCGCCGACGTGTCAGAGCCGGCAGTCACCACGTCCTGCATCCACATGCATGTACACGTTATGTACGCGAGAAGAATTCATTAACGAGTTCAACAAGATGCCGGTAGATTTGTGTTGAAAGCTTTGATCTTACGATGACGAAGGCTTTGATCTTCGTCCTGGTGAGCTTCACCTCCGCCGCCGTCTCGTCCTCCATCTTGTCCAGTAGGATGTCGAGCAGATCCTTGCTGCACTCCGGCGTCGTCGTCTTCTTCTCCGACGGCCGATCTTCGCATCCGCCACGAATCTTTCTGGCCTCGCGGGCGTCCTCCTTGTGCCTGATCATTTCCTCGAGCAGCGCGTCGAAGCGGCGGTGGACGTCGGCGGCGCGGCGTCCAAGGCCCTGGAGGTCCCATCCCCGGCACACGGCGATGTAGTCCTCGACGTTGAACATGCCAACGAGTTCCGCCACCGCCTTCACCAGCACCTGCGCCTCCTCCGTGACGCTCCCGGGCACTGTGCTCGCCATCATCCTGATGATGGACGTGTTCGACAGCCGGATCAGCGCGCCGGTCAGGTCGACCTTCTCCTCTGACGATGACGATATCAGAATGCTCTGCAGCAGGGACACGAGGCCGGCGCGGCGGATGGGGCGGAGCTGCTCGACGGTGCGGGGCCCGAGGAGCTCGGACATGCACAGCCGCTTCATGAAGCGCCAGTGCGGGCTGTATGGCGCGAAGGCGAACCCGTCGGAGCCGTACGCGAACTGCTGCGCCACGGCGGTGAGGGGTCGCTCCGAGATCTTCCCCTCGTGGCTCCGGATGAGCTCGCACGCGACGTCCGCCGAGCTGGCCACGACGCAGTGGGTGGATCCCAGCCGGATGTGCATCAGCGGGCCGAGCCGCGCCGCCAGGTCGCGGAAGGTGCGGTGCACCGGCGGGCGGACAAGGTGGAGGTGCCCGATCACCGGCAGGCTCCACGGGCTCGGCGGTAGCCGCTTCCTCTTCCCACCGCTACCTCTGTTCACAGTCGCGATGAGGAGGACCACAGTGGCTAGTGCGACGGCGAGGATGGAGGCCATGACTGGGTCCTGCATCAGCTGCTGAAGCAGCACCGGGTGCTCCACTGTGGACGACGCCATTGCCACCGCGTGTGCTACCTCTGGATCACACACACGCTCTGATTGACTATATATAGAGACGGCAAACGCACGTAGCTAATCAATGGTAGGTAATCAGATCAGATGTAAGTCACCATAAGCAAGCTTCCATGGCATCGGACAAGCTCATCCCTTTCTTGCTGATCTAGTTATTGGATGTAACACCGTATATGGTATGGTGTAGTACACCAACCATATACGGCCCACATGTATACGCCTTCGGGGGCTATTCCCGGTGATATATTAACACGCAACCCGAGCCCTAACAGGCATCGGTTCCGCTATGGTTGATACTAGTCACTTGTGTGGGTAGTCCTGAGAACTTGAGATGACTATACTGACCACTCTGCATCGTATACATGGTGTCAGTCGGCCGTCCGTTCATAGCAGAATATTTAGATCAGATGACCCCTGCTACCACTGGATCTATTGCACTTCATAGCCGCCCGTCCAATGGAGATCTTTCCATCCGTTGATACTTGCACAAATCTGAATATTTTTTTATGTAGTACTTGTCAGTGAAGTTGCCTCGAGATGCATGACATGTCTCTACGCTCAGATCAACCTCTAGCTCGTTGCCTGGAGAGCCCTGCCTGGGCTGCACTAACTAAAGCCTGAATTTGAAGATGAAATATGTTTTCTAATCCAAACCTGCTACCCGATCCGCAATCCCTTTTGACCGTTGGGTTTGTATCGAAGGTGGCCCCAAAACTTAGATCCCACATGGCTGTATCGACAACATCCGAATAAAAGTCATCAGCCGTTTCACAACAACTTGCCACATGATAACTTAAAGCACCAGCATCATGCCCACTGGCCACTACATCAATCGGATGAAAACTTTGAAGCAAAATAATAATAATAATGTCAAACCATATCAACATGGGGTTTAGCTTTAAAGATCTAGTCGACTCCAAACTGAGGATGAAAATGGAACATAAATTGGGTACATTGTGGTAAATGTAAGTATTGATAATTTAAAAGAAATTCCACTAAATGTAGAGTTCTTTTTTGGACTGCAACTTTAGATGAGTAGCATGTAATACTAAATGTAGATTTTGGTGGTGAGTCACCTCAGCACTGTGGATTCGGTGCGTATGCGCACTAGCTTGTGTTATTAATCCATGTAAAAATGTTGTCGTTACAAATTTAGTATGTGTAGAAGTTTGAGAGGCGATTTGCTAGTCATGGTGGTAGCTACACACCATGACATTACACGGCAATGTAAGCCGTATATACCTGTTTTGGATTCATATTGTAGTAGAGTATGGAATTTTGGTGTACAAAACTGGTTTCAGAATTTCGAAAAAAATATTTTCTGGTCCTCTTTTTGTAGGGTTGACTTTTCCGTTGAATTTTTTCGTTGACTTTTAAAAATAATCATTACACCCGGAATATGACTTGAAAAAATTTCAAAATACTTTTGAATAATCCTAGCAACTCTAATGTTGAGATCCCCCACTCTCTTGAGTATTCTCTTTTTTTCTGTGACGCATATGGGTCGGTCAAACTAGGGGTGTGTAGCTACCACCATGACTAGCGGCTATTTTTCCGTAGAAGTTTATATGGTAGAACAACTCTGTCGTCAAAATCGCATGCTCCAAAAGCGTTTCGGAGGGCGCTCCTAAATATTTGGAAGCTACGGAAACTCTGCGCAAACTAAGCCATACGCAGCCACTAAATTTTGTACTGTTTTTTTTCTGCATATTTTTGAATTTCTAGTTTAAATTTGAGGCATTTAAACAATGATAAAAACGCCCGTAAATATATACATAATACTACTCTTTCGCATTTTAGATATTTCCCAGTAATGTCCTCCTCCTCGTGCGACCCACAGTTGGTCATGCAGCCGGCTTTCTAGGTACTCCCGCGGCCTGCACCTACTGCTCTTTGATTGACTGACATCCAGGAAGCTCATCCTCCGTGTCCTGCTCAAGCTTGCGCAGAGTTTGGGCGCAGAGGGGGGGAGGGGGGAGGTCCTCCTTGTTGCGGAGGGAAGGACGCTTCACCGTCACGAGCTCCTCATCCTCATTGTAGGAGGAATCAATATCGATAGGATGGGACGTGGATGTGGACACTAGATCGTCCAAAGTGGCGTTGTAGGGCGAAGGCATCGTCACAAAAGCCGGGGACGGTGCCACGGGAGTCGGAGGCGAGAAAACCGGAACATGTGCAGGCACGGCTAGCGGAGATGCAGTCTCACCAGCCCTTGCTTATCTAGCTTGTTCAAGTTTACCCCTACTGAAATGTGCTACTTGTTTGACCCATTTGATCGTAGGATTAGCTCAATTTTGTGCGCTACATCTCGTGCAAGAGGTGATTGAGGACAACATCAAGTAGGAGCGGAGCTAGAGGATAATTAACCAGGGTGCCACGTTGTAGAAGATGGTGCAAATGAGAGAAAAACTTCAAGCAAGCTTTTTTTGCTCACAAATGGAAACGACGTGAATGGCACATTAGTACGTTCCTTTCTTTCTTGTTCGCTAAGGGTGAGGGAGTACATATCGGTAGTAGGTGTGAACTGTGAACCGTTTAACTTTTATAGGACGTGCTCGAACAGGCTAGTACTACAATACTTTGTTATTTATAGCTTGAAATAGGAATTCAGTTGTACTAATTATGTCGGATATACTGCATAGAACCCATCTATATACTATCATCTTATAAAATTCAAAGGATACTTTCCAATATTATCAAAGATACTAGAAAAATTATAGATACAAAACATGGGAGAGAGTAATTGTTCACCGCAAATAAAATACATTATATAACTACAGTGGTGCACATACGTGTAGGGGAGGTAACAATTTATTCCATCAAGCTAGTTTATGTTGTCTGCAAGCGATTTGTCTACTTCAGTTGACTCAGACAAGAGCTTGGTAACGGGTCATTCTCCAAGTGTGTCATCTCTGTCCTCGAAAATGATACGCACCAACTCTCTAATGGATGTGCATAACTTCAGATATATACATATCAACTCGTTGAGCTCCTACCAAAACTTTGCGATGGACAGAGAAGTTAAAGAAATTTGATTCTACTTATGCTTTGTCCCATATGTGTCTGAATAGTTTTAGCGCGACACTAGTGTACATCAAAGTCAACCACACCAACCCTTGAGGCGTGCTCAGTACAGATTAACCATGACTAATAGCATGTCAAGTTGGAGCTGGAATCAAGCTTGTCCGACACTGAAAGAAATCAATTGGTGTTGAGTCATCTTCCGAAAGATGCATATCTAGCTAGTTAGCTTGCTTGGTCTGATGTCACTGTTCAATTGCCATTCTAGCTAATTTCAGGTTCAGGAAATGAAATTTGGTTCGGGTTTCATAGTACTCCCTCCGATCCATATTAATGGACTCAACTTTATCTAGATACGGATGTATCTAGTTAAGTGTTTAGACTAGATGCATCCGTATCTAGACAATGTTGAGACCATTAATATGGATCGGAGGGAGTAGTAGTATTTGGATTGTAATTAACCTTGCTAAAATGTTGTGTTAACAAAAGTGTTCGATGAGATTTTGTACTGAGATACATATAATAGAAGTATAAAATTTAGTGCAAGTTAGAATATAATAGTTGTGCTATGGTACACGATAGAGGTAAAGAAAAGAAAATGCTACAGCCCGAAATATGACTAGCTAGCTGCTTGTGTGAAGGTGGGCATTGCACCAGCATAAGGATACGTACCTATACTGAGTAGACATGCACTAGTGTAAAAGAACCTCATGTTGGACCGATCAGATCGTGACCATCACGTCGCTGGTTGCAACCGAGGACGCGTTGGATCAGCAGTACAATACCCAACCAGATAAGCACATACGGGAGCAGATGACGGCGTGATCCAACCAAACGCGTCTCAATCTGATCCACCAAGATCGGAAGCGGTCGAACGGCCATGGCGGCGCACGAGGGATCGCCCTATACCCTACCCCTCTGCCTATATAACACCTGACCATGTACAGGTCATGGGGGGATCGGAGCCTGGAAGATAAGGCCCAGCACATCACGCTCACCATGACGGCAGCGGAGCACACGCGCCCAGAATCTTGAAGGCCGGACGATCATCGCCTCGCATATCCACCCGACCGGCGGCCATGATCCAGGAGAGGAGGAGGAGGCCAACTCTGAATACACACATCGATCATTCAAGGAGCAGCACATGACACGCCCGTCAGGGCTGTGGATGCTCGCACCCGGCGGTGGCCATTGAGGACACGCCCTCGAGCTGGTGGCCGCGGGCCCGCGGCGCCCTGGACATGCCATGCATGGAGACGGTGGGCGCGCGCCGAGGAACGACCGGCCATCCTTTCTTCATCCGAGCTAGCGCTTGCATCCGCGAGCAGATCGACCGCGTCCTTCCATCTACGCCAACATATCCATTACTCTTGCTATGATCTCTCTCTTCCTCTCTCTTAACTAGCAGGGCGGAAGACAAAGGCAATGGAATGAAGCGCTCCTGACATGCAGTCTACCGACGTGGAGATGTTGCCGGTGTGTAGCCTTCGAGTCATCTTCATCACCGCCACGAAGGTGATATACCGACAGCCGGTGCACGGCCCGGCGTCTTCTCCATCACCACCACGTACAAGACGACGTCCCGACGGCCGACACATCACAGGGCCCGGTGACATCTCCATCTTCATGAGTACGTCGACGGGGCTGCCGGCGAGCAGCACGGCGCCATCTCCAACGACAAGACGACGTCGCGACGGCCGGCGGCGTCATCTTCCACCATGTGATAAGGCGGCCAGCAAGCAGCACGGCGCCATCTCCAACACCAAGACGACGTCATGACGGCCGGCATACAGCCCGGCGTCATCTCCAAGTCCGCGACACGGCGGGCGGTAGCGGCACCACGACATGCCAAGATGTATTTCTGGAGGCCATCATGTCAACAACGTCGATCTTTTGTCAAGACGCTCTTCGTCCAGACCACCAAAGCAGATGGTGAACTTCTTCGGCAACAACCGGAGCTGCCCGTGTCCGCGCAGCCCGCCGGTGGCTTCACTGCCATGATGTACATCTGAAGTGTAGCCGATGGAGCTCACGGCAAGTGCAGAGTTCATGCCATCCACGTCGAGCCCACGCCACCATCAACAAGGTTATCTTCCTTGACGAGAACGTCGCCATCGGAGCTGTCCGTGCGCAGTCGGCCGGTCCGTTCCAGGTGATGCCGGACACCGTCGACATGCAAGCCATGTCGCCAAGACGTGGCTCATGGCCTTCTTTTTCACTGCATGCATCAAGCCCATGGTGTTCTAATCCACTTAATCAAGGTATGTGAATATTAATTTATTATTTCATTACGTACGTGTCTCTTGTTCTTATGCAGGGAATGGATTAAGGAGAGCATCACATGGAACGCCGCCACAACCAGCCAATGCAGAGGCAGGCTACATCGGCATGACGATCATCTTCATCGACGGTTCCCCGGCGAGGACGCCACCTACACTGGCACGCCGCAGTTTGTCTACATCAACCATCTATTCCAGTTGAATTGTGCCATCACGACATATCAAGCCTCGAGAGGGTCACGCATGCCTTTGGCGCCACAAGATCTACATCGCCAACTTCATATACCGTCGTCATCGAGCCACGTTGCCGCGCGACGACATTCAAGTCTTCTTCAACTTCTACACCAACATTCTTCCTCGACATCATCCTAGCATCGACGAGGCGAAGCCACTCCACCGACATGTTTTTTTTTTTCTTGATGAAGCAGACCATTTCTTGCCGGGCACCGACGAGGCGAAGGCAAGTCATCAAGTCTGACCGACGAGGCGGACACCACTAGGCCGGGCACCGACGAGGCGAAGGCCGCCTACCTGTCTGAGCTGACGAAGCCAGACATCTTCATCATCGGACATCGACAAGCCGGGTGATGCGCTAAGCATTGCTGGGGCGACGGACGTACCGCTCCACCTTCATGCCCTACAAACTTGTCAAGTAGCGCGCCTTCGAAAGGGCGAGCTAGTCCTTGTACTAAGGCGTCCCATCATCGTCACACACAGGATGAAGGGGAAGCTTGAGTAGATGTGGGAAGGACCCTACGTCATCGAGCAAGTCTACGAAGGAGGTGCATATGAACTGGTTGATCTTCAAGGATCCCGGCCTATGCCGCCTATCAACGGAAGGTTTCTAAAAAAAAAAAAACTTTTGCTAAAACTTTGGCTCTTCCGTTGCTTTTTTTTTTGTTCTCTTTCTTTGGTTTTCAATGGGGAAGTCTTTCTGTCGGCTCGGATCCATGATGCATTTCCCTTTGCATAATGTGGATATTTGTTTCCCCATTCAACAAAACAAAACGGCTTTCCCTCAAAATGCCACGCTAGTGATTGAAGGCTGGGACGCCTTAGAACTCGTCGGAGGGCGGCACAAGGTGTCAAGTTGCAAGCAAAGCGGATACTACACTCCCACCATGCACAACACGTACTAGGTGTATGCTTCCGGAGGCAGTGGAGATGATTACCTGGGCACTTCATTGGGCTGAGGCTCCGCGCCCGCCATGTTTCCGGCGGGCCACTCACTCACAGAGGCTCGCACCCCCGGGGGAGACCATAGGAAAAGATCATGAAATGGCTGCCCAACTTGGTGCGTAGACGCGTGACAACCCTGGGGTGTGCCACCATAAGCTCCAGATAAAGTGCCTGAGGGTTCCTTAGTCCACCAAGGTGAATGGTTGCCTTCCAAGTTCTCAAGGTGGGTCCCCAAGCAGATAAAGAAGCATCACCAAGAAGTTCAATCAAGCAAAATAAAGTCAAGTCAGAAGTTCAAGCAATCTCATGAAGTTCATGGCCGCCCAAGTGGCCCGTACAAGCAAGCCTCACAAGAGGTCAAACATCAAGTAGTCCAAGCATCAAGTCCGATAGTCTCCAACATTAAGGGAACCATGGGAAAGAAGGCGGGAGGTAGCTGTTCACCACCCCTCAACAAGGCATGCAAATTCCCAAGCTGTTATCCCAAAACCAGATACCCTCGTCTACCATACCCAAGGTTCTGGGTTCGTGGGGCATCGTGCAGGGGGCATGGTTGAGCCGTGGGGCTCCTCAGTACCATGATGGGATAGGGTATGACTTTCTACTGCCTTTGGAAGCATCTCCGAAGACGGCATATCCACACACGTACACAGAAGGATAGGTTATTACCGTCATGGTCTTTCGACGGTTCCCAATGACAAGTTCTTCGACGGCCTTTTCTGATATCACACTCTTAGCTGGTATATACGGGAAAGCCAACATTTTAAAAACACCACCCAAAACCATTTTGTTACATGGCTTTTATTGCGTTCTTGCTTTTGTTGGTTTTGTTCCACAAGTTTAAGCAGGGTCCAAGTGTCCACATCAACCTACATCAACAATACAAGGGATGTTTCTTCCCCTCGGCTGTCTACACGAGACGTGCCGTCAACATCAACAACTCAAGATTTTGGGAACAGTGTAACGCGCCAGTGCGACCGGCATGAACCCGTGAAACCTTCCGATTGAGTCGGTTGACACCGCAACAGCTTGGCGGTCACGATGAGATCGGTAAATTTTGTTTATTTATTTTGTTTTCAGGTCAATGCATGTTATTTCGCCATGGAATGAAGACAAAATGGGCCTCCGCTCGTCAACCAGCATCTACCTGCTATATGGTTCAAGCGAGCTCCCCAGATAATACAAGTACGGACGGACATACCTGTACAAGTGCGGACGGACATACCTGCACCACACCCAAAACACATGATGCACCCTCAAGCTTGAGCATGTGTCTACTACACCAACTTACACCAGCAACACGAGGGCTATACTACCCTTGGTCGTCTACAACACCGGGGCACCGTGTCTACATCATCGACGTTGCCATGAGATGACGTCGCCCCACCTATGGCATGCACCTAGCCTGTGGGTGTGTCTCTATGCAACGGTGTTCACGCCGATGGCTTCTCGGCATCTCATCTACAACAACATGTCACGTTACGGGAGCAGTGCAACGCGCCATTGCGGCCAGCGTGAATCTGTGAAACCCTTCGGTCTAGTCGGTTGGCACTGCAATGGCTAAGCGGTCGCGACTCGGTCGATAAATTTGCTTCAAGACATGGCAAGTTCTTTCGCCATGGAATGAAGAGGACTCGGGATTAGCCGGTTGGCTGGCACCATACCCGATCCCAACTAGTTTTCTCGAGTGCGGATGTACATACCCGCATTAATCTACCTCAACACCCGGCAATCGACACATGTCGTCACGAACCGGAAGATCATCTACATCCACCATAACCTAGTGTGTCGCCCAAGTATGGTAATGCTAGGTCGAAGTCGCGCCAGTTCAGGCTTCCACACATACTGGTTGCGTCGGAACTTCGCCAAGCTGAGGTCCCTTTGCTTCTCACGTGACCTCACCTTGGCGAGGGGCATTTGTTCGACGCATTTTTGTACATGACTAGCTGGGACTCGACGATAGGCATAGGCTGCGTGTATGCCTGCATGAAGCTGATTATTTGATCAATCGTTTCAACATGCATACACATGAAGCTGGCTAATAGTTTGAATTTATATTCAACGTGCATGCAGGAGTTTATTTCCATGTGTAGTCGCAGGCAGATTGCATGTGCACAAGCGCCAGGAAAAAGGCAGCTAATATAACTTAATGGATTTATTTCATAGTGGCAAAATACGAAGAAATACGTACAGGCCGGCCGGCCGGCAGCGTGTACACGTATTATCTGCTGAACCGGTTTAACAAGTTTGTTTAGCTGGATGTCTACAGATCGATTGGATAGGCACAAGCGGAACGGCTCCAACTTTCTCGATACGGCCGGCGCGCGGAGCAGATAATCGCAAGGCGCAAGAAACGCAGCTGACGGTTGTTATCTTCTTCGCCTCATCCTCTGCCTATAAAAAGGCATTGACACCCAAGTCGTAGGAGGGGAGGGAGATAGAAGACATCACGCACCTGGCGGTGGCAGCGCGGCACACGCGCGCGCCCAGAAGAGGAGGCATATCAATCCAGCGCCATGATCCGAAGGAATCACACCTGGAGGTAGCAGTACACGCAGCCAGAAGGAAGAAGAGATCGTATCCATTACAGCACACCTCCAATCCATCTACCCCATACACGAACACAACTCCCACGTCCAGAACCCATCTACCAATATCCATCCATTAGCACGCACAGCCAAAACACCATACACATACGTACAACGATCAGGAACAAGGAAGGAGGCCATGGAGGAGGAGCGGAACGGAGACGGCAGATCGGGGCCCTGAAGGAGATGGCAGCGAGAAGCAAACGCGCCTACTCCCCGCTCGTCGGATCGCATCCGGCCGGAAACACGGAGATACGGCCAGAGCCCAACACCCATAGAAGGTAATCACCAGCGCCGATCGAGGAGAGGAGTCAAGGAGCATGGCGTTGCCCTCACGCACACCCCCCCATGGGCGACAATGAGGCGGCGTTTGACTGGACGGATGCGCCGCCGACCGCAGTTCCCTCTCTATGTCTTTCTTTCATGTATCAGGTGCAATGGCTAAGCAAGGAGATCGGGGGCTGACAGCTCTCACGGAGAGTCACCAACGTACAGCCCGCAAGCCATGCCACGACGACTCCGGAGGCCAGAGCTGCCGGTGTAAAGCCCATGATTTCCTTCATCATCATCTCCAACGCCAAGAAGACTACACCGCGATGGCCGGCTCATGGCCGTCATCTTCATCTACGTGACGACTTCGACGAGGCAGCCGGCGTACAGCTTGAGGTCTTCTCCATCACGGCCACGAAGACGACCCCGCGACGGCCGACACACATCCCGTCGTAATCTTCATCTCCGCGACAGCATTGGCGGAGCTGCCGAAGTGCAGCTTGGCGCTTTCTCCATCACCTCTACGAAGACGACACCGTGACGGCCGACACACATCCCGTCGTAATCTTCATCTCCGCGACAGCATCGGCGGAGCTGCCGGCGTGCAGCTTGGCGCTTTCTCCATCACCTCTACGAAGACGACGTGGCGACGGCCGACGCACAGCCCGGCGTAATCTTCATCTCCGCGACAACATCGGCGGAGCTGCCGGCGTGTAGCTCGGCGCTTTATCCATCACGGACACGAAGACGACGGCAAACTCACGGCCTGGCGTCATCTCCATCTATATGGCAACGCCGGCGAGGCAGCCGGTACAGCTTGGCGTCTTCTCCATCCCCACGATGACGTCGGCTCAACATCTTCTACATCTCCACGAGCACGTCAACGGGACGGCCGGCGTGCAGCCTGGCGTGATCTCCACCTCCGCGACGACACGCGGGGCAGCTGACGTGCGGCTCGGCGCCACCTCACCACCACGACGGCGCCAGGGACGTCATTTCCCCCACGCCGACGCCGACGTACAGGTGCAGGTCGAGTCGACCCGGACGAACAGGTGCAAGTCGAGCCGACCTCGACGTGCAGGTGTAGCTCAGCGCTCGATCTTGACGTACAGGTCCAAAATTGTCCAGGCTTAGTTCGGCGTACACCGACGGAGAAGTCCAGTCCAATCCGGCGTGCAGGTTCAGTTCAGCGTCCCCCGACGTACAGGTGCAGCTCCACTTGGCGTGGCATCCCGGGACGGCAGTCGTTGACGGCGGTGCATCGTCGACAACCATTGTTGGGCAGCCGGACGTGAGCAGCTCACCGTACACCCCGGCGTACAAGAACAAGTATAGGCGGCGGCGGATCGCGTCATCACCATCGGCATCCCGCGGTGGCGCGTCGCCGTTGCCGACGCCCAACGACGGGTGACCAGAGGCGAGCAACCAGCAAGCTAGCCTCACATGCCAAGAAGACTTCAACAATCGATCGATACAAACCTAAGCTATACGTGCATGTCTAACCATTCGTACACGCATGGCTAGTGCTCAGTGTATGTGACGACATGCATGCCCCATGCATACGTACGTACATGTTTCTCCTACTGGTGAATAGTCACGGCGTTGGCGTACAGGTGCAACCTAGCGCGCCGGCCCAGCTCGGCGGCGCTCGGCGTACAGGTTCAAGTCGGCGTTGGCGTACAGGAGCTGCTCGATACTCATCGTCTCATGGCTCGACGTTGGATGTACCGGCCCAGCGTACAAATACAACACGACGTACATGCACAAGTCCAGGATGGCGTACAGGCGCAACCCGGCGACGGCGGTCAGCTCGGCGTATTCAGGAGCAGCTCGGCCGCCCGGCGTACAGGGACAGCTCATCTCGAGGCGCGTCATCGACAATGGTCCATCACTCAGCGGTGCATTCGACACTATTTCTCCACAGGTCCATGAGACGTCGTCTTCGAATAAGGCGAGACTGCCGTAAACTCGGCGTCGGGCCAAGACGAGACGATGACCATATCGACCATGCCAACATGAGCGTGCGTTGGTTTTATACCGACGCCGGTCCCCTAACCACATACTTCCGCGAGGCTTACCCCTTTGCACACCCCGACGAAGCTGTTTTGTCGTCCAGAAGTCCTAGTCAAACGGACTGCATCATGCCACCTCAACAACACTCCTTTTCGCCGTACAAGACCGACGAGGCGCGACGGCGAGGGCGGGCGAGGCCGGATTAAAGGCCACGCTTTCAGCGGCGCGTGTACCGACGAGGACACAGGCTCTGCCGCTTCCCACACAGACACCACACCATCATGCATGCAGGACGTGAAGCAAAGACGACGACGACCACACGGCTTAATCGGAGGTGTCTCGCGGTGTAACCTGCGGGAGTAATTAAGCGGGAGTCTTCCGAGACCCCGTGAACCAGGAGACCGCAATCGCCATAGTTAGGCTGGCCGCGCTAGCAGGCCACGGAGCGCATATTGTAAAGGGATCATGTACTTTTGTTTCTCCATTGAGAGATTAATAAAATGCAAGTTTCCCTATATTTTTACTTGTGTACTTAGTACACTGGCACGCCCGCATATTTATTTTCCCCTGGCGCGTAGAGAAATAATAATACGTATACGCGTTGTTATTATTTTTCATGCCAAACAAAAAGGTTCCATTTTTAGCCTCAAATATAATCTACAAGTAATATCGTCGTGTACGTTATTTACGTTTGGCACTAAATCATCCAATAGGGAGTCTGAAATTAAGCAATTATTATCTTGTATTGAGTTAGTTGCAGTGCCATTGAGAGCAAGTAAATGAAAATATTGTAGCTTATATATGCCCTAGGTCTGTTTCTTAATTTGTCTTCCAATTTCTTGTACGTGTCTCATTTTTTTTGAGATTCATAATATTTATTTACAAAACATATAAATGGTCACATATGCTGATTCTTAACAAGTTAATAAAGAATATGGCATGTTATGGTCCACAAGAGAGGGTGCAAACACAACACATACGCATATAGGTGAAAATGGCAAAATACCCTGGAATGCAGATGTTCGAAAGCTCATGGAGCACGAACACACGCACACATTTTTTTTTCATTGAACGCAGGAAACTCTGTCGTCGGTGAACCTCGACTGTATACCGGACACTGGTACGTGTACGTTGGATTGTGCACCCGAAAGTGTCGGTTGGAAAGTGCACCTGAAAACTTTATCAGAAAAGACTAATACTTTTGCAAGTACTCTCTCCGTTCAGAAAAAGATGTCTCAGCTTTATTTAAATTTACATTTATTTATCTATACGGAGGGAGTAGTAAAACAAAACTAGTTTTATCTGTGTGCTTTGGTCAGACATATGCAAATATTTTGTCCTAACTTTCTATGGAATCCTTCAAGCCCATCCTTAATCTAGACAACCTTTATATGGAATATACGTTTGCCGTGATCTAAACCTGAATCCTCCGAACTCAAGCTCTATTTTCTGTCCATGGTAAGTAAGTACTAACTCGTCAAGTATACTGTTGAACCGTTATTGGGCCTGGCCCATGTATGTGAGAGCTGAGCACTTAGAAGAGGAGGGGTACGCATCCTCCAGACCTAATCAGAACTGCAGCAAGCTCCAGCCGCCGGCAGCTATGGACATCACCAAGGTGAGCTCCCCTGCTTACAACATGGTATCAGAGCGCAGGGCGACGGAGGTGCTGGTCTGGCTGCTAGGATAGCCACCTGTGAGGGAGCAGCAGAGAGGAGGCGGCTGCACGCGTGCTGCGTGCACGCGTGAGCAGGAGGCGGAGGCTCAGCTGCTCGCTAGGGAAGAAGCTCAGGTTGGGGAGAAGGAGCAGGGGCTGCGCTGCTGTTTCTGCAGGAGAAGAGGAAGCTGCTGCTGTGTGCAGCTGTCCAGTGAGGAAGTAGCCGCTGTGTGAAGCTCAGGTTGGGGAGAAGGAGCAGGGGCTGCGCTGCTGTTTCTGCAGGAGAAGAGGAAGCTGCTGCTGTGTGCAGCTGTCCAGTGAGGAAGTAGCCGCTGTGTGCTGCTGCAGAAGGGTTTAGGACGGTTGCTGTGTGTCGCTGCGAAGATGGCTGAGCAAAAGATCCTGGCTGAGGCTCTCGAGAAGCTCACGATGTTCCTCACCTCCAAGACGGATGGCTCAAGCTCGGGAGCAGTTGTTCCTAGGCAGGAAGTGGTCCAGAAGATCGATTTGCCACCCACTGAAATTAAGTTAGATGGTGTTACCAACTATCTGAGTTGGTCCCGGAGGGCAATGTTGGCTGTGGAGCAGAAGGACCTTGATGGGCACTTGGTTGGTACCATTGGAGTACCAGAGGACAAGATTAGTGTGGAGGGGAAGAAGTGGAAGGCCATCAACTCTTTGCTTGTTGGATGGCTGTTGAATTCGGTGGTGCCCTCCATTGCTCGCTCCGTGGAGGGGCTAACCACAGCCGCGGAGATCTGGAAAACCTTGTCTACGCAATACTCCGGCAAGGGCAATGTCATGCTCATTGCTCAGATTGATGGGAAGATTCACCGTCTTCGTCAAGGTGAAATGTCAGTGATGGCATATGTGGCAGAGCTGCAGGCTTTGTGGGCAGATCAGGATAACTGTGACCCTCTCGAACTCTATGACGCAGCCAGCATCGAGTCAGGGCATAGGTGGATGGCACGCAGGCGTGTGCTAAAACTATTAGATGGGCTCGATCGTCGTTTTGATGGCAGGAAGGCTTCCCTGATGCATCAAACTTCCCTGCCTACTATTGATGAGGCTATTGCAGCAATGACTCAAGAGGAAGTGCGCCTATCTCTTGAGAAAGCAGATGAGAAGGTTGTGCCGACTCCGACGTTTGCAGTCACTGAGCGTAGGAATGGAGAGATACTAGGGACTGTTTTACCTGTGGGGAGCCAGGTCACTTGAAGTGGAACTGTCCAACTCGTGGCAGAGGCAGGGGATATTATAGAGGGGGAGGCAGCAGGACGTCTGGAAGCAGAGGTGGATACTCAGGGGGTCAGAATGCTAGAGGCAGAGGTGGATATTCTGGATACTCCGGGGGTCAGAAGGCACACATGGTAGTTGAAGAAGACAATGGGGCGCCAAAGGGCCCAAAAGTACATGATGCCACCTATGGAGACTTTGCTCACTTGGTCTCCACGAATGAAGGTAATTTTGCAAGGGCATCTCTTGCTGCTAATGAAATTGATACAGAATGGGTTCTAGACTCCGGTGCCTCTAAGCATGTTGGGGGTAAATTCTCTGTGTTTGAATCTTACAGTAAACATCCTTCCACCCACAAGGGTACCATTCAAACTGCTGATGGTACAAAACAGCCTGTTGCCGGGGTTGGTATAGTCAAGTGTACTCCCAACATCTCTCTATCCTCGGTTTTGCATGTGCCAGCGTTTCCTGTCAATTTGGCATCTTTAAGTGCACTGATTGATCAAATTGACTGTAGTGTGATTTTTGACAAGTTCGGTTGCCTGATTCAGGAGCGACAGACGAGGCAGATGGTTGGGACTGGCACCAGGCGTAGAGGACTTTGGTACATGGACAAGGGTGTGCAACCGGATTTGATGTATGCTGCAACCATGGAGGACAAGGAGAAGCGTGCGATGATCCATCACTGTAGGATGGGGCATGTATCTTTTGATAAGATGAGTAGAATATTTCCTGATGTTATGTGTGGAATAAGCAAGGACAAGTTGTCATGTGATGCTTGCGAATATGCTAAGCACACAAGAGCCTCGTATGTCAGTAAGGGGCTGAGGAGTATATCTCCTTTTATGCTTATTCATTCAGATGTATGGACATGTCCAGTGGTGTCAGTTAATGGAATGAAGTACTTTGTTACCTTCATTGACTGCTATTCTCGTATGACGTGGGTTTACTTGATGCGCCATAAGGATGAGGTGTTTAACTGTTTTCAGAACTTTCATGCATATGTGAAGAACCAGTTTCAGGTGCAAGTGCAGGTGATCAGGACTGACAATGGCACCGAGTATGTGAACACCAACTTTGGGTCCTTCTTGTCTACCCAGGGAATTCTTCATCAAACATCCTGCCCAGATACTCCTCCACAAAATGGTGTGGCGGAGCGCAAAAATCGCCATGTTTTGGAAGTAGCTCGCTCGTTGATGTATACCATGAATGTTCCTAAGTTCTTGTGGAGTGAAGCTGTCATGACAGCCACATACTTGATCAACAGAACCCCTTCCAGGATTCTAGGCATGAAATCCCCATGTGAGTTGCTGTTTGGAGAAAATAAGTTTGTTGTCCCTCCAAAGTTATTTGGAAGTACTTGTTTTGTTCGGGATCATAGGCCATCTATTGGGAAGTTAGACCCACGGGCATTGAAATGTGTGTTTATGGGTTATTCATCCAGTCAGCAAGGGTATAAGTGTTGGAGCCCCTCTGCAAAGCGTATGTTTGTAAGTATGGATGTCACCTTCAGGGAATCTGAACCATTCTATGGTGAACCAACTGATCTGAGTATGTTATTTGCAGAACTTGACCACCTACACTCTGTGCAAGATGGTCATGAGGGGGAGAATGTTGTATCACGTACTCAGGGTGATTCAGTGGGTACTAACACTGATGATGATGTGCAGGTTCAGATTCAGCCAACAGTGGGTACAATTCAAATTGGTTCTCTCCAGGTTCCTGTTCCTGTTCGAGATCGTTGGCCGCAGAATCTCCGCGTGTACTCTAGAAGGCAGCCACCTGTGCAGGGGGAGCATCAAGACAGTGATAAAAATCTCCGCGTGTACTCTAGAAGGCAGCCACCTGTGCAGGAGGAGCATCAAGACAGTGATACAAGCTCATCTGACACTGCGGGACAGCAGGCACATGTGCAGGGGGAGCAGCAAGGCAGTGATGCTAGCTCATGTGATACTGTGGATCTTCCTATTGCTTTGAGGAAAGAACCACGAGCTAAGGCAGGAAGGCCTCCTGAAAAATACAGGGATGAGCAAGATACTATAGTGGCAAAGAAGTCACTACAAAATATACGGGATGATCATGATATTGGAAATTTTGTGTCGTATGAGGCTTTGTCTCCTTCCTACAAGCCTTTGTTGCATCTCTGCAATCCGCGTCTGTCCCAAAGGATTGGAGGAGTGCAAAGCAAGATCCGAAGTGGCGTGCTGCGATGATAGAGGAGTTGGAAGCACTAAAGAAAAACAAGACATGGGTACTAACCACATTGCCAGCAGAGAAGAAAGCTGTGAGTTGCAAATGGATTTATACTGTGAAGCAAAATCCAGAAGGGAAGGTAGAACGATATAAGGCTAGATTGGTCGCTCGAGGGTTCAGTCAGACGTATGGCATTGACTATGATGAGACGTTTGCCCCAGTGGCAAAGATGAACACAGTAAGGATTTTGGTTTCTTGTGCTGCTAACTTCGGGTGGAAGTTGCATCAACTAGATGTTAAGAACGCATTTCTGCATGGTGACCTAAAGGAAGAAGTCTACATGGAGATACCACCAGGCTTTGGTACCTCAGAGACCACAGGGAAAGTATGCAGGCTGAAGAAATCCTTGTATGGTCTGAAGCAATCACCAAGGGCATGGTTCGATAGGTTCAAACGTGCTGTTTGTGGTATGGGTTATGGTCAATGCAATGGTGATCACACGGTGTTCTACAGACACTCTGATCAGAAAATCACCATTCTTGCAGTTTATGTAGATGACATAATCATCACTGGAGATGATCAAGGAGAAATCAAGAGGCTGAAGGAGTGTCTGAGTAAGGAGTTTGAGGTAAAAGATTTGGGCAACCTAAAATACTTTCTTGGTATAGAAGTGGCCCGAACAGAGAAGGGGATATCTTTGTGCCAACGGAAATACACCTTAGATCTCTTGAGCGACATGGGCATGATGGGGTGTCGTGCAGCCCCCACTCCAATTGAGCAAAATCATCAAGTAACAGCACAATCAGGTGAGCTAGTGAACAAGGAAGATTATCAGAAACTGGTTGGAAGGTTATTATATTTGTGTCACACTAGGCCTGACATTACATACGCCGTGGGCGTAGTGAGCAGATACATGCATGAACCAAGAAGTGGGCATCTTGATATAGTGCACGGAATCTTGAGATACCTGAAGGGGACTCCAGGAAAAGGGTTGTGGTTTGCAAAGAATGGACATCTTGAAGTGGATGGCTATAGTGACTCAAGCTGGGCTGATTGTCAAGATGATAGAAGATCAACAGCAGGCTATTGTGTGTTTGTGGGGGAAATTTAGTGTCTTGGAGAAGCAAGAAACAGTCTGTTGTGTCTAGATCAACAGCAGAAGCTGAGTATAGAGCCCTATCTCATGGGTTGAGTGAGATGCTCTGGGTAAAGCACCTTCTGGGCGAGTTGAAACTTCTGAGGAAGGGCCCTTGCGAGTGTGGTGTGACAATCAATCAGCTATAAGTATTGCAAATAATCCAGTTCAACATGACAGGACAAAACATGTGGAAATTGATCGCTTCTTCATTAAGGAGAAACTCGATGCTGGAATCATCAGTCTTAGTCATGTTTGCTCTCAGCAGCAGTTTGCAGACTGCTTGACAAAGGGTTTGGGATCAAAGGAATGTAACTTGGCATGTGACAAGATGGGGTTGATCGACATCTACCATCCATCTTGAGGGGGAGTGTTGAACCGTTATTGGGCCTGGCCCATGTATGTGAGAGCTGAGCACTTAGAAGAGGAGGGGTACGCATCCTCCAGACCTAATCAGAACTGCAGCAAGCTCCAGCCGCCGGCAGCTATGGACATCACCAAGGTGAGCTCCCCTGCTTACAACATATACTAACACTAAATTGAACTGACATAAGCACACAAAATGGGATTGTGTATGATATAATCTAAAGCTACCTGGTAGCTAGACTATCTCTTTCGCTGCCATTTTGACATATCCATACTATTGAATAATTCTTTTTATCCGTTTGGGCTTGGTAGAGACGAATCTTGCAATTGCTTGCACAGTTATAGCCAGACAGAACGTGAGTGTCATGATGACACCGACATGGCATCAGCCTCTGATCATTTAGTAGATCATGAAGGCACGCATGATCTATTTACTAAACATTTTTGTAATAAGCTCATGGAGTATCAAATGTAAAAATATAAATTTCAAAGAAGCAATATATTCATTTGTCAGTAATTGCTTTATGGTACCCTAAACTAAATACGAGCTCTGTAATTGTTCTAATTTGGTGGATATGTAAGATTGTTTAGTACTCCGCCCCGACAATAATTTGCAATCTACGTGGGCAATAATTAACGGCACTACTAAATGCCTTGCGAATTTTAAAAACCACAGTAAATTTGGAGGATTGGAATCCCTAAGACGTCATTTGATTTGTGGGGTAAACCCTATAGAGTTTTTTCCTAGGATTACTTTGTACTACTCTCTCATCCTGAAATGCATGACTATAAATTTAGTAAACAATCAACTCTTCCTAATTTTGATCAAGTACATGTACAAAATACAAAGAGGTACTCCCTCCGTTCGGAAAAGGATGTTCATTTTTGTGACATCCTTTTGTGAACGGAGGGAGTACAATACAAAATCAATATATTTATAAATGCATCATAATTTTTTTCATTATGTATTTAATTAATAATATAGTAGTTGATATTATGTTCTACATATTGGGTTAAACTTAGCAAGCTTTAACATTTGATTAAATCTATTAGGCCATTTCTTTCCGGATGGAGGGAGTACATTTCATAGGAGATTTAGCAAACCATTTGAAAGAATATTTTTGTGTTCATGTGATTCAGTCTAATCCAACAAAACATTACACTGCAATCTTGTGTTTTAGAATCTTGGCAATGAACGTGCAGAAGAAACCGCGGGCCAAATGTGTGCAATCCTGGCAACCATGCATGAACAGAAGATAATCTGAAGTTAATGCGGATGCCAGCTGAGGGTTTTGGGTTTAACCGTTCGAAGCCACCAAGATTCAGAAACCTCGATCGCAGGAATATTTATCTCAACGAACAATCTGCCAGGAAAAATAAGTTGACGAACTAATCCGAATTCAAATCGAAAGCCCAGAAGCGTAAAGAAAGAAACGGACGCCCCAAAACCCTCCGCCTCGCCAGCCGCCGGCAGATCAATGGAGAAGGAGGTCGGCACGCCGGCGGCTGGACCCGCTCACAATGAGCAAGAATCCCACGGACACGGCGACCACATCAGCCGCCTCCCGGACGACATCCTCCGCGCCATCGTCTCCCTACTCCCAACCAAGGCCGGCGGCCGCACGCAAGCGCTCTCCCGCCGATGGCGCCACGTCTGGCACTCGGCGCCCCTCAACCTCGAGGTCCGCACCAGCCACCCAGGCTTCTTCCCCAGTGGCGTCCTTCCCTCCGACGTCTCGACGATAGTCTCCGAGCATCCTGGCCCCGCCCGCAGGTTCTGCTTCCCCGGCCTCAGCGCCGGCGGCGGCGACCTTGGCTCCGAGCTAGAGCGCTGGTTCAGCTCCCCAGCCCTCGCCGGCCTCAAGGAGCTTGAAATCCGATACGCCTCGCCGCCGACCCGGCAGCTGCTGCCATCCCTGCTCGGCTCCACGTCCACCCTCCTCGTTGTCAGCATCAGCTACATCGATTTCCCCGACCAGATCGCACCGTCCACCATGAGTTTCCCGCTCCTCAAGCAGCTATCTTTGATTGAACTCTCGATCTCAGGGGACGTCTTCCGCGGCTTGCTCTCTGCCTGTCCTGCCTTGGAGAGCTTGTTCGTGTCGGAACTTCGCGCCACGGGCTGCCTCCGTGTTTGCTCCTCCACGCTTCGGAGCATCGGCGTAAGCGGTAACAAGGATGGAAGAACAGAACTGGTCATCGAGGACACTCCTCGCCTTGAAAGTCTATTAATACTTGGTACCTGGAAACATAATTGTCGGACTATCAGGATAGATGTAATGAGGGCGCCTAAGCTGGAGGTATTAGGACCTCTCACACCGGCTTCTGCAAACTCTTCCAGGTATCAGCATGCAGCCAGCATTTTTTAAGGGTCATCATATATTCCATGCTCATTGTTGTTATCTTTTTCAGGGTTGAGACCAGTTAGCTTGGCAAACTCGATGCGTGCCGTAAAGGTTTTGGCCATCGGTTCTTGTAGCTCTCAGTTGAATTCAGTTATTTCTGTCATCACCTGGTTCCCCTGTTTGGAGAAGCTCCATGTCATTGTCAGCATTCATCTGTTCATACTCTAAGTGTCTGATTTGATTGGCATATTATCTAGTCTGGTTATCAATGGCTTTAACGATATGCAATTCTTTCCTTGCAGATCTGCTATTTCTATGAGATGGATAATCCTCTTTGTTATGACCCACTACATCCAGTTGAATGCCTTCAGACACATCTAAAACACGTGGTGTTGCAAGGTTACACAGGCAATCAGCAAGAGGTTTACTTTGCGAGGCTCTTCGTTTTAAATGCAAAAGTGCTTGATAAAATTGAATTTCAAGCATTTGGCAGCTCCACCGAACCGGCAGCTAAGCTACGCAGGCTGCTACATCTGGAAAAAAGAGCTTCTCTAGATGTTCATTTTGAATATGCGATTAATATTTGGCCTGATTACCGTCTCACCAAGCATATGCATGATTTGTCAGTGGGCGACCCCTTCATCCGGTTGATGCCTGAACATTGCACCATCTTATGTAGACGGGGTTTGTGCCTGAAGATTGCATTGTATTGCCCATACTTTTGCTCTATTCTAGTCTAGAGTTCCTTTGTAATTCCAGTAATTTATGAATTTACCTTGTGGAAGAAACTTTTGGAATGCAAAAATGAGTTTTTCTAACATAAAAGCTTTAACGTTGAGGGATGCAAAAACTGACTACATAAAATTGTAACTGGAAGGAGCCAGTAACCTCATCCGCTGCAATTGTGGCTTCTTCTGCCTAAGCAATATACGCAAGTATGAGAAGTTGTTGATTCATACACGTAGCATTTGTATGATGCTTACGGAAGGACGACATATGTAGGCTAGTCACTACGTTTTTCTTGCTCGGAAAAAGCGTTTCTATAATTTCCAAAGTAATGTTAGTAGGTCGAAGTTGTTTGCTAATGCTTCTCAACGTCGTCCCGCGAGGAAGGAGGAGGGGTTGAATGATGCAGTATTTACCATGTTTCTACCTGCAGCTAAAACATGCTTTTGTCGTTTCTCTGTTATAGAATTTGAATTTTCTGGAATGATACTAATTGTATCATTGTACAAATTTGCAAATAACTTTACTCAGTATTGGCTTTAGCAGAGGTGTATGCGTTGTTGCGGGTAATGTCTACATACATAAAATTTTGAAGGATAGAAAATGCACGGAGTCGGACAATGGACATGCTTTTACTAAGAAATAGTAGACATGGAAATACACTGGATGATGCGAATATATTTTCCTTAATTCTAAAGAATTATAATTATTAAATGTAGTCCAAGGTAACGATAGATAGAAGGAGAATGCGAAAGTGCTACCGGTAACACAATTATTTCTCACATAGGATACGCAAGAAATCCAGGGTTTTTCCACCTCTGATGTGGTCAAAGTTCCAGGTATAGCTCCTAGGAACTGGCGAAGATGAGGACATCGAGGGACAAGTGTGACTCAGATCATGAGAGCCTGCATGCGAATGAGTGTAGCCACGGGATCCGTGCTTTCTTTTGGGCGGGCACCGACAAGGTTTTTGGTGGAAAATGCAAGGTTAATTAAGAAGATGTTTGTCGCCCCACCAACATCGGGGGGGGGGGGGGCTAGGGATTCTTCACACTAACAAGTTTGCGAGGGCTTTGAGGCTTCGGTGACCTTGGCTTCTTTGGAAGGATCCAAACAAAATTTGGGCTGGTTTGGGAACACCTTGCACGAAGGAGGACATGGATCTCTTCTACTCCTCAACTACTATCACCATTGGGGATGGGCGAAGACGCATTTTCGGGAAGCTCCTTGGCTTGGGGGGCAAAAGCCTAAGGACGTGGCGCCGCTTATCTTCCTTGCCTCCTCTAGGAAGAACTCGAACATCCGTCAAGCCCTGCTCAACGGTGCTTGGGTCCAAAAAATTAAGTTGGATGAGAACTTCTCCATGCAACACCCCTCGAATACGTTGACCTTTGTACCATGATACAAAGCTTCACTTTCGACGACTCTATGGAGGAATTCATTGTGTGGAACCTCACGGCAAATGGCGAATACTCCGCAGAGTCGGCCTATCAAGCGCAATTTGTGGACGCTCCGCCCTCCAACATGAGTCGCTTGGTGTGGAAGGCTTGGGCCCCTCCGAAGACAAAGCTTTTTGCGTGGCTTGCCCTCCAAAACCGTCTTTGGACGGCGGATCGCCTTGCCGTAGAGGTTGGGAAAATTGTGGGTTTTGCCCTCTTTGCAAAGCGCGCCGGAGACGGCCGCCCATCTTCTTCTTCATTGTCGCTTTACTACTGAATTTGGTCCCTTTGAAAGATTGGATTGGTCTCAACCTTGACCAATCTACTTGGTCCACCTTATTCCTCAAAGATTGGTGGCAAAAATGTCCGGTGATGGCGTCCACAACCGCAAGACGCTGGCCTCTCTTGTTCTTTTAACGTCTTGGTAGATTTGGAATGAGAGAAATGTTAGGGTCTTCCGCCAGGGGCGGAGCTGGCTTATAAGCAATGGGGTCAGCTGACCCCAATGAAAATTAGCAAATCCTTCACTAATTAGTACTGACGACTATATTTGTAGAGGTTGACCCCACTGTAATAGAGAGCTGACCCCATTGACAAAATTTTCTAGCTTCGCTCCTGTTTTCCGCAACAACCATGCCTCTTCACAAGCCAAAAGGGACAGCCTATCTGAGAAGACCAAGGTCGTGTGGACAACACTCTTCAGTTTGTATGCAAAAGGGACGATCCAACTGAGAAGAACAAGATCCTGCACGACAACACTCTTCAATCTGCAGGCAGAACGGACAGCCTATTCGAAAAGAGCAAGGCCTTGAGCTTATGAGAACTGCCTCCAGTTTGCAGGCAAAATGGACAAATTATTTTCTTTCCTGTGAGCTTGGAATATCGTATATACGTCTGCTCAATGTTGTGCTCGAAATAGGCACGCCTGAACATTTGAACTAGATGGTCAATTTTGCACGATATTGTAAAAAATAAATTATAAAATCGCAGATCAAATAGAAAAAAAGATTAAGACCAAAGGTTGCAGGCGCCCAAAAAATTAGGTTGGGTTGACCTTTTTCACGATAAGCTGACTTTTTATTTTGTTGTTTTTTGACAATAAAGTTGACTTTTGTTCTGTGTTTATCAACAATAACTTGACCTTTTTCTGTTTTGTGTAAACACTAGCATGTTTACATGTTCCCGCCATCAGAGATGGACCGAAAACAGCTGCGACAAAGGGAAAGTAGGAGGTTCCACCGCTGTCGTCTCTCGATTCTTGCCGATTTCATTCAAACATCATGTGGTCTGTGATTTTTTTGTAGGTTTTGTGGCAAAAACGGGCACGGAGAATCATGTGAAAATCTCGATGTCCATTGAAACATTCTGCCGAGCCGGCTAATATGCCGGTTTTGTGCTATGAAACCTACGAGAAAATCATTCTGTCATACTGCTCAATAACCAGCACATCGGCGCCTACATAATCACCTTTACAAAAAAACACATATTTTTTCTTCACGAGAATGAAAACATACATTATTCGCGCGTGTTTTGTTTTTCAGAATGCTAAATACAGCAAACGAGATTGTTCTTAGGAAAATACCAGCACAGACCAGATTGGGCTTGATGGAAACCCACGGACAACGCCCAGTTTTTTTCTCTATCTAAAGTAAAATAGAAGAGTAAATTGCACAGAACCACAGTTTCAGGTCAACTTATAACAATTTGCCCCAACGTTTGGGCAAACTTTCACAATACCACAACTTTTGATCCAACCAGCAACGAATCATGTACAGACACCATATAATTGCAAAACTGACGTACAAGCCCAACTTGTCAGGCCAGCGTGGCGCACAGGCCTTCTTACGTGGACCGAACCGACCTGAAGCTTTGAGTCCGGCCTCGTCTCACATGCCCCCATTCAGTTCCTTCTCCATCGGCACCTGCAGTTTGCTCTCCGATCGCATCTACTGGACGGCGGCCGACGCTCTACTCGCGTCGCAGAACCACACCATGGACTGGAGCTTCGATGCATCTGGAATAGAGTAAGTCCACGTTGCATTGATCCAGCCCTGGTTGCAAAGCGAGCACTCTCTCGTCATGGTCCATAATCCAGTGGGTTTGGGGAATTAGGGCTGATGGAAAAGGATGAAAAAGTGAGGCGTCTTGAGTATGAACCGATGATCGACGTGTATATGGTGCTCGATTTATCTGTACTTGCACTATTTTTCCTCCAGTTTGAGATTTATGTCAAGGTTCAATGGATTTAAGGTTAGGGTCGGTCAAATTTTGGTTAGGTTATTTGGGAACATGAATTTCATTTGCAGCTAGTGATGATGTTGGTGCTTTATCTCCTATAAACGTGTATGTTTTGCCTTGCAGTGATGATGATGAACGTTGGTTGGTCAACATGTTTTCCGAAGGGCGAGAAGCTGTGCAAAGAACAATTGGACATTCTGACATAACTCATTGGAAGCTAGTCAGTTTGGTTTGTTCTGCTGGTTACAATGTCAATGACTTCATATATTATGTGAAAGAAGAAGGAGAGATTAGCTGGGTTGGAGGTTCTGGACAGCAATGAGAAGGTTCCATCGATGGTGATTCAGTACAAGAACATTAAGAGATTAAATCTGACAATCAAGAGAGGATTCGATCCAACATCAAGACAGCCAGATTCCACAGATCATGCAACTCAACAAAGTGTCAACCAAGCAAACCAAGTTAGCAAGTCAAATACAGAAAGGGCAAATCAAGTGCATATGAGGAAGACAAATATGTGCTGAGCAAGAAGAAGAGGTGGCTGATAAAGGAGCTACAACACAAGATTTTGATGAAGAAGAATTGTACAATATTGCCCAATTAAAGAGGCAGAAGGAAGACCCAATGAGCACATGGAGGGTGACACGGATGTTGAGGATATGTTCCCCATGGTAGATGAGGCGCCTACTATCACAATTGAAGATGAGGTAATTGGTTCTAGCAATCTAGCAAAGAAGAAGGGCTTGCAGCCAGAGGAGAGAAAAGAAAAAACATGGCTAGTAGAAAGGCAGCACTTCGTAAATCACAAGCTAAGGCTCGAGATGGAACAAGTTCAGTAGTATTTGAGCTCTCAGA
Organism: Poa pratensis; assembly: GCA_947311845.1. Lineage (NCBI taxonomy): Eukaryota > Viridiplantae > Streptophyta > Magnoliopsida > Poales > Poaceae > Poa > Poa pratensis. The sequence continues at coordinate 37,101,423 of CAMZMU010000062.1, read as the reverse complement.
TGAATGCATGGGGATCTTGGAGTGGAAATAATATCTAGTGATGATGATTGTTTTGAAGCCCCCATTTCCATTGCACCTAAATATCAGAAAAGTAGAGCAAAGCCACTACCACCTAGAGTTTGGTATGAGGAAGGAAGGTTACTTGGAGGTGAACAACTATGTTTGAAGATGTGCTTTGTCAACATGCGTCAATTTAGAAGAGCACTCAAAAACTATCACATACTCCAGAGTAGGGATTATGAGTATCTTCGAAATGATGGAGACAGGGTTAATGTGTGTTGTGTCAATGAGCATTGCCAATTCTACATGACTGCTTCAACTATAAAGAGGGAACAAACAGTTTGCATTCGAAAGATGGTATTGCCTCACACTTGTGTATTACCTATGATAGTTCTAGAGTGAGCAGCACATGGTTGAGCAAGAGGTATGAGAGCACATTCAGAGGTGATCCAGGTTGGAAGATAAGTGGACTCATAGACACTACTATTAGAGATCATGGTGTAGAGATTACTCCAATGATGGCATATAGGGCAAAAAACAAGGCAGCAGACATTGTGTTGGGTAATCACAAAGAACAGTACAAGAGGATCAGAGACTACCTTCAGACAGTAATTGACACTAACCCAGGGAGTAGATGCATTGTTACAACCGTCCAACAGCCTCCACCTGCAGTTAATCCTAGGTTCCATGGCCTATTTTTATGTTTGAGTGCTGCTAAAGAGGGGTTTCTGAATGGATGTAGACTATTTATTGGTGTTGATGGATGCTTTGTTAAGTTGACAACAGGGGCTCAAGTGTTGGCTGCCTCGGGAGGGATGGTAACAACAACTTGTTCCCAATTGCATTCGAGTTGTAGGGAAAGAAGATACATCCTCATGGTGTTGGTTTCTAGAACAACTCAAGTATGCTCTTGGTGGTGATTCAGGCCTTTTGGAAGGTTTACTTTCATGTCCGATAGGCAAAAGGTATAATAAATCTCAGTTTCTATGTTATTTTCTATATCTATGTTCATTCTGAACTTAAAAATCTGCATGTTATTATTTTAGGGCCTTCTTAACGCCATAGACAAAGTTTTCCCTCATTGCGATCAGAGATTTTGTCTAAGGCATATATATGCAAACTTTCAAACTGCTGGATTTAGGGTGTGATCTTAAGAAAATCATGGATTCTGCTGCATATGCTTACCAAAAATCTGACTTTGATGCTGCCATGAGTGATTTGAAAGCTGAGAGTGAGAGTGCATGGGAGTGGCTATCAAAACTTCCACCTAGGCATTGGGCTAGGCATGCGATGGACAGTGTTTGCAAGACAGATTTGGTCGTCAACAATTTAAGTGAAGTTTTCAACAAATATATCTTGGATACGAGGGATAAGCCAATTCAAACCATGATAGACACCATTAGGACAAAGCTCATGTCTAGATTCAACAACAACAGGGAGGGGGCTGATAGTTCAAGTTGGGATATTACACCTAATTATGCAGAGAAACTTGAGCTTGAGAAGGTCAGAGCAAAGCATATTAGGCCTGTGGCTGCAGGTATGGGGTTATGGCAAGTTCCATCAGGGGAGAAAATCTATGCTGTTAATTTATTTGCTAAAACTTGCGGGTGAGAAGATGGGATTTGAATGGTGTGCCATGCAAGCACGCAGTTGCATGTATCTATAAAAAGAAAGAGCATCCTGAAGATTACTTAAGTGATTTCTTCAAAAAGCCACTCTATCAGATTGCCTACAACAATGTAATTTTTCCTGTACCTTCCAAGGAGAACTGGACAAAGACAGACTCACCTGATATTGACCCACCAATATTCTTAAGGCATCCTGGAAGACCGAAGAAAAATAGGAGAAAGGGTGTTCATGTGGTACCGCAACCAAGTGGTAGGCATAGGATGACAACAACTACATGTTCTAATTGCCATACACTCGGACACAAATACACAAATTGTTCTAAACCTTTGAGAGCAGATTTGGAGATAAGAAAGAGCAAGCACAAGGTGATTTTTTTTCAAAACTAGCCGCTTGTACTTTAGTTTGCTCTAATTCATAACTTTATTTGATCTCCCTATTTTTCAGAGTAATAGGAAAGCCCAAGAGCATAGAGCCGAAGCACGAGACAGCAGAAGCTCATGTTGACAAAGAACAACGACAAGAAGGACCCCCTGCTAAAGTAATCAGAGTTAGAGGAAGAGATAAAAAGAGAGGAAGAGCAGCTGTTGTTGAGGAGGAACAACCACCAGATGTGAATTATGTATATCAATCACAAGAAAAATCATTTGATGTACCAGCACTTCCATTTAGAGATAAGCTACCAGTGATCAGAGAGTCAAGTTTCTCACAGCCAGTGGCAACTACTGAGAAGAACTTGTAGTGCAATCTTTTACTATAATTACACACTCAAATCTAGCTAAAGTCTCTTTTATTACATCATGGTTGAGCACAGACTAGTGTGGATGCTCATAAGTTTATTTAGTAAATTTGGTTCCATATGACAATTGCTGAAATGAAATGTCTTTCGTGAATTCGTTGTGTGAGAAATTATTGTGCATTGTGTAGCAGTTTGCAAGTGTCAACCCGTACATATTTGTTGTCCATGCACTCATTCTGTCATTTTGTTCTCTACTTCTCTCCAGAATATATCTTCTATGTACACCAAGTATGTAAATGCACTCATTTTGACTGTCTGAAACAACAAGATATTACTTGACATCACAAAACCATTCTTATTTCATTGCCAATATTGTACAGTTAACATATTTGCTACAAAAGTTGAATGTACATGCTACACAAACAACACAGTACAGTATCCAACTTCGGTCATCTTCATCCTTTCAGCAAACTGAAGCTCCAACTTCAGTTCATCTTGCAAAAAAAAAATACAGCTCATCTTGCACCGCTGGACCTTCTAGCCATCCTCCAATACGCAATGGAACTGAGATACAGACACCCAAATTCATCAGAAATCGATTCGCAATTGAAGGAAACCCTTACCCTGATTGGAATCCCCAATTGAAATCGAAATGGACAACTCATGCAGTCACCTATTCACCGCAGCGCAGCAGAGCATCTATGGCGGAGCGGCTGTGGCTATGGCGGAGACGAGGTGGATGGGCGGAACCAGACGGAGGGGTGGGCTGAGGCGCAGGGGCGGACACGGTGGGGAAGAGGCGGAGGGGCAGCAGCGTTGGGGCAGAGGCGGCGACTGCACCGGCGGAGAGGAGTAGCGGTGGCGGCGGCGAAGGAGCCGGACCGTGGCGGCGGAGGCACTGGCAGCTATCGCTCCGGCCTGTCCTCTTACGAGCTGAATTAGTTGGCTGTACGCCACGCTGGCAGGCCTGTGCGCCACGGTGGCCTGACAAATTGGGCTTGTACGCCAGTTTTGCAATTATACGGTGTTTGTACATGAGTCGATGCTGGTTGCATCAAAAGTTGTGGTATTGTAAAAGTTTGCCCAAAAGTTGGGGCAAAGTGTTATAAGTTGACCTGAAACTGTGGTTCTGTGCAATTTACTCAAAATAGAATAACCCGGTTAAAGGTAATGATCATACGTGATCGGATTTTGCAGTTCTTTTTCTGCAGTACCTCCATGTGACATGAGCGTGAAAGAGGTTCAGCCCACAAGTGACAAGTCCTACAACTCGAGGCCAGCACAGCCCAGACCAAGAACAGATCATCAACGGTGACGTCAGCTTCTTCCTCCTCCGCCACCAACACGGCGCGACGAGGCGAGCACGAACGGATGGTGGGGCGAGATCAGCGGCTTCCGTTCCCAAAACTCCATTTTAGAGGGAGGAGAGAGAGCGCGAGCAGGATTTCCGGGCACAAATACCATATCCGTCTGTCTCCCTCCCCAGCTGGAAGGTCCAAAGGAAGGAGGAAGAGGCTGGATTGGGAGCCCAATTCTCCAATCTCCCTCCTCCTCTTCCTCCTCTCCTCAACCCAATTTCCAATATCGCTTTCGTTCAACAGCAAGCCAATCGGCGGAGGACCAAGAACGGACGACATATCCCTGGATTTGATCCATTGGTGTGGCGGGGACACACCGAGCAAGAACCGGCGACCCGCCGTTAGACGCGCGCGTTCCATGCTGGGAGTGCAACCACCGTTGATTGCGTCCTCCTCGTAGCGTGCGCGCCGTCGAGGAAGATCGAGCGAGGAGGAGGAGGCCAGGTGGAAGAGGCGGGCGAGAGGGGTCGGAAGGAGATAGCGCCGCCGCTCCTCCTCTTCTTCTTTGATGGGCATCCCCTTCCAGCTCCAGCTCCAAGCCCAACAGGTATAACATTTTTCTCTCTGAACCACTGGAATTTTTCTGAAGAATTCAAGTATAACATTTCTTCTGAACTCCTGGCATTGCCCCATTTGAATCCCTAGCTTCTTTTTCTCGAAAGAGTATGACTATAACATTTTGTCATTTTTCTCTTTTGAAGGGATTACAGCAAGGGAGAGCCATATTATCAGAGACCAAAATAATGATAAAAGTACGTGTAAATTGTGTATTTAGATGTGCAAATTAGGTGCTTAACCCATTCAGGGGGCAGTGTTCTAACTCCTAATAAGTCTGTAATTTATGTAGAAGGAATCTTGTCCACCTGATAATGCTGGGGGCAATCCCACCAAAATCACATCCAATCCGTTGAAGCCAACTATGCCGGCAGCTGCCAAGAGTAAGTAAAACTTTCTCGACAGGCTTCTGAACAATATAATTATTTATTAATGTCTCAAAATATTTCTTAATTTAATGTACAATGAACTTAAAATTGATTTTTTTTGCATGGTAGAGTATACTGAAGTACATGTATAATTTTTTAGGGGAAATCTTCATGTTAATTTGCGAGCAAACCAGAAATTGATTGTATGATCATTCTCTGTAAACAGTAGTTGCATCGCAAATTTTGCCCCTTTTTATACTAGTTATCTATGCAATAAACTTGAGATGGATAGTATTCCTTGTTGGTGTTTCTTTTAATACAATGCCATTGCTAGAAATACTTGAATCAGTTTTTGTCTTGAACAACCACTCGTTAACTTTATCTGATCCCAAAAGAGTAGACACATGCAACTCGTTAACTTTATCTGATCCCAAAAGAGTAGACACATGCACCTCGCTACTTTACTTATCTGACATGGTAAACATTGTTCAGGAATTCGTTAACTGCTCGCTCGGCCACTGAATAGGGATTAATCGGCGAATCGACCGATTAACTGGATTAACTGGTCGACCATTATTCGGCTAGTTAACTAGCAAATGTCTACATAAAACAAATAAATGAGAAGGAAATAGATAGTATATTGACATCTGCCTACTCAGCCCATAGTTCTCTTGGCCCAAAAGCCCACTAAACCATCGACTTCCATCTGCCATGACCTAGACTTCCAAGTTCCAACCAAATATATGATTTTTTTAGCCTTTGTGCACCCATCGGACTGCAGTTAATCAGGAGATTCCGATTAATCGGCTTGTCAGACCGATTAACGGGCCTGGCCAGTTAATCCACCGAATAGTTGAATTCGTTTCGGTGACACACTGAATAGCGATTACTCGGCCAGTTAATCGTGATTCGGCCGAATTTTAGAACAATGTGGTAAATGGCATCATTTTCTCTAGTCGTTCGATTTGATCTACTCCCTCCGTTCACAAAAGGATGGATCAATCTAGTCTAAATTTGCATGTATCTAGATATGATTTAGTGTGCAGATAAATGCAAATTTGGTCTAGGTTGAGACATCCTTTTGTGAACGGAGGGAGTAGTTAGCATCTTAAACATCCTATGGATTTAAGAGGGGCAAAGTCCTTGTCCCTGCTCCTGAATGCCTTGCAGATTGTTCTTGGGATTTCTATTGGCATATTTTCTATAGGCTTTCCTTGTTGCCGGTTGTCCTTTCAATAAACAGAGCAAATGCTTTATGCTTTGCTTGAGAAAGATGATTTATTGCTAATGATTCTTACTGTTCTCTAATAACCTGAACGCAGTGAATGCTATGGTTGGAAATAGGACATGGTTTGGAGGGCTTTTCAATGGCTCAGGTAAAAGGCGTCAAGTGAATGCAGAGAAGAACTTTGAAATGACACCAATTCAGGTAAATTAGTATTACGATTAGCATGCGTGAAGCGCAGCAAATCTGAACCCTGTTCTCCGGAATGTCTTTCTAAGTTCAAACATGATCTGTATTTCTGTAGTACAAGTATTGGTTGTGCCTCAAGTAACACGTGATGAATCGTATATTTAAATGTGCAAGGATTTGGAAGATCTCTTCCTTTAGGACATGATCTATTGATTACAATCCTACATGTCTGCAAAATGCCTTCCCTCACTGTTCTTGTAGCTAAACCCTACATCTTGTAACTACTCAGGAAGAACGGATGCAAAAGTTAAAGGAAAGACTAAACATACCTTATGATGAAACTCGACCAGATCACCTGGTATGCAATCCCATATATAAACTTATGCTCATGTGGTTCGTTATATATTCTCAGTGTACGTTGCTGCCTTCCAGTTGACGATTTCATTTCTACTGTATATGTTATGGAATGTGGGTACAGGAATCGCTTAAAACTCTTTGGAAAGTTTCCTTTCCTGATACAAAGCTCAGTGGCTTAGTTTCAGAACAGTGGAAAGATATGGGCTGGCAGGGCTCAAATCCAGCAACTGACTTCAGGTAGTTCAAGCAGTATTATTTCATTTCTATTTATTTAGGAATTAGACATATGCGGATTTGTCCCTCTGAAATGTGCATTGTTCCAAGCTTCCAAAATAGTCCAAAAAAATAGCTGCTAACCTTACCGAAACCAGATTTTTTTTGTCACGATTAAAGGAGTCCAGCCACTATATCAATGTTCATGGCTCATGGTAAGCTGTGACCAAATGTGTGGGCAACTAACAAAATGGTCCACATCCTCATTACGGCTACAAAACTGACATTTTCTCCTGAACATTTTCAACCTCTATTATCGAAGTCTCCTTGGTAAAACACTCCTCCTAGATACCATCCGAAAGAAAAAACTCTGACCCTGGGAGGAAACTTAGTTCTCCGCAAGAACATATTTCTATTCGACAGAGACTACACTTTCATGCACATATGCATAGAGCGTCCTGAAAACATCCCACTGACAGTTAACCTCGACCTCACAATATCCTTGATGTCAGTTTCGACGGTGTCGATGCACCAAGACTGTAACTGAACGTACAATAAAGAGTTCCTTTTCCAGCCAGTAGGAGTAATCTCATAGACTGAAATGCTCTTGCTAAAGGTAAGACTGTACAGCCTCAGGAAAATATTTGCTGGTTTCAGAACCCAGCCAATCATCTTCCCGAAACCTGACATTCCTGCCATTAGCCAACCTCCTTTGGCAACAGGAATAAATAAAATCCCTAACTGGATCAGACCAGCCCAAATATGTGAATTTCTAGTTTAATTTTAACTCAAGTAAGGGTCGAGTGGCGCAAAAATATTTATGATTCAACAATATGTGCCATAACCCAGACTCAAACTGTATGATTAGTTTGTCTATATTTATGAGAAATATGTTTAGACTTAACTCCCTCCTTTTTGGCCCTTCTGTCCTTTAGCTCTCTAATTAGTTTATCGGCTGGTTCATATGTGAAGGTGAAGAGCTAACAAATGGTCTGATTTTGATTTTCAGGGGCAGTGGATTTGTCTCGCTTGAGAATCTTTTGTTTTTTGCAAGAAGATACCCGGTAATGCCTGTAATCAAGCATAATGAAGTTTTGTAAAATCCCTATGTGCTGAGAAAAGTGCCGTGGCACTCGTGTCACACTGGCATGCTGTATGTATTTCTACTTACCTGGTTCAACATGCAGGCTTCTTTCCAGAGGTTGTTACTGAAAACACAAGGATTGCGAGCCACCTGGGAATACCCCTTTGCTGTCGCAGGTGTTAACATCTCACACATGTTGATTCAATTGTTGGAGCTTAATTCAGGTAAACACTACACACCTCTTTCCATACAGATGGAAGATAAGACTTACATATATATATTGTATGAAAACTTAAATTGATAACTACAGAGACTGTAGCACTGCATCAGTACCAGCAGCTGCACTAAATCTAGTAATACAAGTACATCTACCATGTGCTTCACCCATACAAGTCAAACCACTAGATCAGCATAGAACGCCACAATGATCTGGTGCTGGCCCTCACTAGGGATATGTTTCCTTTTGAAATATGAGTCTGTTGATTTGATAATGACCCTCAATCATAATAAGCATTCCAATACACACTCATACAGCTGGTGCTAACTGCTAACTGACGGCCAACAACAGTCCCATTATGCTGTTATTAAAGTGACCCTATGCTATTATTTCCTGTATATATACAGCACCGGTAGGTCGTCACAAAAACCATTGAGCTGATAGCAATAATATTTGTATGATCTGGTAAACAAAGTCTTGCTTGATTGTTCATGTGCTGTTTGAATGCAAATAGTTGGATGCAACTACTGGATTATCGTTGGTTCCATAATTGGCAGTAGCTCTCTACTGGTTTTTTTCTTTATTCATGTAACATAAAGAATTCCTCAATGCCACAGCCTATCATTGATGTGCCTCTCTCTTTTTTTTTCCATTTGTGGCTGCTCAGCGCGACCGAAATTTTTGCCGGGGATTAACTTCGTCAAATGCTGTCTGGTGAGCTTAAAACCTTCCATGATTGTTTCAGTATCGGAGTTGCACCATAATACTTGGAAAAGCACTAACACCTTGTGTGTCTGCTGCTCCACTGTGTAGAGCATGAAGAGGCGTTCGACATCCTCTACTGCATAGCTTTCGAGATGATGGATGCCCAATGGCTAGCGATGCGCGCTTCCTACATGCAGTTCAATGTAAAATAATTTGTTTTGTTTTCTCATAAGTAGCATGTTATGCCATATTAACCTGGTCTACCTGGACGAACGTATGCAGGATGTGCTGGAAGCAACGAGGGCGCAGCTGGAGAGGGAACTATCTCTAGAGGATCTCAACCGGATCCAGGACCTACCGGCTTACAACGTTTTGTTTAAATAGGTCGAAACTAGCTGAACCTATGAAAAGGTTCAGCTCCTTCTCGCGTGTATATAAACCGGTGAAACAGGCAGTTTTGTTACAGAAGTCTGCATGTTTTCACCATCACAGCCTCACCTGGAGTATTATTATCTCTGAATAGAGCTGCTATCCGTACGACGTTCATCGTGCACAGGCATCGTATGCAAACCGTACCATGTCGCTGATGCAACATTTGCTGTTGAATGTTTCTCAATCCGGAAGTTACCTTGATTCTAACTGGCAGACAGAACCAAGAATCCGCTGTGTTCCAGTGACATTGTGGGGAATGTCTGCATATGAAGAAGGGCACTCAAATCACCTGAGGCCTCAGGTGAAATCATGCAAGAACGAAAGCATATGAAGGGAGAAATTTTGATCAACCTCTCATTTCTAAGTCCAAACTGGAGATCCGATCATTCGGAGCTCATATGTAAATGTAGATTGCAGGCTATAGTTTCATAAAACCTCTGAAGAGAAAAGGAAAAAAATAGTAGCTATTTCCCTTTTCCTTTATTTCTGGAGGAAAAAAAGAACACGGGGATCTTTGGCCTGTTCGTGAAGACAAGCGGCCGGATACGCTGGGCGTCGCGCAGTACCTGCAACAGAGAGGAAGAGGAGAGAACAAAGGAGCAACTGTATAGGCCAGCAAGCATCCCAAAAACCACACCAGGCCAAACCAGGGCACAAAACTAACAGGAAGAAACTGTTGTTAGGGCAGAAAGAGGAGAATGATCAAATGATGTGATGAGATGGCACTGTGACTGTATATAATATAACTGTATGTGGAAAAGGCAGCAGCAGGATAGTCTTTTGCTGCAATGGACATGGCGCCAGAAGATGCAATCAGTCCACTGCTCTCATATTCCCCTATCTTTGACTCATCCCCTCTAATGCAGACACGGAAGATGCATGAATATCATTCGTTCCCTTTCTAATTGTCAGTTCACCTCACAACAGCATTTGCAGGTCAGGCCAAGGGCTAAACAGATTGCAGTTCAGGTTCAGATTCAGTGCTCAGTATATTCAGTCATTTTCACTGTGAACAATGGATGAATGTAATGGCAACAGGAAAGTAGAACCGATGAGCGATCAAGCAGCACTGGAACCACAGTGCCTGCGGTGTAGGGTGCCCTGCATCCTGGATGAAGTACAGGGAGAGCTTCTGTTGATCGGTTTGGAACTTGAAAACATGGACCCAGTCAATATTGCTTCATCTATCTATGTATGATGAGTTGGTTGATACAAAAGAATGGCAGGCAGAGAGTGAGGACTGGGTGCAGATATGGAGCAATTACCATTTTGATTGATCAGCCCAAAAACTGAAAGCAAAAATGGGTTCAGAGAAGAGAGGCATGGTGGATATAAAAACAGGAGGAGCAATTACCATTGATTGATCAGCCAAAAACTGAAAGCAAAAAATGAATCAAGTCTTTATAATTAACAAGAATAAAGTAAACAAAAAAGAGAGAGAGGAGGAATATCATCATCATGGATCTAGTATTTCACTTTACTACTAACAACAATGGCACCTCTAGCCGTACCGTCCACCGCGCTCCGGCAGGGTCTTCTTCTTCGTCTCCGTCGTCGATTTCAAACAAGAAAAACAAAAAAAACACCTTTGCTCATCATCGTTACAGGCAGATCCCAGTCGTCAGTCAGAACCGCGCGTTCTCGAAGCCGTGCAGATCGCTGACCCGGTTCATGGACTTGCGCATGATGGCCACCTTCGCCAGCTGCTCCGCCGCGCGCCACGCCGACGTCGGGGTCAGAGGCTCCCCGGCTCCGCCCGACGATGCACGAGGCGTGCCTGACGGTGTGGCTGACCGGGACGTGGGCGTCGTCGGTGCCTGCTGGCTGCGCCGCCATCGCATGTCGCTCAGCTCGGTGTCCAGGCTGCCCAGCAGGTCCTGCTGCTGCTGCGTCGGCGGGGACTGGAGCACCAGCCTCCGCGCCGAGGACAGCAGGTGGGTGGCCGTCGAGAAGTCGCTCAGCTCCGCCAGCCGCCGGGACTCGGCCACGGCGCGGGTGGCCACGAACAGGTCGTGGAGGAGCTGCGAGGAGCTACCTCCGTAGAGCGGGGGCAGAAGCATAGGCTGCTCGGCGCCGCGAACGGTCTCCATCGACGCCGGGTCACGGTAGCTGCACCTCACTGACAGCTGGTAGTTGTTGTGCTGCGCGCTCAGCGGCGCCCGCAGCTCCACCAGCAGCTCCCGCTCCTCCTCCGCGTACATCTCGCCGAGCCGGACGCTCAGGATGGAGCCGCCGTTGCCGCCGGCGCCGCCCGCGAGGGCCACGGCCTGCTGCCCGGCGCCGCAGGAGTACACCGCCGTGATCTCGCCCGGCAGGAATGTGAGATCCAGGCGCACCTCCTGCATGACCACGCTGACCAGGCCGCCGAGGCATTTCGCGAACGCGTGATCAGCAGGAGCGCTGGACGCGAATGCACCTCCTTGTTGCTCCTCCTTGGGCGCGAGCGGCGACCGTGCCCGAGCAGGCGTCTCGTCGGCCGGTCCGGCGATGGGGATCTCGACGTGCGTGAAGCGCGTGGCCGCTGGAGCTGCCTGCGGGCGGCGCAGGGAGTGGTGATCGCCGCCGTGTTTCCTCGAGTCTTGCTGCTGCTGCTGCTGCGTGTCTGACAGGAGCATGACGGTGGCGACAGGGTTGCGGTCCCGGCGGTCCTCGAGGACCTTGGTGGCCTTGCGCAGCGCGTCGCCGGCGCAGGCGTTCTGCGCCTGCTCCTGCCCCTGCGCGGCGGCGCACACCACCAGCCGGTCGACGATCTGCCGCGCCGAGCGCTGCCCCTGCCTCGACATCCGCCGCAGCGGCATCAGCCGCTTGGTGGCGCCGGAGAAGGCGACGATGGAGAGGCGGTCGGCGGGGCCGAGCGACGCGACGACGAGCCGCATCCCGCGCTTGAGCACCTGCAGCTTCTCCCCCATCATGCCCTGGCTCACGTCCAGCACGGTGACCAGGTCGATGGGCGCGCGCCGCGACGCCGACGACGACCGCAGCCCGGGCGCCTTCACCCTGACGACCACCACGTGCTTGCCGTGCCTCCTGCCGGACGACACCAGCGCGACCTCCGGCGCCACTGTGACGGCCAGCCCGGCAGCCTTAGGGCGCGGCGGGTGCGGGAAGAAGCCCCTGAACTCGCCGTCCCTGCCACCCGCCGCGTCATCCTCGTCGTCCTCGTCGGCCTCCGGGATCGGGTTGAACCCGCTGCCGTTGGCCGCGGACTTGGGCGCCAGCAGGGGCTCGTCGTCGTTGTAGACCTTGGGCACGCCGGCGGCGGGCGTCGGCGGTGTCTTGCGGCCGCCTCCGGAGTCGTCGGAGGTGGTGGTCCGGCGCTTGCGGTGGTGCGGGGAGGAGCCGTCGGCGTCGAGGTGGAGGCGGAGGGAGGCGAGGAACGGGGCCTGGCGCCACGGCGCGGCGCAGACCGGGCAGCAGAGCGCGGCGCCGGGCGAGGCGGCGCGCGCGTGGGCGGCGATGCAGGGGAAGTGGAAGGGGTGGGAGCACTCCGCCGTGAACACCGCCGCGCCGCCGCCGTTCTTGGCGCTGCGCGCGCACACGCCGCATCGAGCCTGCAAGCAGAACCAAGAACGAGTTGATCAATCACTCACTCCAACACATCACGAAGAAGAAGAAATCTTTGCACGGAACAAGGGAAACCAAAAGCAGCATCGGAATTTGGAACGAGGGAAAAAAGATGGTCTTTTTGGGCAGTAGGATAGGATTGAGGACGACGGGGATGAATCATTGGACGAGCGCTCAAATGAAATCACAAAAATCAGGATTAAAGCTGGACTGATCCGATCTTGTCTGATCCGATCCGACGCAACTTTTCTTTCACTTCACACAAAGCGCCAGCAGCCTTTTTTTTTATCTACTCCACTTCTTCTTCTTCGTACTCCAGACGAATGATTGATTCTCTTTTGGCCTCCATTGTTCTTCTCCAACACAGAGCCAAATTTGGAGTGCGCTGGAGGAAGATCTCAATAATCACGGAATGATGGAAAGGAAGGAAGAAAAGGTGGCGAGGAGAAGGAAACGTGGGGATTGGAAAGCTGCTGGGCTGTGTATAATAATTGGATAATCACGGGGAGAATCGAATCTCAAGGAAGAGAGATGGGATTAGGACAAAAAACAGAGGAGTGGCAATGATTGTTCACCATCCCTCCGCTGGGGATCACCAATCAACGGCGGCCATTGCAAGAGACAAGCGACAGTAAAATGTGTTCTTCCATTGCAGCGCCGGAGAAGAACGAGAGAGAGGAGAAAATGAGTTCTTGGAATGGAGGAGAGTGTGTAGTACCTTGGTTGGGAGGATGGAGGCCTTGAAGAGCGCGAATCTGGAGGGGGATCTGGGCGAGGACGGCGCCGAGAGCGCCTGCAGCAGCGGCACCCGCTTCCGGGCTGACGCGGGCGCCGACGCCGGCTGCGCCACGGGCGCCACGGCCGCCGGCTCCGGCGTCGGCTTCGTGCGGCACCGCAGCGCCGGCGTCGTCGTGTTGCCGCCTCCGCCTATGCCGGAGAAGAAGCCGAGCTTGCCCGGCGTCCGCGGGGTCGCCGGCGCGCGGTGCTTGGTGGCAGAGGCGCCGTCGCCGTCCTCCCGGCGCACCGACGTGCACAGCGCCCTCCGCCACCCGGTCCCCATGTGTCTCCTCCTGCTCCAACAACAACCGGCGATGCTGCCGCGTGCTCGCTGGCTGGCTCAAAGTCGTCGTCTGTGCTTGAGGTTGAGGGAGATAGAAAGAATGGCGCGGAGTCCTAGTACTTATATGAGCTTCGTGTACTCACTCCCGGCTCGTGCTGCCACCATGAATCCGGCACATGGGCCGACGGGGACGGCGCTCGCGAGCTCGCTCTTGCTTCTCTCTGTCTTCTTCGCGGTGCGGTGCGGTGGTTTGGCAGGATGTTTATAATAGGGAGAGGCGGGCTAGTCGACGGATCCGCCATGATATAATTTAGTGCTGCTCGTCATCGTCATCGTCATGTGATAGGGGAGGGAGGAGCTGCGCAATTATTAGGGGAAGCCTCTGCCTCTGAGCTGAGCTGATCTGATGAGATCATTTGCCACCCTCCGGACCCACCTTCTGCCCCAATATATATCTCCTACTAATATTTACAAGTTTCTTCTTGCTACTAGAAGGCTAATGCATATGTTAAAAGTATCTAACCCACACTAATACCACTTTTACAAATAGGTCCTTGGTAGATCGACCGGCGGTGTGTCGTAAGCAAAGCTCGTCGTCGCCTCAAGAGCTCTAAAACACCGGAATAAGCGTAATGGTGTTCACGCAGCGGCTAAGAAGTTGTCTGTGGCTACCAGAAGATGTGACGATCAGATAGGCATCCCGAGGAGAAGGCAGCGATGAGGGTTCGACAACCATCCTAGATTAAGAGCGAAATGGGGAGGCCTTACCTCCCTATCTTCCTGGGGATGAGTTGGGTAAAAAGACTCCTTTTGTGACCTGAGATCAACCGCCTCCCCGGCCATTTTATGCCACAAGTATTATCGTTGCAAATTCCTTCCTCCTAGGTTTAACAGTTGTTGCTACATCGATCATGTTGTAGTGCATTGTTCAATCTGTGTTAAAAGTTGTGTCGGATGCATGTTTCAGCGCATTTTTTTGCAAGTAAAAGGAGATTTTATTACTCATATAGTGTTACAAGAGGCTTGGCTTCTAGTTCTTGAAGCATTATATCGAGATCAGAACCAGGCCATATATCAGTCCGGCGTTTCGCTCTTGCAATTTTTGCAAAGCTGTGGCTAACCCTAACCTATGATCTATCCACTTCTAAAGAATTGCACACTCAATCATGAATAGATTGTGTTTTAATTTTTCGACACAATTTTCTGAAAAGCATTTAATGCAATGCACCTAAACATATTCGCATACACTAGCACCAAACACACATGCTCGTTGGGTTTGAAAATTGACTTCATCTCACCATAGTTGTATTACTTGATCATGTTATTGTCATGTTGAAAGGGTCCGTGTGTTAGCAAAAAAATTGTTGGCCTCAACATCTTGTTCAACAAGTTTACCAAATAAGAGTTCTATTAGACGTGGCTTTACTTGCGTAGTTGGGTACCGGAAGCAAAACATGGGAAATTTCAGAGCTTTTCTAGATAGAAAGAGTAGAAATTACAAGAGGACAAATGCATTAGAGTTGTCAAAGGAAAAAAGTAACAAAAGATTTGAGCACATGATAAGAATTCTATGCAATGAATTGCACAGAACATGTAGCGTGTAGCTAGCCCGGTCGATCTTACATTTATAACGGTTGCATTTATCATGGTTACAAGTTGCTTCCTCCTACGTGTAGCTAGCAGCTCTAGGTAGGGTTCCATCTACTATATCCATCCAGTTCTAGTGGTGCGTTGCGTGATTTGTGTCTTAAAGCCGTACCGCATGCATTCAACATGTCTTCCCGGACCAGTTTTACTGTCGTGTCCAACGAACTGAATTCGCCGTTATGGTGTTCTGCGAGTAATCACGGACCAACTCGAGATATGATCTCGCTGTTTTTTTCTTCCTCCTCACATTTATCAGCCCTGTCGTCCTTTGCTCCGGGAAGAAGCACGAGATCATGCATGTCCTAGCAAACCCGATATGGTGCACTTCCACTGGCTCTAAAACCCCAAATCTGTCGATCGTAGCAACAAGACGTAACTTGAGCATCCGCGTCAGTCCACGCTACCGGTCGTACAACATTACATCGGCTCCACTGGAACTACAGAGCACGTCGCATGCAACATGGCCGGCGACGTGCTGATTGCAAATGCAGCTGGGCCACCATGGCCAACGGCAGCCAGCCGCTGGCTGGAGCTTGACTGATCGATCTGGTCTTAATTTCCCATATGATCTTTCAGTTGGAGGTGTTTGGATTCTTGCTTCCGATTTGGATCCGTCGATGCGTCCATCATCTACATACATACTCCAGTGAATGATTGGGCGCCATGATGCTGATGCATATGCGTGGACGGCAACCGCTAGTGGAACTAACTGCTGCACACCCAACTTAATCTCCGGGTTGTGTTTCTTTTTTAATGGGTCGGTATGTACGTTTGGATCCATCCATCGCCGGATGCTCGATCGTCGTGGCCCTCTTGCCGCTCTCACTAATCATTGGGATCAACTGCTTACCATATGTGTGTTTTTCTCTCCTAAAACTAATACTCAAATGTCCAGATACTGTCACTTTTTTATGTACTAGATATTGTGAATGTTATACTTCGTTAGAGGGAGTGTTTCTTTTTTTGTGGCCATTTTTTTCTTAACTATTTTGTCTTAAGACCTTTGCGCAACTAATATCCCTAAGAGGGTAGATTTACCAAGGGCAGTATTTCTACATATTTGGAATAGCTATATGTCAAAACAATAAATAAAAACACAATCAATGATTACGCTGGTCAAATTGCGCCCAACTTAAATTTTCAATAATTGACAGAGGGCTACTATTGCTATACGGAATCAGACTATATGGGCGCAAGGATTACTAAGATATATTGTTCGTCGATTGAATAAACAGAACTACTAGGCATGTATTTTTTTTTTTTTGTTATTGTTATAAGCATTATCGAAATGGACATGCTATGGATAGGAGCTGCTCGCGGTGTGGCCAACGGGATTGGCGTAGAGCGTGACAACGTTGGTTAGAAGATTACTGAAAGTGCATGTTGCCCCCATGCGTGGTTTTGGTAATTAATGACAATTCTTATGGACTAATGTTTACATTGAGATATTCCTATAGATCTTGTCCATGGGAAAAAATTGGAATTCATGTGTTGGACTCTTGAAGATGACATGATGACCATTGCTCTATTAAGGGTTTATATGAAGAATGGTCCATGTGTAGAGTGGAGCATATTGCAAGTGTGGCCTGGAAAAGAAGATTGAGTGAACAATCATGTTTACCTCCAAGCCATCATACATATCAAGAGAAGAAGATGAAGTGCAAGCTCAATATGATGCATCTCGGAAGATATCATTTGATTGAAGCTTGCAAAGGAGACATGAAGACAGAGCTTAGCGAGGCCCTCCCATAATGGAGTATGGGGGAGCATTTGTAGAAGTCTTCATCTAGCATGTGCTAGCAAGCACAATCAAGAAAGGTGTTTCAACTTGAGAGAGTCAAGATCGTCATCATCAAGCTCAAGTGGAATGCGCAAGGTAAAGGTATGATCTTGATAGGTTTTCTATTTTACTGGTCTCATGGTGTTAGTGGGAGACCGGGTTATAGGATAGACGGAGTACTATCAAGAGAGGCTCTCAAGTGAGTAACTTGATCGCATCTTTGTGGAGAGCTCAAACCTTTGCATACTTGGCATTTCATCTTTCTTGGTTCTTACTTGGCTTTTCTCCTTGTTGGGTTTTATTGCTTGTTGTGATCTTCACGACAAGCCCAAGTTCACCGAAAACGAATTTCGTATGGAAAACTTGTTGCGTTTTCGGTTTTGGAGCTTTGCCGATTATTCCTTTTTAGAGAGGTTTACCTTTCTCCATTTGGTTTTATCTTCCATTGTTGGACTATGATGTTTATATGCATGATCTTGTAAAGCTCTTCGTTGTGATTCCAACGAGCCTGAGAACATCGAAAACGGAGTCCGGATGATCAAGATATCTTCGTTTTCGTGTTTGGTATTGCTGCAGTTTTTTTCCTAGGCCGGAGTCTCCGGTCCTAGACCGGATTCTCCGGTCCTCGCGTTTCGTTTTTTGTTCCAGCGGACGTCACTCTCTGTATAGGGGTCTGGAGTAGGTCCGGAGTGACCCCGGAGTCTCTGGGGGGCCGGAGTCTCCGGTCTCTGCAGTCCGGAGTCTCCGGTGTTATTTTTTCCTGCAACGGCTCTTTTTTTGTGGGACCTATAAAAGGCCCCCTTCTTCCCCAAAGAGACCAGTTCTTCCAAGCACGAAATTTCCCCCTCTCTCACCTCCATTGTTGACCTTGGAAAGCTTCCCCATCTCCCAATTCCTCCCATGATTCTTGCATATCTTTGAGAGATTTGAGAGAGGAGATCTAGATCTACATTTCCACCAATCAATCTCTCCTCTAAGTGAGGGGAACCTAGTGGATCTAGTTCTTGGAGTTCTTGTGTGGTTCTCCTCCTTGTTCTTCCTCTCTTATTCCCCCATAAGCATTTGTTGCTTTGTTGAAATTTGAGAGTGGAGGATTTGAGTACTTGTGCTCTTGCCTTTTGCATTTGGTGCATCGGTGTGCTCTCCACGAGGATTCGTGGAAGTTGAAAGCTTGTGAACTTGTTACTCTTGGGTCTTTGGACCCTAGACGCCCACGTGGTGGTTGAGACCCTTGGTGGTCACTTGTAGCCGTTCGGGAGCCCCCAATCCCATTGTGGGTTGTGCCCCGGATTGTTGTTGAAAGCCGTTCGGGAGCCCCCAATCCCATTGTGGGTTGTGCCCCGGATTGTTGTTGAAAGGCTCCGGATTCCGCCTCGAAGGATTCCGATAGTGGAAGGTGAACCAAGCCTTTGTGGTGCGGTTCATCGGAGAAGAAGGTGAAACCTTTGTGGTCGTTGAACCGTTGTGTCGGTTCACACCTCTCCAACGAGACGTACTCCCTTAACAAGGAGGAACTCGGGAATACATCCTCGTCTCCGCGTGCCTCGGTTATTTCTATACCCGAGCCTTTTACTTATGCAATTTAGATTGTGATAGCCTTCGTGCTTGAAGTATTCTATAGCTATCACCTTGTTGCTTGTCTTGCTTAGCATAAGTTGTTGGTCCACATAGGTGAGCCTAGTTTATTTAAGTTGTCGGCTTGTTAATTTAAACACCTAGTTTTATTCCGCAATTAGCAAGACTAAACCGGAAAAGTTTTAATCGCCTATTCACCCCTCCCTCTCTAGGCGACATCATTGTCCTTTCAATTGGTATCAGAGCCTCGGCTCTCTTTTTGGGCTTTACCGCCTAGAGAGTAAAAGATGTCGTTTAGAGAATTAGTGCACGATCCCACTTTCATATTCGATGGCACAAATTATGATTATTGGAAAATTCGCATGCTTAATCTTTTTAGGACCATGGGTCCAAATTATATTAAGAGGATTGTAGATGTGACTTTATCTCCTCCAAAGGATTCCCAAGGATTATCTTTAGAGGATGAGATAAACTCTCATCTCGAGACTCAAGTTACTAATGGTCTTATATGTGCTTTGACCGATGTAGTTCTTGCTTCAATCATGCCTTTTCGAAATGCACATGAGCTTTGGACCAAGCTTCAAGATATATATGAAGTGTCCAAAATTATTGAGGATGATTGTTCTCCCTCCACCTCCAGCCGTGATAAGTTCACGACTTCTTCCACTTCACCAACATGTGATTTGTCACAAGGTAATGATATGGTGAGTGGTGATAGAAATTGCATTGGTGATGGTGAACTTACTATTGATTATACTTCCTCTCTATCACATTGCAATGTTCTATCTTTGGACTTAAACACTTCTAGCACTCCAAATGTCATACATGCTAGAGTTGATGGTCCTTGCATATCATGTAATAGTTGCTTAACTAAATTTAATAATGATATGCTCTCTATGTTTTGTTGTCATGAAAATAATGCTTCCATATCCTCTAGTACTTGCATGACTAACAATGTAGAGGAATCCCAACATTTGTTGGAACAAGACATGGACCTCAATGGTGCTTCAAGTAATTCTTCATCCTCCTCACCTATTAATCATGTTTGCCTCATGGCTAAGGATTCCAAGGTAACTTCTACCTCGAATCCCGAGATATGTGATGATGTAGTTGAGGATCCTCATGGAGAAGATTTTGACGTTGAAATCTTAACCAATAAGGGTGATATTGTTCTTGGTGCTCTTCCCAAAGGTAGTGAAGCTATCTCTTCTCTATGTGAAATCGTTGCTCATGGTATTAAATGTATAGAAATCATTGAGGATTTGGATACTCAATTTGAGGAAAAATGTAAAATTGAGAGAGAAGATGACGATGAAAAAGCATCCTTAGAGAATGTCCTTGAGGAAGAGCAAGAGCTTCGAGTGTCTCTTGAGGAGAAACTTGAATCTCTTGATGAATCAAATGATCTTATCATTGCTAAAATTATTGAGGAAAGAGATCATGCTATTGCTAAATATAAAATGCTTAAGAAGGAAAAAGTTGAATTTGGTGTTGGCAATGCTAGACTAAGTGAGGACATAGAGAAACTTGACAAAGCTCACAAGGCTTTAGAAAGTGAGCACTCTCTCCTTATCAAGTCTCATGATCAACTCCAAACTCAACTATCTAAGAATGATGAGCTTGTCAAGTTGTCTTCTTCCATTTCTAATGATAATGATGTTTGTGCTACTAACTCCACTTCTTGTGAAGCATCTATTTTGAAGGAGAATGTTGAGCTAAGGGCCCAACTTGAGTTGCTAACTAGCAAGTATGGGAAATTGGAAAAAAGTCATGAAAAGCTCTCTAGCTCAAATGATGATCTTCTAGCATCCCATGCTAAGCTAAAGTTAGCTCATGAGGCTATTATGTCAAAGGTAATATCTTGTGAGGCTCATATGGACTATGGCACAATGATGCGTGTAAACCACACGTCGTTGGGAGACCCCAAGAGTAAGGTTTGATGAGTGTAGCGGCAAGTCTTCCCTCAGTAAGAAACCGAGGTTATCGAACCAGTACGAGATGAAGACACTTCTGAAGGTGTCAACGGCGCCAGAAAACTTGCGTTGATGGGGTGGTTCCGGCGGTTGACTTGGAACCTGCACACAAGACAATCAAACTAATTTGCCCCAACGAAACGGTGAGGGTGTCAATCCACCGGCTTGCTGAAAACAAAGGATTAGACGTATAGTGTGGAAAATCATGTTTAATTGCAGAGAATGAAAAAGAACAATGATTGCAGTAGGTTGTATTTCAGATGTAAAAGAATGGACCGGGTCCACAGTTCACTAGTGGTGTCTCTCCATAATAAATAACTAACATGCTGGGTAAACAAATTACAGCTGGGCAATTGACAATATTGATAAGTGCATAACATGCATGTGCAAGTTGTAGTGTCTACTATGAGATTCATTTGGGCATTACGACAAAGTACACAGACCGCTATCCAGCATGCATCTGTGCCTAAAAGTCCACCTTCAGGTTAACATCCGTACCCCTTCCGGTATTAAGTTGCAAGCAACAGACAATTGCATTAAGTAAAGTGCATAATGTAAACAACACATTCATCCTTAGACAAAGCATCATTAGGTTACCCCTAGTAGCAACACACATCCACAACCTTAGGGGTTGCTGTCACTCCCCCAGATTAAATGGAGACTGAACCCACTATCTAGCATAAATACTCCCTCTTGGAGTCACAAGCATTCACTTGGCCAGAGTTTCAACAAGTAACGGAGAGCATGCAAGATCATAAAAGACATAGACATAATATTTCAGTATTCAACTTGACATAGTATCAATATTCATCGGATCCCAGCAAACACAACATGTAGCATTACAATAAGATGATCTTGATCATGATAGGCAGCTCACAAGATCTAAACATGATGGCACAAGAGGAGAAGACAACCATCTAGCTACTGCTATGGACCCATAGTCCAAAGATGAACTACTCACACATCACTCCGGAGGCAGGCATGGCGATGTAGAGCCCTCCGGTGATGATTCCCCTCTCCGGCAGGGTGCCGGGAAGAGCTTCAGAACCCTCCCGAGTTAGGGTTGACGGCGGCGGCGGCTCTGGAACTTTTCGTGGAATATGACTCGGGTATTTAGGGTTTTCCCGAATAGATGAATATATAGGCGAAGGGGCGGCGTCGGTGGAGGCCTGTGGGCCCCTCACCATGTCACGGCGCGGCAGAAGGTGGGGCCGCGCCGCCACGTGGTGAGGGCGGCCCACGCCCCCCTTCGTCTCTCCTTCGGACTTCGTGTACGTGACAGAAAAATAGGGACTTTGGCTTTTGTTTCGTCCAATTCCGAGAATATTTCCAGAACAACTTTTCTGAAACCAAAAACAGCAGAAAACAGGAACTGGCACTGTGGCATCTTGTTAATAGGTTAGTCCCAGAAAATGCATAAAAATGATATAAAGTGTATATAAAACATGTAGCAATTGGCATAATATAAGCATGGAACATCAGAAATTATAGATACGTTGGAGACGTATCAAGCATCCCCAAGCTTAGTTCTACTCGTCCTCGAGTAGGTAAAACGATAACAACAAAATAATTTCTGAGGAGACATGCTTCACACAATCTTGATCAAATAATATTGCAAGGCTCATGTCATGAATGAAGTGACTCAAGCAATGGTCTATAGTTTGCTAACAAATAGATAAAGAGTAAACAACTGAATCATATAAGCAAAAACTTTTCATGAATAGTACTTTCAAGACAAGCATCAAAAAGCTTTGCATAAGAGTTAACTCATAAAGCAATAGATTCTAAATAAAGGCATTGAAGCAACACATAGGAAGATTTAAGTTTCAGCAATTGCTTTCAACTTTCAACATGTATATCTCATGGATATTGTCAACACAAAGTAATATAACAAGTGCAATAAGTAAGCATATAAGAATTGATGCACACAAAGTTGACACAAGTGTTTGCTTCTGAGATAGAAAGGAGTAGGTAAACTGACTCAACATAAAGTAAAAGAAAGGCCCTTCGCAGAGGGAAGCAGGGATTAAATCATGTGCTAGAGCTTTTTAGTTTTTGAAATCATATAGAGAGCATAAAGTAAGTTTTGAGAGGTGTTTGTTGTTGTCAACGAATGGCAGTGGGCACTCTATCCCCCTTATCACCCAGACTTTCAAGAGCGGCTCCCATGAAGGACGTTATTTCTACCCAAGGGTAGATCATCCCTCTTCTCTTTTGTTTACACATGCATATTTATAAATTGGTATGACACTCCTCCCAACCTTTGCTTACACAAGCCATGGCTAACCGAATCCTCGGGTGCCTTCCAACAATCACATACCATGGAGGAGTGCCTATTTGATAAGTTTAACATTTTGAATTTGCTTTGATAAATCATTGGCAAACATGTGAAGAGAATCAAATGGTTATAGTTGAATTAATTGGGACTGGGCACCCCATTTGCCAGCTCTTTTTGCAAAGTTATTGGATAAGCGGATGTATATGCCACTAGTCCATTGGTGAAAGTCTGTCATGAGTAAATGACAAGGTGATAGAGTAAACGCCACATACTTCCTCATGAGCTATAAAACATTGACACAAATAAGGAGTAATAAAGTTTTGAATAGTTTAAAGGTAGCACATGAAGTATTTACTTGGAATGGCAGGAAATACCACATAATAGGTAGTTATGGTGGACACAAATGGCATGGGTTTTGGCTCAAGGTTTGGATGCACGAGAAGCATTCCCTCTCAGTACAGAGTTTAGGCTAGCAAGGTTGTTTGAAGCAAACACAGATATCAACCGGTACAGCAAGACTTACATAAAAACATATTGCAAGCATTATAAGACTCTACACTGTCTCCTTGTTGTTCAAACACTTTACCAGAAAATATCTAGACCTTAGAGATACAAACATGCAAACCAAGTCTCAACAAGCTCTACGGTAGTTCTCCACTAATAGGCTTTAACTACATGATGCAAGAGCTTAAACATGATCTACTTGAGAGCTCAAAACAATTGCAAAGCATCAAATTATCCAAGACAATGATCTACAAGAATGAGTATGTCTTTTCAATATACCATCTACCACATGTAGCATTTTCTGTTTCCAACCAAACACCAATCAACTTATTTCAACACAAAACTCTCCAAATATACACAATGAAACAAGAGAGTACTTCTCTACAAGAACTAACAGCTCTGAACAAGAGATGCATGAAAAACAGGAGCTAAAAGCATTGCAGTAGCTAGTTAAGAATACTCAACAAATATAAGTGAAGAATACGAGTATTCACATGAAAAAGCGGAGCGTGTCTCTCTCCCACACAAGAATGCTAGGATCCAATTATTCAGAAAAAAATAACAAAGCAAAAATAAAAGCACACAGACGCTCCAAGTAAAGCACATAAGATGTGAAAGAATTAAAATATAGTTTCACTAGAGATGACCTGATAAGTTGTTGATGAAGAAGGGGATGCCTTGGGCATCCCCAAGCTTAGACGCTTGAGTCTTCTTGAAATATGCTTGGATGCACCACGGGGGCATCCCCAAGCTTAGGCTTTTCACTCTTCTTGATCATATCATATCATCCTCCTCTCTTGATCCTTGAAAACTTCCTTCACACCAAACTCAGAAGTAATTCTCATTAGAGGGTTAGTGCATAATCAAAAATTCACATGTTCTGTGATGACACAATCATCTCCAACACTTCTGGACATTAGCTACAGCCACTGATATTTTGTGGAGCAAAGAAATCCACTCAAACACAGTAAAAGAGAGAATGCAAATCAAAAGGCAGAATCTGTCAAAAACAGAACAGTCTGGAAAGACGAATTTTTTCGAGGCACTTAAGTTGCTCAGATGCGAAAAGTCAAATAATGAAAGTTGCGTACATATATGAGGATCACGCCTGAATTTTTCAGAATTTTTGATTTTTCTGGAGTGCATACAGCTCAAAACGGTGGACAGCAAAAATCTGTCTCTGCGCAGAAATCCAAATCTAGCATCAACTTTCTATTAAAGGCTTTACTTGGCACAACAATGCAATAAAATAAAGATACAAAGGAGTTGTTACAGAAGTAAGCAAGCTCCTTGACTCAAAGAAAAAGAAAAATTGCAGCAATAAAAACATGGGTTGTCTCCCATAAGCGCTTTTCTTTAACGCCTTTCAGCTAGGCGCAGAAAGTGAAAATCAAGTGTTTCCAAGTGAAGAAGAATCCAAATCATAACTTGTTCTAATAATAGAATCAAAAGGCAACTTCATTCTCTTTCTAGGGAAGTGTTCCATACCTTTCTTGAGTGGGAATTGGTACCTTATATTTCCTTCTTTCATATCAATAATGGCACCAACAGTTCTAAGAAAAGGTCTTCCCAAAACAATAGGACAAGATGCATTGCATTCGATGTCCATAACAACAAAATCAACGGGGACAAGGTTATTGTTAACCATAATAAGAACATCATCAACTCTCCCCAAAGGTTTCTTCATAGCATTATCAGCAAGATAAACATCCAAATAACAATGTTCCAAAGGTGGCAAATCAAGCATATCATAAAGTTTCTTAGGCATAACAGAAATGCTAGCACCAAGATCACATAAAGCATTACAATCAAAATCATTCACCTTCATCTTAATGATGGGCTCCCAACCATCTTCTAACTTCCTAGGGATAGAAGCTTCATGTTTTAATTTCTCTTCCCTAGCTTGCATGAGAGCATTTGTAATATGTTTTGTAAAAGCCATATTAATAGCACTAGCATTAGGACTTCTAGCTAGCTTTTGCAAAACATAATTACTTCAGAAATATTGCAATCATCAAAATCAAAATCATTTGGTCAATGGCAAAGGAACCATTGTCTCCCATATTTCGAAAAATTTCAGCACTTTTATCAGAACAGTTTCAGTGGTTTTGGGCAATTTTAAACGTTTTGCAGGGTAGTAGAAACATTGCCAACACCAATTATGTTACCATTGATAGTAGGAGGCTTACTAGCATGTGAAACATTAGCATTACTAGTGGTGGTAATAGTACAAACTCTAGCTATACTATTCTCTTTTTCAATTTTATCCTCTCTTTCCCACCTAGCATGCAATTCAGCCAACATCCTAATATTGTTGTCAATTTTAACTTGGATAGCATTGGCAGTAGCAAAAGTCTTGTTCTCTTTAACATCATTAGGCATAACTTTTAGTTTCAAAAGATCAACATCAAGAGAAAGACTATCAACCTTAGAAGCAAGAACATCAATTTTACCAAGCTTTTCCTCAACAGTTTTATTAAAAGCATTTTGTGTACTAATAAATCCTTAAGCATGGCTTCAAGATCAGAGGACACACTTCTATTATTGCTGTAGGAATTACCATAAGAATTGCTAACCATTACCACTATTTGAAGGATAAGGCTTATAATTGTTGCTACCAAAATTATTCCTATAAGCATTGTTGTTGAAGTTGTTATTTTTAATGAAGTTCACATCAACATGCTCTTCTTGAGCAACCAATGAAGCTAAAGGAACATTATTTGGATCAACATGAGATTTACCATTCACAAGCATAGACATAATAACATCAATCTTATCACTCAAAGAAGAGGTTTCTTCAACAGAATTTACCTTCTTACCTTGAGGAGTCCTTTCGGTGTGCCACTCGAATAGTTAATCATCATATCATCAAGAAGCTTTGTTGCAGCACCCAAAGTGATGGACATGAAGGTCCTCCAGAGGCCGAATCCAACAAGTTCCTTGAAGAAAAATTTAGTCCTGCATAAAAGGTTTGGATGATCATCCAAGCAGTCAGTCCATGGGTGGGACAATTCTTTACCAAAGATTTCATTCTTTCCCATGCTTGGGCAACATGTTCATTATCAAATTGCTTGAAATTCATAATGCTACTTCTCAAGGATATAATCTTAGCAGGAGGATAATATTTTCCAATGAAAGCATCTTTGCATTTAGTCCATGAATCAATACTATTTCTAGGCAAAGATAGCAACCATTCTTTAGCTCTTCCTCTCAAAGAGAAAGGAAATAATTTCAGTTTTATAATATCCCCATCTATATCCTTATACTTTTGCATCTCACAAAGTTCAACAAAATTATTAAGATGGGCAGCAGCATCATCAGTACTAACACCAGAAAATTGCTCTTTCATAACAAGATTTAATAGAGCAGGTTTAATTTCATAAAAGTCTGCTTTAGAAGCAGGTGGAGCAATAGGAGTGCATATGAAATCATTATTATTTGTGCTAGTGAAGTCACACAACTTGGTGTTCTCAGGAGTACTCATTTTAGCAAAAAAAACTAGGCCGAAATAACAAAATAAAACAAGTAACTAATTTTTTTGTGTTTTTGATAAAGAGAGCAAACAAGACAAAATAAAAATAAACTAAGCAAGACAATAACAAAGTAAAGAGATTGGAAGTGAGAGACTCCCCTAACAGAAGGCTTGATCTCCCCGGCAACGGCGCCAGAAAACTTGCTTGATGCGTGTAAACCACACGTCGTTGGGAGACCCCAAGAGTAAGGTTTGATGAGTGTAGCGGCAAGTCTTCCCTCAGTAAGAAACCGAGGTTATCGAACCAGTAGGAGATGAAGACACTTCTGAAGGTGTCAGCGGCGCCAGAAAACTTGCGTTGATGGGGTGGTTCCGGCGATTGACTTGGAACCTGCACACAAGACAATCAAACTACTTTGCCCCAACGAAACGGTGAGGGTGTCAATCCCACCGGCTTGCTGAAAACAAAGGATTAGACGTATAGTGTGGAAAATGATGTTTAATTGCAGAGAATGAAAAATAACAATGATTGCAGTAGGTTGTATTTCAGATGTAAAAGAATGGACCGGGGTCCACAGTTCACTAGTGGTGTCTCTCCATAATAAATAACTAACATGCTGGTAAACAAATTACAGCTGGCAATTGACAATATTGATAAGTGCATAACATGCATGTGCAAGTTGTAGTGTCTACTATGAGATTCATTTGGGCATTATGACAAAGTACACAGACGCTATCCAGCATGCATCTGTGCCTAAAAAGTCCACCTTCAGGTTAACATCCGTACCCCTTCCGGTATTAAGTTGCAAGCAACAGACAATTGCATTAAGTAAAGTGCATAATGTAAACAACACATTCATCCTTAGACAAAGCATCATTAGGTTACCCCTAGTAGCAACAACACATCCACAACCTTAGGGGTTGCTGTCACTCCCCCAGATTCAATGGAGACTGAACCCACTATCTAGCATAAATACTCCCTCTTGGAGTCACAAGCATTCACTTGGCCAGGGTTTCAACACGTAACGGAGAGCATGCAAGATCATAAAAGACATAGACATAATATTTCAGTATTCAACTTGACATAGTATCAATATTCATCAGATCCCAGCAAACACAACATGTAGCATTACAATAAGATGATCTTAATCATGATAGGCAGCTCACAAGATCTAAACATGATGGCACAAGAGGAGAAGACAACCATCTAGCTACTGCTATGGACCCATAGTCTAAAGATGAACTACTCACACATCACTCCGGAGGCAGGCATGGCGATGTAGAGCCCTCCGGTGATGATTCCCCTCTCCGGCAGGGTGCCGGAAGAGCTTCAGAACCCTCCCGAGTTAGGGTTGACGGCGGCGGCGGCTCTGGAACTTTTTGTGGAATATGACTCGGGTATTTAGGGTTTTCCCGAATAGATGAATATATAGGCAAAGGGGCGGCGTCGGTGGAGGCCTGTGGGCCCCTCACCACGTCACGGCGCGGCAGAAGGTGGGGTCGCGCCGCCACGTGGTGAGGGCGGCCCACAGCCCCCCTTCGTCTCTCCTTCGGACTTCGTGTACGTGACAGAAAAATGGGGACTTTGTCTTTTGTTTCGTCCAATTCCGAGAATATTTCCAGAACAACTTTTCTGAAACCAAAAACAACAGAAAACATGAACTGGAACTGTGGCATCTTGTTAATAGGTTAGTCCCAGAAAATGCATAAAAATGATATAAAGTATATATAAAACATGTAGCAATTGGTATAATATAAGCATGGAACATCAGAAATTATAGATACGTTGGAGAGGTATCACACAACTTCTTCTCTTAATGCTATATCTTCTTGTGCTAGTCCTTGTGATTCATCCACTCACAATATTGCTACATCTTGTGATGAATTACTTTCCATGCCTTGTTGCTCTAACAATGAAGCTTCTACTTCCTCTAGTATTTGTGTTGATACTAACCATGAAGAGGAATTAAAAGAGCTCAAGGCCCAACTCACTTCTTTGAAGAAAGACTTGGAAAAGCATCATGTTGGGAAGTCCACACTTGACAATATGTTGAGTGTTTAAAGACGCCCCAATGACAAGAGTGGACTTGGATTCAACTCCAATAACAAGAACAAGTCCAAGATCAACAAGAAGAAAAAGGGCCAAGAACAAGTCAAAGATTCGGCCAAGATTGTTTGCGTCAAGTGCAAAGTTGAAGGCCACCATGTTAGATCTTGCCCTTTGAAGAAGAAGAATCTTAGTGAGAAGCAACAAGGGAAGAAGGCTCAAGTTCAAACTCAAGTTCCTCATGTTGAAGAACGACCTCTTCCCAAGAATAATCAAGCTACTCCTCCTCAAGTCGGGATTCCAACTAAGAAGAGAGGAGGAAGTCGATGTTGCTACCTATGCCGTGAGAAGGGTCACCTTGCTTCTTCATGCACAAATGGTACCTTATCCAACCCCATTATAGTTGATGATGTTTATTCTCTTCAAAAGGATAAGGTTGGCAATGTGTTTGCCAAATATGTTGGTACTCAAAGTGGTGTCAAGAAAAGAACCATTTGGGTTACCAAACCTATTGTGTCTAACCTCCCTATTGTGTCTAACCTCTTAGGACCCAACTTGGTTGGGGACCAACAAGCTAAAACTTGATCAATAGGTGTTGTTGGAGGGCATTGGAGACTTGGCTACATCATGAAGAATTAAGGGATCTTCATCAATTATATTCTCTCAAGCCAAGTCATTTGGGTTACATTGTTCTATCTCTTATCCAATGTCCCTCCTTGCGTTAACTTGTTCTTACATCATATATTCATTGAAAGTTGCTTGCACCCTTGCTTATGTTAGGTTTTGTACCTTGCTAGTGTTTGTATGTGTTGTGTTCTCTACCTACTTATCTTGAGAAATCAAGTATGTGTGTTTTGGTTTGCACACCATTTACTTGTTTTGATCCTTATTGCCTTTATTTGCTATCTTATCTTGTTGGCTCTCTTTGAGAGATTAATGGACTATCCATTTTTGGAGAGTGATATACTTTGTGCACTTCACAATCCTATCCATTTTTGGAGAGTGAAATACCAATTAGTGTTTATATATCAATATTATCTATTCTCTATGTGGTATGTCATGCTCATGAGAAATTCAAATTCTATAATGTCCATTAATTTTTTGAGTTGGCTTTGTTTGCCTCTTGTTTTCAAATAAATGGATTATCACATTATGGGGGAGTAATAAGCTACGTGCATATTACAAGCCTAGAAAATGTGAACATGTGAGGTTTTGCCACCTAGAATTGATATTGTTTATTATCTTGTTCCTATGTGGCATGTTTCTCAAACAAGTTCCATATTTGCTTAAATGCCTTTTATCTCTCTTCTTTTGGACCTTGTGTGTGAGAAAGTTTCTTGGTGCTTTGCATGATCGTTGATCAAATTGAAGCCGTCAAGAATCTCTATCTAAGCATGTGCTCAATTCCTATCTTTCGTCATATGCTTTATTTGTTGTGAAGATTGGTCTTGTTTATCATTCCTATATACCATAGAGAAATATCTCCATACTCCTTGTTCATAAAAAGTGATACTCACAATTATGGTGGAAATTGTAGACCATCTTCAATTTTGGCTATTGCTTTGAATTGCCTTATTTTGTTGCCAAAACGTGTTTTATCAAACTCTTTTTGTCTTCCTTGTATCCTATGGATCTTATTGCTCTTCTTGAATTTGACTAGTGTTTGTATAATATATATGGTGTGTAATGATCCCATTAGTGTGCATTTGTATTCAAATGCAAAATCATAAATCATGCACACATATTGGGGGAGCTATCCTATATGTTTTTGAACACTATTTGTCTTTAATTGGTTTAAGATCCCGATGATATGTCTTTTTGAAGACAAGCATTTTCCGTCTTGGTACTTTGTGCCACCATGAAAAATGTAGAGGGTTTGGTTATTCCTTGACCATATTTTCTTTTGGTATATTTCCCTTTTGGTATCTTCAATCATGTGTTGATTTGGATATTTGATATAATTTGGACAAATTCTTTTCGTGTCACACTAATGTGTGCTCTCTTGTTTTAGTTGGTGTTTTATCCAAATTGTATCTCTTTTGGTTCTTGAAAGTCTTTTGCATGCATATTTACTATATGTATTTCTTTGGCATACTTACTTTCGTTGATCCAATATATAGGATAAACTCCATCAAATCCTATATGGCTAAGATGTTCATGAAATTCAATTTCACATTAATATGCACATATTTATGTGGAGTTTGTCCTATGTATTGTAGTTGCTCTAACTACTTTGGACCCAATGAGTTTGGGTACCATGTTGTTCTTAAATTTGTTTTAGGTATATTGGAGATGCATTGGAAGCTTGTCTCATTTACAAGGAAGGTGGTGTCACCATGTGTTCATTGGAGCCAAGTTTGGATGATCGTTAATCTTATCTTCTACATCACCAATGCTACCTCGGTAACAAGTATCTACCTCATGCATACATTTCGAGCTTTCAACCTTGTGTAGGTTGTATCTTGGCATGAATCTTTTTGTTGCAATTAATTTGGTTCTTGCAAAACGTCTTTATTGCAAATGTGAGTAAGCCGGGATGATTACATATAAAGGGACTATATATTTATTTCTATGATTCACCGATCCCAATTATGTCAATCTAGAACTTTCTACTTAAAGTCTCTCATGTGCAACATTGATGAATTTCAAAATCATTTGCCTATTGGGATACTTGTTATCTTACTCGGAGCATCCATTTGTACCTTTATCCCTTGTGGATAGTTTTTTATGCTATGATGAGTATGTGTTGGAAGTTCATTTATATTCCGTTAAGATATAATTCGGCTTTGTGCTATGTTTTTAAGAAAAGATCTTATTGGTGTATTTATGACTTCCTCTTGGATATCATGATCTTTACCCTTGTATCTATCTTGTGTGTACATGTTTATTTGTAGACCCATATCTTAGTGATTCGTGTCTACTTAGAAACTTATACACATGAGAATAGTACATCTTTAATCGATATTCCAATTCTTTAGTGATCACCTCTTATTGCTTTTGACTCTTTGGTGGTTTCTAAAAGGCACAAGCTCTATTTTTCATGTGTTATTCTTTTTGCATTTTACTAAGCTTGTGGAGCTATTTGCTATATCTCTTTTGGTGTGTGGGTATGCGAAAGACATAATATGCACTATGTGCAACTCCTTTTGAAAGACTATGTTGATGCTTCTCATCCTTGTATTAGTCTCCTAAAATGTCTTTTAATCTCACACCCATCCTTATATTTGCCGCTCCTTGCTCATGTTGCAAAACATTTTATTTATTTGTTGCAAGTTGTTTTGCCTCATTTCTCATTTATATTCTCTTGCATGTGCTTGTGTTCGAATTTATTTAGGAGGGAGTGAGGATTCCATGTTGTGCACACTATATTGAAATACAAATCCTATTTGTGCACGTACCTTTTTGATTGCTTACTTCTTTCGTTGAAGTATCTTTATATTTGATATTCTTTTGCAATCTTTGGATCCTCAATATAGTTTGATCTCCACCCAAATATTCATCGTTGGATGTGTGCATTTGATTTCACTCACATTATGAGAAAGACACATATTATGGGGGAGCTCTCACTATATTGGCCTTCTAGGTTTTTCCTCCCATTTTGACAATCGATGCCAATGGGGGAGAAATTTAGGGGGTTTAAGGGAATATGGGTTTGTTCTCTTGCGGTTCTCTTGCTTCCTTGCTCTTTGTGTTGCATGGTTGTTTAAATTCATTGTATAAACCCTCGTAAAAGGGATTGTCATCAATTATCAAAATGGGGGAGATTGAAAGTGCATGTTGCCCCCATGCGTGGTTTTGGTAATTAATGACATTCCTTATGGACTAATGTTTACATTGAGATATTCCTATAGATCTTGTCCATGGGAAAAGATTGGAGTTCATGTGTTGGACTCTTGAAGATGACATGATGACCATTGCTCTATTCAAGGGTTTATATGAAGAATGGTCCATGTGTAGAGTGGAGCATATTGCAAGTGTGGCTTGGAAAAGAAGATTGAGTGAACAATCATGTTTACCTCCAAGCCACCATACATATCAAGAGAAGAAGATGAAGTGCAAGCTCAATATGATGCATCTCGGAAGATATCATTTGATTGAAGCTTGCAAAGGAGACATGAAGACGGAGCTTAGCGAGTGATACGTGCATTTTATATCATCATTTATGCAACCTTTAGTAGCATATTAGAATGTTATTTGCACTATTAGATCATTGTTTTTACATGTTTTAGATTATTTAGGGGACTTTCATACAAAGTCCCTATTTTTGGTATTTAATTTCTGGGAGGCAGAAAACCCCCTTTTCTTGTTTTTATTGTTTCAGGAGTTTCAGGAACCCAAATAATAAAAGGAAAAATACCACGGAGGTTTTTCATCGGAAGGAAGGCAATGGAAAGAAGACTGAAGAGAGGAGAGCTACGAGGGCCAAAAGAGGGGGGCCCACGCGGCCCATGTACCTGGCCGCGTGGGCCCCACCAAAATTGGCCTCGGGCATCTCCTCGCCTGGGGCTTTTTAGCAACGCCTTCGTGTAACAGCCCCAAAATTTGTGAACCAAATTTTCACTTTTGTGTCCTCATTTGCATCGTGGCATGCATGCATCATTGCATCAATCTCATATTGCTAAACCACACACTACTTATTCTTGGCAATATTGAAAACCCAAAATGCAGAACTTGTCCCAACAAAGTTCACAACAAGGAAGACACTCAAACTTGCAAATAAAGTTACCTTGACCTCTTATATTGTCCAGGTAGTTCCAAGAGTCCAAAGTAATATTTTTGCCTTGTTTCAAAATTACTAAAGTAATGGTGTTGGAGAATTTAGCAAAATGCCTAATTAAACCTCTATGAAGAAAGGTTGTCAAAAACATTTTATTTTGCAACACCAATTTTTGTGGTGCCTCTACAGGTTATGGGGAGGCTCCCCAAATTTTTGCAGATTTCCATAAAATGTTTAACTGCCTCAAGAAATTCGAAAACAGTGAGGAGGATTTGATCCAGCACTGGAAAGGACTGATCCGTGAAGGTTTTAAAAGTTTCAGGGGCCTCTTTGTGAAGCCATCATCTTCTCTCACCTCCCGCCTCTGGCGCCATGGCCGTGCGTGTCGCTCGCGCAGAGCACGCCTCGCCTGGCCCCCCTCTCTCTGCCCCTCTCCTGCGAGGAGGAAAAGCACCCTGGGGCCCCCACTGCTCCCCATCCCCCTCGCTCTCCTGCTCCCGTGCCCCACTCCTTCCTCTCCCCGAGCTCACCACCGCCGCGCCATGGCCATCGTCGCCGCCGTCGATTGAGCTCACCCCAAGCGAAACCGAGACCACCCATCGCTCCACCGCGCCGCCTTCTCCCTTTCCACCAGAGGAATCGAGCCGGGCTGCCCTACATCGCCGCCGCCGTCCTCGCTTTCCTCCGCCACCGTCGCCGTCGCCGCGGGCGATTCCCGCCGTCCCCTCCGTCTCCAACCCCGCCGCCGCTACCCACGAGCTCCTGGTGAGCTGCTGCTCCTCCCCAGTGCCTCCGTCTCTTCCCTAGCCTTCCATTTCGCCGGCGCCGCGGGTCACCGTGCGCCGCCGTGCCATCTTTCCGCCGCTCGGATAATCCGACGCGGGCGCAACCGGATAATCCGAGCCAGTCCAGTGCGGGAGAGATTTCAGTCCTTAGCCGCATTTTTCCATCTCCACCGATGATCGGAATTTCCGAGTTCTTCGAATTCGGATTTTCCGAAGTGAGCCAGTGCTGCCTTTGCTCTGGTCCTTAGCCGAAATTGGAGGGAGCAAATCGATCGGATTTTCCGAGTGAAGAAAATTCGGATTTTCCGAAAGTGTCCAGCACCAAATTGTCTGTACTGTTGCTTTTATTTTCCTCCTTCTAGTTTTGTCTAACTAAATGTTTCGTGTGGTTTAATTGTAACCAGGACATGAATTAAAAGAGGAATAAAAAGTAATACCTTTTTAATCGATCATCATAAATTTGGTGTGTTATACCAAAATTGGGCACAAATTTGTGAACTAACCTTTTAAAATGTTGTCATGCATATTTGCTCACCGTAACCGTAATGCACCTCCGGACACTAGGAGATTCATTAAGATAATATGGGGTGTTATTCGTATCCGGTTGCCGTAAATTATTTTTCCCGCACCCCATTTAAATTGCTAGATAGCTTATAATAAGTTCGGTGCATTAAAATGTCATATCATCATTCTCTTGTATGCATTGCACAATTGCCATGTGTTGAAGTGTTGTTCTTGTTTTCCGGTGTTGTTTGCTCTCCGGTAGATCATGAGACCGGAGTTGAGCCTCATTACTCCGACGAGCAGTTTGACTACTCCGCTCAACAAGGCAAGCATAATCCCCCCCCTGAGCATGTCTTATCCTATGTTTCCGCAAATATTTTCTCCACTATAATATTGCATGCGGTTCTAAATGTCAATTTTGTTGGATTAGAGTATCCCATAGTTGCATTAAGTTTCCGATGCCAATACCTGTTTCCCTCCTATTATCCATAGGATTGTATTGTTGGCCTGAGTTACTAAACTATGCTATGATGATGCTTAGCCATGCTTAGGCAAAGATTATCCGTTCGATGGATATTTCATGTCGGAAACAGGTGTGAAATGTTCAGATGATGTGGAGAACTGTGGTGACAGGTGATAAGATGCTAAAAAGGTGGGGATGAGAGGCCACTTCGGTATGGCGGTGTTTTGTCTCGTTCTCGCCGCCTAGATGCGAGTTCTCGCCTACGAGCCAAGTTGAGCGTGCAACCATGCGTGGGGTATATGGAGCCCTCGTCGACCGACTAACTTGGGCGGGACTAGCCAGGGTCCTCTAGTTTGAGCTTCCATTTGCGCGTGCGTTGAGATGGTGGCTGAGACAGATATGAGGATTGCGGTGTTTAGGAAAATGAGTGGCCACGGGGCAGGGTGCTGGGAGCACTGAACTTGTCCCGTCCTCACTGATGATCCTGGGTTAGTTCTCAACAAGGTAAATGTGGTAACCGTTCCCACTCAGCCGGCTTTCCCCGGAAGAGAGCTACGTGTAGGCAATGAGCCGGACGGTACGTATGGATAGGAAGCTGGGAGGTCCTTCGGGAACCTGGCGTCTTTCACATTGTACACCCCTGCAGGGATAAATCTTTTCGAAAAGCCGTGTCCGCGGTTAAGGACGACTTGGTGACGGATTCTGAGATCATAGAATAACTTTAACGGAATGATTAAAAACTGGGTACTAGAGGTACCATTCAAGAGTGTAAGGTGAGCTTCCTCGAGGGTGATTCGGGGAGGTGCCTTTGATGAACAGGTACAGTAGTTGATGATGGTTGTTGATGAGAAAGGTGATGAAAGAAAGAGTTACTTCTTACCTCTTTTGAAAATATTCTATTAGTCGATGCCTTTGAGTTATGTTTTCAGAAATAAAATCAGCTTTATGCAAAACAGCCAGAAAACCTTGAAAGCTAATCATCGAGCATATATTAGCTCTTAATCTTGCGAGTTCGTCGAACTCAACGTCGTTTGTTTTGTTTCAGAGGAGGACTTCACCGACCTCGAAGGTGGGTTCTTTGTGGACGTCGACGAGTAGTCTGGGGTTCCCAGGTGGCAGCTTGGGACATCCCGGATCAGCTGGAGCTGTGATGTTTATCTGTAGGCCTCTTAGGCCATATTTGGATCTTGTTGTTTAGAACAACCTAATTCGCTTCCGCATGTTGTAATGTTGGGTCTGTGACCTCTGGTTGTCTTTTGCTATCTTTCTCTACTATAAGAGTTGCTATAATGATTTGTGTCGTAGAGTCTGTGATGTGCCAGTTGTTCCACAAGTCTTGATCTTATTATTATGCTTTGATAGTTGTGCCTGTGTTAAGGCATCAATCGGGTGTTGTGTTGTTGGGAGAGGTGTGCCCAACAGCGCCTGCCAAAGGTTTTGGCCGGGGATTGGTAAACCCGTAACCTCCGGTTGTATCGCTTAACCGGTGACACACAGCATCACTGTAGTAGTCGGGTCGGGGCGCCACAAGTTGGTATCAGAGCAGTACTGCCTGTAGGAAACCCTTCTACTGGTCGATGTTGAGTCTAGTGTTTGTGAAAATATTTTAACCTAAAAATGAGTTGTGAAAACCATCTTAGGATTCTTTTTACTCCTTATCTGGTTACCTCTAATCTCGGAGCAATCTTACCTCGATTTGAGTTTAAAGGTTTTACTTCTCACCTGTTACTTCAAAATTAGGAGAAACGTGGGTGGGTTCGACCTTTAGTGTTATGTGTCACGTTGCTCCCGCTGCGTTGCAATCCCAAATCAACTCAGATGTTTCTACCAAATCAATCTTTTGATCCTTTCTTTGGGTTTTAACCCACGGACTTGAACATAAGGTCCCGGATTGTGCCAACTAGAGTGTGTTAAGTTGTGATTTCTTAACTCTCACTAGTAGCACATGATGCTGATCTTTGACCCAAGTTCTATCTTGATTCCTTGTTTTTTCTGCACAATGTATTATCGTCCCTAGTCTGTGTACTTGAGTAGACGCTAATGCTATTGTTCGACCATTCGGGAAAGATACTAACCGTGTCATTGTCAAATCTCCAGAATGGCTCGAGGAGGTCGTGGAGGCCGTGGTGGTCGCGGTAACCACAATGATGATGAGGATGATCTGCCGCCACCACCCTCGATGGCTGAGGTCTTGATGGCCATTGAGGAGAAC
Source organism: Poa pratensis (assembly GCA_947311845.1). Classification (NCBI taxonomy): domain Eukaryota; kingdom Viridiplantae; phylum Streptophyta; class Magnoliopsida; order Poales; family Poaceae; genus Poa; species Poa pratensis. The sequence goes on along the minus strand of CAMZMU010000062.1, from coordinate 37,063,774 downwards.
CGTGGGCGCAATGAGCGCTTGCTGGAACAGTTGGTGCAGCAGAATGCACGGAGGAACGAGTGCAACACTCTCACGAGTTCCTGCGCTCAGCCACCCACTTTGCTGATGCTAAGGAGCCACTGGAAGCTGATGATTGGCTTCGTGCTTTGGAGCGCAAGTTCTCCGCGCTCATGTCCCATTGGCGGAGCAAGTCAACTTTGCCACCTACTCTTGGTTGGTGCTGCTGGCTGTTGGTGGGAGAGCCATGTGGCTTGTTTCCAGCCAACCATGTCTTCACCTGGGCTGATTTCCGCACTGCCTTCCGTGCGGAGTACATTCCCCAGCCGATCATGGACTTGAAGAGGAGGGAGTTCCTGGATTTGCAACAGGGACGGATGGACCTCCGCACTTATGGTCGTGAGTTCAACCATCTCTCTCGTTACGCCCCAAGGGACGTGACCAATGATGCTGACAAGCAAGAGCTGTTCCGCAAGGGTCTGAATCCGCAGCTCCGCTATGAGCTATTGCCCTTCAGGTTCCAGACCTATCAGGAGCTGTTCAACCAGGCTTTCACTCTTGAGCAAGGAAGAAAGGAACTTGAGGCTTCCAAGAGGCCCGCACACGGGGACCACCAGAGTTCCTCGGGTTCTGAGAGCAAGAAGCGCAGGGTGTTTGTCCCCTACAGCGCTGTGCCGCGTGCTCCATTCATGCCAAGGACCGCGGGATACAGGCCCCACCGCCACGCCCCTCTACTTCGACACTTGGGGCAAGCGGAAGTGGGTACCGTCCTCTACAACCTGCTCCACCTGGGTCACGTGCTTCACATGTGGCCAGGCTGGCCACTACTCCAGGGAGTGCCCCCAGAAGGCACCTCTCGGGACACTTGCACGAGCCCCTGCCACTCCAGTTGGCAAGGCTGGACCTATGGTGCGTGGTCGCCTGAACCACGTCTCTGTTGAAGAAGCTGAAGATGACCCCGGCGTTCTCATGGGTGAGTTACGAATCAACGGCAATACAGCTACAACTTTGTTTGATTCTGGAGCATCGCATTCATTTATCTCATAGCGTTTGCAAAAGACCACAACATACCGTTCGAGAAAATGAGACGTCCCATGACGATCTCCACTCCTGGCTCCAAATGGCAGACCGACGGAGTTACTCCTGAGGTCCAGATTAATATAGGTTCCTTGTCTTTTCCGTATGCCTTGGTAGCTCTGAAGTCCAAAGGCATTGATGTCATATTGGGCATGAACTGGCTAGCCAAATACCAGGCTAATCTCGACTGTGCCGCCAAGACCATTACTGTGACCGCTCCTTCCGGTGACATTGTGAGTATTGGCCTGCAACATCAAGACCTCCGTCCGCCATCGTACCCAATCACCTGAGATTCTCCTTTGCTTTATGGAAGGCGAATCCCCTCCTGAAATCCAGGACATACACGTGGTGTGTGACTTCCCGGATGTGTTCCGGAAGAATTGCCTGGCATGCCTCCTGACCGAAGTGTGGAGTTTGTCATAGATCTACTTCCCGGTACTGCTCCAATTTCCAAGAAGCCCTACCGTATGCCGGTGGAAGAGTTGGCTCTGTTGAAAGAGCAAATTGATCTGCTGTTAGCAAGGAGTTCATCCAGCCTAGCAGTTCACCTTGGGGTTGTCCGGTACTCTTTGTCAAGAAGAGGGATTCTACCGTGCCTCGTCTAGTCTCTGACTATCGACCGTTGAATGCGGTGACAATCAAGAACAAGTATCCTATTCCTCGCATCAATGATCTGTTGGATCAGTTAGCTGGTGCAACGGTATTCTCCAAGATGGATCTGAGGTCAGGCTACCATCAGATAAAAATCAGAAAGGAGGATATTCCAAAGACGGCATTTGTTACTCGTTATGGCTCATATGAGTATACCGTCATGTCCTTTGGTCTCACAAATGCCCAGCTACTTTCATGAGGCTCATGAACTCCATCTTCATGGATTATCTTGATAAGTTTGTCGTCATTTACATCGATGACATCCTTATCTATTCTAAAACCGACGAAGAGCATGATGAACATCTTCGTTGGTTCTGACACGACTTCGTGAACACCGTCTTATGCCAAGTTCTCCAAGTGTGAGTTTTGGTTGGAAAACTTGTCTTCCTTGGTCATGTAATATCCGCAATGGTGTGGAAGTCATTCCTGACAAGATTCAGTCCATTCTGGATTGGAAAACTCCAATGTCAGTCAAGGACATCGTAGCTTTCTCGGATTGGCAGGTTACTACCGCCGATTCATCGAAGGTTTCTCCAAGATAGCCAAGGCTGACTGACCTTCTCAAGAAGGATAAAAAGTTCGTATGGTCGGCCGAAGCTGAAGAGAGCTTCAAAACACTGAAAGCCAAACTCACCTCCGCTCCTGTGCTTGTCCTGCCGGACACAAGCAAGGATTTCGTCGTCTTCTGTGACGCCTCTCTACAAGGTTTGGGCTGTGTGCTAATGCAAGATGGCCATGTGGTGGCATATGCTTCTCGCCAACTTAAGCCGCATGAGCTCAACTACCCAACTCATGATCTAGACTTGCCGCTGTGGTCTATGCTTTGAAGCAATGGAGACCATACCTGTTTGGTAACCGTTGCGAGATCTTCTCGGATCACAAGAGTCTGAAGTACCTCTTCACCCAGCCGGATTTAAATCTCAGGCAAAGGCGTTGGTTGGAGTTAATCACGGACTACAATGTGAGTCTGAACTATCAACCCGGCAAAGCAAACGTCGTGGCTGACGCGCTAAGTCGGAAGTCCTATTGCAACAATCTGATGATTGAGAAGGCCAACCTGCTCTTCATGAAGAGTTTGCCCGTTTGAACCTGGAAATTGTTCCCTCCGGCTACCTTGCAAATCTGGAGATCAAAGCTACTCTTGTAGACCAGATTAAGGATGCTCAGAAGCTGGATGAGGGTATCCTGAATATCAAGAAGAACATTGCTAGTGGCAAGGCCAAATGTTTCACGGAAGATGAATCCGGGGTTGTTTATTTTGGTGACCGCTTGGTAGTGCCAAAGAACCGGAATTTGAGGGAGCTTATCCTACAAGAAGCTCATGAATCACCTCTCTCTATTCATCCCGGTAGTACCAAAATGTACCAAGACCTTCGACCACAATTCTGGTGGACTCGTATGAAACGAGAAATCGCCAAGTATGTTGCTGAATGCGACACCTGTCGACGGGTAAAGGCTGAACATCAAAGGCCTGCCGGCACTCTTCGCCCTATTGCTGTCCCGAGTGGAAATGGGATGAAATTGGTATGGACTTCATCACCGGGTTTCCCCGATCTCAAAAGGGCAACAATGCAATTTGGGTAATCATTGATCGTCTTTCCAAGGTTGCTCACTTCCTACCAGTCCGCGATGAGATACGGGCAAGTCAACTTGCTGACTATATTTGGCTCGTATTGTTCCATTGCATGGGGTCCCTCTGAGGATCATATCGGACCGTGGAAGTATCTTTGTCTCCAAGTTCTGGCAGAGTTTCCAAACTGCTATGGGGTCCCGTCTCAACTTCAGTACCGCCTACCATCCCCAAACTGATGGTCAGACCGAAAGAGTGAACCAAGTTTGGAAGACATGCTTAGGGCATGTGTAATCTCTTTTGGCAAGGGTTGGGAAAAGTACCTTCCTTTCGCGGAGTTCTCCTACAACAATAGCTATCAAGCTAGTCTGGGCATGGCTCCCTTCGAGGCTCTATATGGAAGAAAATGCCGCACTCCTCTAAATTGGTCCGAGACCGGAGAGAGGCACTCTTTGGTCCGGATGTGATCAATGAAGCTGAGGAGAAGGTGAGAATCATAAGAGAGAATCTGAAGATTGCTCAGTCTAGGCAGAAGAGCTACTATGATAAGCACCATCAGGAATTCACTATGAAATTGGTGATAAAGCTTATCTCCGCGTCTCTCCCCTTCGTGGCGTTCGCCGCTTCGGAATCAAAGGGAAATTGGCCCCTCGCTATGTTGGTCCTTTCACCGTTCTGGAAAAGCGAGGAGATCTTTCTTATAAGTTGGAGTTACCGGTCAAATTTCCAAATGTGCATGATGTGTTCCATGTCTCCCAACTTCGCCGGTGTTTCAAGGATCCTATCCATGGGGTCAATCATGAGGAGCTAGATCTACAAGAAGACCTCACTTATCGTGAGCATCCTACCCGTGTCCTGGATGAAGCCGAAAGGAAGACCCGTAACAAGACTACCAAGTTCCTCAAGATTCAATGGTCTCATCATTCCGAGGAAGAAGCAACTTGGGAACGAGAGTCTAGTCTTCGTGAGGAGTATCCCGACTTCTTTTCGCATCTTAGAATCTCGGGACGAGATTCCTGTAAGGAGGGTAGAATTGTAACAGCCCCAAAATTTGTGAACCAAATTTTCACTTTTGTGTCCTCATTTGCATCGTGGCATGCATGCATCATTGCATCAATCTCATATTGCTAAACCACACACTACTTATTCTTGGCAATATTGAAAACCCAAAATGCAGAACTTGTCCCAACAAAGTTCACAACAAGGAAGACACTCAAACTTGCAAATAAAGTTACCTTGACCTCTTATATTGTCCAGGTAGTTCCAAGAGTCCAAAGTAATATTTTTGCCTTGTTTCAAAATTACTAAAGTAATGGTGTTGGAGAATTTAGCAAAATGCCTAATTAAACCTCTATGAAGAAAGGTTGTCAAAAACATTTTATTTTGCCACACCAATTTTTGTGGTGCCTCTACAGGTTATGGGGAGGCTCCCCAAATTTTTGCAGATTTCCATAAAATGTTTAGCTGCCTCAAGAAATTCGAAAACAGTGAGGAGGATTTGATCCAGCACTGGAAAGGACTGATCCGTGAAGGTTTTAAAAGTTTCAGGGGCCTCTTTGTGAAGCCATCATCTTCTCTCACCTCCCGCCTCTGGCGCCATGGCCGTGCGTATCGCTCGCGCAGAGCACGCCTCGCCTGGCCCCCCTCTCTCTGCCCCTCTCCTGCGAGGAGGAAAAGCACCCTGGGGCCCCCTCTGCTCCCCATCCCCCTCGCTCTCCTGCTCCCGTGCCCCACTCCTTCCTCTCCCCGAGCTCACCACCGCCGCGCCATGGCCATCGTCGCCGCCGTCGATTGAGCTCACCCCAAGTGAAACCGAGACCACCCATCGCTCCACCGCGCCGCCTTCTCCCTTTCCACCAGAGGAATCGAGCCGGGCTGCCCTACATCGCCGCCGCCGTCCTCGCTTTCCTCCGCCACCGTCGCCGTCGCCGCGGGCGATTCCCGCCGTCCCCTCCGTCTCCAACCCCGCCGCCGCTACCCACGAGCTCCTGGTGAGCTGCTGCTCCTCCCCAGTGCCTCCGTCTCTTCCCTAGCCTTCCATTTCGCCGGCGCCGCGGGTCACCGTGCGCCTCCGTGCCATCTTTCCGCCGCTCGGATAATCCGACGCGGGCGCAACCGGATAATCCGAGCCAGTCCAGTGCGGGAGAGATTTCAGTCCTTAGCCGCATTTTTCCATCTCCACCGATGATCGGAATTTCCGAGTTCTTCGAATTCGGATTTTCCGAAGTGAGCCAGTGCTGCCTTTGCTCTGGTCCTTAGCCGAAATTGGAGGGAGCAAATCGATCGGATTTTCCGAGTGAAGAAAATTCGGATTTTCCGAAAGTGTCCAGCACCAAATTGTCTGTACTGTTGCTTTTATTTTCCTCCTTCTAGTTTTGTCTAACTAAATGTTTCGTGTGGTTTAATTGTAACCAGGACATGAATTAAAAGAGGAATAAAAAGTAATACCTTTTTAATCGATCATCATAAATTTGGTGTGTTATACCAAAATTGGCACAAATTTGTGAACTAACCTTTTAAAATGTTGTCATGCATATTTGCTCACCGTAACCGTAATGCACCTCCGGACACTAGGAGATTCATTAAGATAATATGGGGTGTTATTCGTATCCGGTTGCCGTAAATTATTTTTCCCGCACCCCATTTAAATTGCTAGATAGCTTATAATAAGTTCGGTGCATTAAAATGTCATATCATCATTCTCTTGTATGCATTGCACAATTGCCATGTGTTGAAGTGTTGTTCTTGTTTTCCGGTGTTGTTTGCTCTCCGGTAGATCACGAGACCGGAGTTGAGCCTCATTACTCCGACGAGCAGTTTGACTACTCCGCTCAACAAGGCAAGCATAATCCCCCCCCTGAGCATGTCTTATCCTATGTTTCCGCAAATATTTTCTCCACTATAATATTGCATGCGGTTCTAAATGTCAATTTTGTTGGATTAGAGTATCCCATAGTTGCATTAAGTTTCCGATGCCAATACCTGTTTCCCTCCTATTATCCATAGGATTGTATTGTTGGCCTGAGTTACTAAACTATGCTATGATGATGCTTAGCCATGCTTAGGCAAAGATTATCCGTTCGATGGATATTTCATGTCGGAAACAGGTGTGAAATGTTCAGATGATGTGGAGAACTGTGGTGACAGGTGATAAGATGCTAAAAAGGTGGGGATGAGAGGCCACTTCGGTATGGTGGTGTTTTGTCTCGTTCTCGCCGCCTAGATGCGAGTTCTCGCCTACGAGCCAAGTTGAGCGTGCAACCATGCGTGGGGTATATGGAGCCCTCGTCGACCGACTAACTTGGGCGGGACTAGCCAGGGTCCTCTAGTTTGAGCTTCCATTTGCGCGTGCGTTGAGATGGTGGCTGAGACAGATATGAGGATTGCGGTGTTTAGGAAAATGAGTGGCCACGGGGCAGGGTGCTGGGAGCACTGAACTTGTCCCGTCCTCACTGATGATCCTGGGTTAGTCCTCAACAAGGTAAAGGTGGTAACCGTTCCCACTCAGCCGGCTTTCCCCGGAAGAGAGCTACGTGTAGGCAATGAGCCGGACGGTACGTATGGATAGGAAGCTGGGAGGTCCTTCGGGAACCTGGCGTCTTTCACATTGTACACCCCTGCAGGGATAAATCTTTTCGAAAAGCCGTGTCCGCGGTTAAGGACGACTTGGTGACGGATTCTGAGATCATAGAATAACTTTAACGGAATGATTAAAAACTGGGTACTAGAGGTACCATTCAAGAGTGTAAGGTGAGCTTCCTCGAGGGTGATTCGGGGAGGTGCCTTTGATGAACAGGTACAGTAGTTGATGATGGTTGTTGATGAGAAAGGTGATGAAAGAAAGAGTTACTTCTTACCTCTTTTGAAAATATTCTAATTAGTCGATGCCTTTGAGTTATGTTTTCAGAAATAAAATCAGCTTTCTGCAAAACAGCCAGAAAACCTTGAAAGCTAATCATCGAGCATATATTAGCTCTTAATCTTGCGAGTTCGTCGAACTCAACGTCGTTTGTTTTGTTTCAGAGGAGGACTTCACCGACCTCGAAGGTGGGTTCTTTGTGGACGTCGACGAGTAGTCTGGGGTTCCCAGGTGGCAGCTTGGGACATCCCGGATCAGCTGGCGCTGTGATGTTTATCTGTAGGCCTCTTAGGCCATATTTTGGATCTTGTTGTTTAGAACAACCTAATTCGCTTCCGCATGTTGTAATGTTGGGTCTGTGACCTCTGGTTGTCTTTTGCTATCTTTCTCTACTATAAGAGTTGCTTATAATGATTTGAGTCGTAGAGTCTGTGAAGTGCCAGTTGTTCCACAAGTCTTGATCTTATTATTATGCTTTGATAGTTGTGCCCGTGTTGAGGCATCGATCGGAGTGTTGTGTTGTTGGGAGAGGTGTGCCCAACAGCGCCTGCCAAAGGTTTTGGCCGGGGATTGGTAAACCCGTAACCTCCGGTGGTATCGCTTAACCGGTGACACACAGCATCACGGTATAGTAGTCGGGTCGGGGCGCCACACTTCGTCTCGCCAGAAAACCTACGCCCTAATTTTTCCCTAGTCCATCCGAGGTTGCGGCGGCGGCGAAACTCCGGATTCCCTCCGAGGGGGATCAGATCCTGCTGCTCCGGAGCTCCGGAGAGGGGGAAATCATCGTCATCGTCATCACCTCTCCTCCTTGGCGTGGGAGGAGGCCTCTACATCATCACCCCCATCAAGACCAGCACCATCTCCATCATCATCTCCGTGATCCACTCCGTTCCCCTCAGTTTGAGAGTTGCTATACCCTAGATACTTGTCTTGTGCTACTATTCATGTTTGTGATTGAGTACTTGTCATTATTTGGTGGTGAAGTTATAATTTCAGATTGTGTTGTACCACTTATGCCACTGATTATGATCATGTTTGCACGTTGTGAGTAGTTCCCGTATGTTCCTGAGGGCATAGGATGAATTGGCAATGATTTATATATAACATGTGTTGGTATTTTGTCAAGAGTTTATCTTTTATGTGATTCTATGATGGTGTTGTGCGAACGTCGACTGCACAACACTTCACCTATATGGGCTCATAGGAGAACACCGTAGTATAATGAATTGAGGAGACTTGGGAGGACAGTAAACCTGAAGAGTCATGAAGTTATATTATGAGGGTATTAGTATCGGGGACCTTAGAGTGTAATGCTATGGTGGGACTTTATGTCTTAATAATTCTTGTGCAGTCATTTACTTGGCCACATGATCCATCATAAGGGGTTGTAGTTTATTTATTTAGCTATACCTAATTATGGCTCCGTCCAAAGAAGATTAAAACTTGACAAGATATTCAACGTGTTGTTTAATAAATCTCTATGCCTAGCATATCCATGCCGCCCTCGGGAACGTTTTCCACATATAAGTTACACATCACTTGAGCTTGTCCTCTTGCCACATAAGAGGATTGGGCTTTCTCTCTTTGAGAGCTTTCACTTGCTATTGTTATTGCTGCATTGCAATTATACAACCGAAAATACCAAAAACACTTGCATCTTTTATTGTTTTATTTATCAATCTTACTAACCAATACCTTCAGCTCCTCGTGGGTTCGACAACCTTTTCTAATTGAAAGGTACTACAATTGATCTCCTGCACTTGGGAGTCATCAAGATACTTTTCTGGCGCCGTTGCCGGGGAGCGTAGCGCTATTGGTAAGAAGTTTGGTAAGGAAACTTGAAAGCTGAATTAGCTGTTTTATCTCATTGTTACTATGGCATTTATGAATCGTTCCTCGCTGCATCTTGCTCTATATGAAAGTGCTTATGCCACTACTGCAAAGTGGTTGAAACTACTGTGCTGAGATACCTAAAGTGGGATATAAAATTCCCATGGTCATGTTAAAAGAGTTATGAAAAATCCATTTACAGGGATGGAACTAAGTCTGCACGTGAACACATGGAGTTAATTGAAGACATATGTGGTTTATTTAGACTTCCTGGTATTTCTGAGGATCAGGTAAAAAGAAGTTATATATTTGTCTTTATCTGGTAATGCTCGTGATTGGTACAGGTCTCTGGATGAAGAAGTGTTATTGAATGGAATATCTTGAGGAAGGTTTTCTTTCTTAAATATTTTACTCCTAAAGAAGCTTATGAGAACCGCTGCTAATATTCAATTTCTGGCCACATCTGGGAGAGAGTATTACTCAAGCTTGGGGGAGGTTAAAGGAACTCCTTCGCAAGAATCCTTGTCATGATCTTACAAGGAAACTTATATTGATAAACTTTTATGTGAGGCTACCTATGAAGCACAAGGAGATTCTGGATAATTCATCTGGTGGAAGTTTTACTAATACTGAAGAAGAAGCATGGAATTTATTGGAGACTATTTCTGAAAATACTACATTGGGATCTTGATAAAGGTAATGAGCCTATTTTGATTATGATATTCATGTGTAGAGAATTTCTCTACTTCTATGTTTAAAAATCTGAGTGATACTTTTCTTGATCCTTATGTTATAATTGAAATAGCTAAATTTTGCTGATCATATCTGTGTTCCAAAAAGTGGTTTGAAGTTTATGTTGAACCTGTTAAACAATCTATTGTTGTTCCTAAAGTTATTAAACAGGTTGAACCGTGTCATCTGTGACAATTGAGGAGTATGTTGAACCACCTCCTATCCAAACCAAGTTAAGGAGAATTTACTTATTGCTGTTACTAACAAAGTAAAGAAAGATTCTCAGCCTTATGAACAGGTGGAAGTCAACACTCAAATTTCTGTCATCAAGCAACTTAATGAAGAAGACCCTGTTGATGTTTATCTATGTGAAGATGCTACTAAAGTCATCAAAGGTAATTCGGCCAAAGTTGGGAAACCTGTTATATCATGCTCTATTGGGACTTCAAGTTATCATGGTCTATGTGATATTGGAGCAAGTATTAGTGTCATTCCATATTCTCTTTATCTTGAAATCAAGCCTGATATTGATCCTATTGTTATGGAAGAGACAGGTATGACAATTCAACTTGCTAATAAAGATTATATTAGTCCATTTGGAATTGTTAGAGATGTTGAAGTATTGGTTGGCAAAATAAAATATCCTGCTGATTTTATTGTGCTTGGTTGTCCTCAAGATTCATTTTGTCCTATCATTTTTGGTAGACCTTTCTTACATACTGTTGGTGCTGAAATTAATTTGCCTAAAGAGAAAGTGTTTATTAAATGTGCTGGTGAAAACTTGAATTCAACTTTTCCAAATTTGCTGATAAACATTTGTGAAAGAGCCAATTTCTGAAGATATAATTGAAACTCTTGCTCATATAGCTGTAGCTTCAACAGATGTTGTAGAACGTTATATGCTTAATCAAGATGAACCATTTAATGATGAGGAAAAGAGGCTTTGAACAAATATTATGGCAACAACCACCACAATTACAATTGCATATCCCACCTGATAATTTAGGAGTGCTACCACCACCTAAAGGGGATCCTAGTTTTGAATTAAACCTTTGCCTGCAAATCTGAAATATGCATATTTGGATGAGAAGAGCATATATCCTGTCATTATTAGTGCTAACCTTTCAGCTGAAGAAGAAGAGAAATTACTTGATGTGCTAAAAGCTCACCGACCAGCCATTGGATACTCTCTTGATGATCTTAAAGGTATAAGCCCAGCTCTATGTATGCATAAAATTAATTGGAGGAAGATGCAAAACCTGTTGTTGATTATCAACGCCGTCTCCATCCAAAAATGAAAGAAGTGGTAAGAAAGAGGTAATAAGACTTATTGAAGCTGGTATCATTTATCCTATAGCTGATAGTAAGTGGGTTAGTCCTGTTCATTGTGTTCCTAAAAAGGGTGGAATGACTGTTGTTCCAAATGATGAGGATGAACTTGTGGCTCAACGTACTGTTGTTGGTTATAGGATGTGTATTGATTTCAGAAAATTAAAAAAGCAACTCGAAAAGATCATTATCCATTGCCATTTATTGATCAAATGTTAGAAAGGTTATCTAAACACTCTCACTTTTGCTATCTAGATGGTTATTCAGGTTTCTCACAAATTCCTGTCCATAAGGATGATCAAGAAAAGACCACTTTTACTTGCCCATATGGTACATTTGCTTATAGGAGAATGCCATTCGGTTTGTAATGCTCCTGCTACTTTTCAAAGATGCATGAATGCTATATTTGCTGATTATATTGAAAAGATAATGGAAGTTTTATGGATGATTTTTCTGTGTATGGTACTTCCTTCGATAATTGCTTGTTCAACCTTAACAAAGTTTTGCAGCGTTGTGAAGACCAACACTTAGTTCTTAATGGGAGAAGTGTCACTTCATGGTTACTGAAGGTATTGTTCTTGGGCATAAGATTTCTGGAAAGGAATAGAAGTTGATCCAGCAAAGATAGAAGCTATTGAAAAGCTACCATACCCAAGGGACATCAAAGGTATAAGAAGTTTTCTTGGGCATGCAGGTTTTTACCGTAGGTTTATTAAAGATTTCTCCAAAATATCAAAACCTCTAACCAATCTTTTGCAAAAGGATGTTCCTTTCTCTTTTAATGATGATTGCATTGAGTCCTTTAATATTTTGAAGAATGCTTTAATAAGTGCTCCTATTATTCAACCTCCTGATTGGAAATTGCCTTTTGAAATTATGTGTGATGCTAGTGATTATGCAGTTGGGGCTGTTTTGGGCCAACGTGTTGATAAGAAACTGAATGTTATCTATTATGCTAGTAGAACACTTGATGCTGCTCAAAGAATATGCTACAACTGAAAAAGAATTTTTGCAGTGTTATTTTCTTGTGACAAGTTTAGACCTTGCATTACTGATTCGAAAGTCACATTGCATACTGATCATCCTGCACTTGGGAGTCATCAGCGAGGCCCTCCCATAATGGAGTATGGGGGAGCATTTGGAGAAGTCTTCATCTAGCATGTGCTAGCAAGCACAATCAAGAAAGGTGTTTCAACTTGAGAGAGTCAAGATCGTCATCATCGAGCTCAAGTGGAATGCGCAAGGCAAAGGTATGATCTTGATAGGTTTTCTATTTTACCGGTCTCATGGTGTTAGTGGGAGACCGGGTTAGAGGATAGACGGCGTACTATCAAGAGGGGATCTCAAGTGAGTAACTTGATCGCATCTTTGTGGAGAGCTCAAACCTTTGCATACTTGGCATTTCATCTTTCTTGGTTCTTACTTGGCTTTTCTCCTTGTTGGGTTTTGTTGCTTGTTGTGATCTTCACGACAAGCCCAAGTTCACCGAAAAAGAATTTCGTATGGAAAACTTGTTGCGTTTTTGGTTTTGGAGTTTTGCCGATTATTCCTTTTTAGAGAGGTTTACCTTTCTCCATTTAGTTTTATCTTCCATTGTTGGACTATGATGTTTATCTGCATGATCTTGTAAAGCTCTTCGTTGTGATTCCAACGAGCCCGAGAACATCGAAAACAGTGTCCAGATGATCAAGATATCTTCGTTTTCGTGTTCGGTATTGCTGCAGTTTTTTCCTAGGCCGGAGTCTCTGGTCCTCGCGTTTCGTTTTTTGTTCCAGCGGACGTCACTCTCTGTATAGGGGTCCGGAGTAGTCCGGAGTGACCCCAGAGTCTCTGGGGGGCCGGAGTCTCCGGTCTCTGCAGTCCGTAGTCTCCGTGTTATTTTTTCCTGCAACGGCTCTTTTTTTGTGGGACCTATAAAAGGCTCCCTTCTTCCCCAAAGAGACCAGCTCTTCCAAGCACGAAATTTCCCCCTCTCTCACCTCCATTGTTGACCTTGGAAAGCTTCCCCATCTCCTAATTCCTCACATGATTCTTGCATATCTTTGAGAGATTTGAGAGAGGAGATCTAGATCTACATTTCCACCAATCAATCTCTCCTCTAAGTGAGGGGAACCTAGTGGATCTAGTTCTTGGAGTTCTTGTGTGGTTCTCCTCTTTGTTCTTCCTCTCTTATTCCCCCATAAGCATTTGTTGCTTTGTTGGAATTTGAGAGTGGAGGATTTGAGCATTTGTGCTCTTGCCTTTTGCATTTGGTGCATCGGTGTGCTCTCCACGAGGATTCGTGGAAGTTGAAAGCTTGTGAACTTGTTACTCTTGGGTCTTTGGACCCTAGACGCCCACGTGGTGGTTGAGACCCTTGGTGGTCACTTGTAGCCGTTGTGGGTTGTGCCCCGGATTGTTGTTGAAAGCCGTTCGGGAGCCCCCAATCCCATTGTGGGTTGTGCCCCGGATTGTTGTTGAAAGGCTCCGGATTCCGCCTCGAAGGATTCCGATAGTGGAAGGTGAACCAAGCCTTTGTGGTGCGGTTCATCGAAGAAGAAGGTGAAACCTTTGTGGTCGTTGAACCGTTGTGTCGGTTCACACCTCTCCAACGAGACATACTCCCTTAACAAGGAGGAACTCGGGAATACATCCTCGTCTCCGCGTGCCTCGGTTATTTCTATACCCGAGCCTTTTACTTATGCAATTTACATTGTGATAGCCTTCGTGCTTGAAGTATTCTATAGCTATCACCTTGTTGCTTGTCTTGCTTAGCATAAGTTGTTGGTCCACATTGGTGAGCCTAGTTTATTTAAGTTGTCGGCTTGTTAATTTAAACACCTAGTTTTATTCCGCAATTAGCAAGCCTAAACCGGAAAAGTTTTAATCGCCCATTCTCCCCCTCTAGGCGACATCATTGTCCTTTCAATTACTAGACTCAACAACGAAGGAGACAATTCTTTTTATACATAAAGAGTATATATTAACATCAAGTAGATACCAATTACACCCAGCCTCTTCAACAACGCAATAACCAAAGGTATTACAGATGCACACAGCCGAAAAACAATAAGAAGAAGAAGTTATTACAATCCTGATATCCAAACTCTCCAATAGTAACGCCTTCAAGAAGGAAGCAGTGCACAAGCGTCGTCGTCACCTGACCGAGATCATGGGTTTTCACCCTGAAGATAGTTCCCCTCACAAAATAATGCATTCATATATCATTGCCATGCACAACTAATTAAGGCCAGACCTTAGATTTTCACCCTGCGAGGTAGGACTTTGAACTTTACCAATGTTGTCGCCCCGCGTACATACTGCTGTCACGAATCCTGAAACTCGAAGCCAGTTCTTCATGACTGCAAAGGATTCGAGCGTCACCGCCAGTCCTCCAATCTCAGCCTCCATGGCCTTCCCCGCCCCAGACTTCATCATGTATTTGCCCATGATGGCAACTAAAGCAGAGCTTCGCTCCTCGCGGCGCGACCGAATCCCACCCGACTTTAGTGAGTTGACTTTTAGACACGACTAAGAATGTGATTCCCTCGGGCAGGCGGTTGATAAAGTCCGGCGACAAATCGCGGTTAAACCGAATCTGATGGGACGAGTCAAAATAAATATAATAATTTACACTAAAAGTTACATGTTTATATCTCAATTTTTTTGTCAATTTATAGTCATAGCTAATGTGTTATTCTAAATCGAATCGGTTTTATTCAATAAATCTTATATTTGTATTTTTGATACATTGCACCTTAGAGATTTAAGCGGAATAATGTTAGAAAAATAAATATAGAATGGATCGCATTTCTTTTCGGATTATTTGTGCCATTTCGCAAAAAGTGCGGTGTAGATAAACTTTTCTATATCCTTATCTACCTTGGTAGAGATCTTTAAACTCTATCCCAATTAATATCTTGATAATGGTTTGATCTTCGTGTATACATATAATCAGGCATGAACAATCTAGACTTTATGTGATGTTTGATGAGCTCTCGCAAGTTTAGACTGAATCGTAGCAAAGATGTCGGCATCTTTTGGGTCAAATAAGTCATACGTATAATTAATAGTGAATTCTCCCTTTTTTAAGAAAGAATTCCACTTTTTACCATGTTGTTTCGTATTGTGACACTTATTACCCACCTATAGTGTATCAGAATCCAAAAAAATACACCGTATTATGGATATAATGTTTTGAACACGGTTTTGCGCCATTTTTGCATTATGCAGACCGGCATATAAGATACGTAGTAACGTAGTATATGTGGCGCGATAATATATATATATATACCCGAATGCGTCATCAACAATAATATCCATCCTTGTTCATTTTAAGCACATGTTGAATTCCTCGCCGTCATCCCTGTTTTCGTTACCCCTGGATCAAATCAGCCGGGACAAGGAAAGTTCGCAGCGGTACTGTAGGAGGAGTGTGTGGAGTTGAAATAAAATGGTGGGAAAGCGGGCAGTAAAGAATGAGCGGAACCAGCCGGGTTGGTTTGTTGCGTTGCGTGAGAAATGAATGGGGCAGCGCTGGGCCTAGACCTAGGGATTCGCCACGCCGTCGTCTCGGCCGCCGCAAGCTCTTTCCCTCAAGCGGGCAGTAAGACTAGTCACAATGGGGAGTAACATAGGAGTAACATCAGTGCCACATAGGCAAAAAATCTGATGTGGCGGGTAATTAATGAGAAGAGAGATGGTGGTGGTAACTAGCTATGTTACCATAACATCACACATTTCAATGCAAGATGAATGTATAACCTATTAAATATGACACTAGACACATGTTACTCCCCACTATGGAGGTAGTAACTTAGAATAGTAACATATGCATGTTACTAGTCTAAGTTACTCCCCATTGTGACTAGTCTAAAGAACGAGGGGAGAAAACAAGTGGGAGAGGAGCAGGGCACCAGTAGTCAAACACGTTACACAGTACTCACCACTGGCCGAGCACCAGTAAAGCTAGTGCACTTCCTACTGAAACCCGATGGGCATGGACTCATGGACGTAAGTACGGCCGCCCGCTGCCTCGATCGATCCGCCGACGCGCTCGCACGACGACACAGTCACACGCTTCCGTCCCCGGCGATCCACCGTCGATACATGCGCAATACAGCACTTGCCTTCAGATGTAAAAAAACACCAGACTCGTAGTAGTGCTATGTGAACAGCAAACTTTCGTCTCCCATGGCGCGCACCGTTGCCTGGCTGGGTGGGTTCACACGACGGACACGCATAACTGTCTAAGGCCAGATACACGTCCATCCGTCCGTCCAATCCATCCTCCTTTTCTGCAAGCCATCGCATCGCATAGTATTTTCTCCATCCATCCACCTACTCCGGTGCCTTCCCGCTTTACTCCAAGTTTGGCATTGCCTGAACATCCAAGACCCTTTTCGTCCCTTTTTTCTTCCATCATTCCAGCTTTGGTAGCTCCTCGGGAATGGACGATTAAAGCATTTCTCCACCATCCACCTTTCTCTCTTCAACAGTCGCACGTACGACCGTTACGTACTGCTAATCCCAACCCTTGTCTCCATCTGCACAACAACATATATACCTCGTCACCACAACCCTAGAGCCCGTTTTTCCTCAACTTCCTCCATATCACTCACTTTTTTGCAAGATTGCAATCAACCAACTCGGTTTAGCTTCCAACGGCGTCCTTCAAACAAACAAAAGGTGTCCGTTTTAATCCGTTCGAGGCTGACTCACAGGTCCTGAGTGTTGAATATATACTAAACTGATTTAATGTGTGAAAACATTATTAAACAGTTTGTGACTAGAATAATCAGAATTAAACTAACCATTCAATCTATTAAAACATGAGATAAACAAAAATAATTCTAAGGCACATAGTACAAGCAGAAATTGCAGTACTAACTTAGACATCAACATCGAGAATTCATATGGTGCAGCGGCAACAGAACAATTGGCGTTGATGTTGTCGTTATGTCGTCGATGAAGAGTGTGCCGATGTCGGGAAGAAGTCGTTGTTGGGGAAGAACTCGATGCATGTAGTCGCGCGAGTGTCACTAGTTGAAACAAGACCATCTATCCTGGGTCCAGAGGGCCTTTGATCCCGGGTTTACAACCGGGATTAAATGGTCGGACTAGAGGGGGGGGGGGTGGCTTTTATCCCGGGTGTCCACGACCCGGGATAGATGGGCCTCCACGTGGGCGCGGCTGGGCGCGCAGGGGGGGGGAGCTTTGGTCCCGGTTCGTGACACGAACCGGGACCAAAGGGTTTGCATCTTTTGTATTTTATTTGCTTATTTTTTAGGGTTTTCGATTTTTTGTTTTCCATTTAATTATTTCCTATTAATTAAGATCACGTTGCGCATACAAAGTCACACACATATATAAAGTTGACACATCGATCGATGTCACGCGTGATGCATACATATAAGTCACACACATACGTTTTGATACATATATAATTAAGTCACACACCGACATCACGTTTCTCACGTCGAGATCACGTCAATTACATTGGAGGCAGAAAATAATTTCTAGGGTGAAAAAATTCTCCGGATTTCTTCAGGACCTCCTTGTTCAAAAATCCTGCCAATTCCTCTTGAATTGCTATAAGGCGCTTCGTTGGTATGAGCTTGTCCTTCTCTCGTTCCATCTAGATCAATAAGAAAATGTGAAATCATCAGAAAATGTGAAAATGGAAATGAACACAAATATGGTAATGAAGTAATTGCCGAGAGTGTATACAGACCTCTGTTGTTCTGAGCTTTCTATCCCGCTGATGAACAAAAGATCGTATGTACTCGCAAACATAATATCCACATAAATTATTCCCTTGTGCCTGCCTCAGACACCACTTTACAAATAATAGAATTTAATCAAAATAACAATCAAGCATGATAATGGTGCTGAAACTAGAATTTAAAAGTTGCGCGGACATATATATATAGTACTACTACTTACCTTGGTTTCATACCAAAACAGGTGCGGTTTCCAAGTCCCACGAACCTCGGTAATGAACTTTTCCCAAACCCTGGCCGGCAAAAGAAAAAATCAAAGGACTTGAACGAACGAAAGAGATCGATATATAGAGCGATAATGACTGAAGTTACCTCTGAAACATTGCTTGCAAGTTGATATAATCGTCCATATCTTTCCTTAACGAGTCCAGGACTTGAACGCATGCTTGTTCAGGTCTAATGTCTACCAGAATCCAATGGTTGCTTCACACATTTATATGTCCATGAGTTACACTAAACATCGAGTAAGCAAAGTAGAATGTGTAGAAGGTACGGTAACACTCACCTGAAGTTGTAAGGAAGAAGTATATCTTCACATGTATGGTGTTTCACTAGATATTGGAGCATGTAATGCTCGGTGTCCTCGGGATGGTTCCTTACGGTTACTTCATGAATCCAATATGGGTCCATGAACCCTAAACTATAGATTCCGTTGTCTCTGCATTCGACGATCTTCATTCTGCATATATAATAGCGTACAAAAGAATAAAGTTAGATAATTGGCAACGAACGAGCTGAGATAGAGACTTAATTAAATTGCATAAAATAAATCACTTACAAACAATAGCAGCTGATGATGGCTTTGTCGAGGGAGTCTTGATTGAATAACTGAAATATTTCGTCAAACGGCACATACATCGCGTTATCCTCTAAATAATGGTCTTTCTTATATGAAACGTGGAAATACTCATGGTGCCTTTACGGCTCCCTCGTACCACTCATGCAAACGTCGCAATTGTGTCGGCAGAGATTTGACCATCTCAGGTCTGACCAAGGGCTTCCCGTAGGCATATGTCCATGCATACATATACTCTTTGGGGTTTTCTATGCGAATTGTGTCTTGCTGTATTTCCTTATCGGACACCACTTTGAACGCGGGGACCGACTGGTTTGCCTGTTCTCCGAGCTGGGCCACTTGTTTCCCGGATTTCTTATTAGCTTCCCTCTTTTGGCGAAATGCAGCCTCCTTCTCCTGCTGGGCCTTTTTAGCTGCCATCTGCTGCTGCTCCCTCTTTTGGCGACATGCCTCATTCTCCTGCAAATTCCGTTCTCTAATTAACTTTTCAATGGTACGATCATAGTCGTCTCGCAGAATAGGCGGCCGTGCCGGCCCAGTCGATAGATTTTTCAGAAATTGTGCCACTTTTCCCGGTGCTATTACCTCCTTTCGCATGTGCCGTTTCGGTGCCAATTGTTTTTTCACATCAGCTCGCACCGACTCCTCGAGTTCCTCTGGAGTCAAGTCGTAGGATCTCTTTGGAAGAGGCTTTCGCAACTCACGTTCCTCTCGAGTTTCTGGCGGGAAGTTTAAAGCGCACCTCTCTGTATATTTCGACGGGATCTTTAGTTTCCGCGAAACAGAGCGCACTCTCTCTTGAGGTGGTGGGGATGGACTCGGGCTGGGCTCCCGACAGTCGTCACGAGGTGGCGAGGATGCATCTTGAGGTGGGGGGGATGGATCTTGAGGTGGTGGTGCAGGGGATGGATCATGACGTGGGGAGGGAGGATCTTGAGGTGGGGGGGATGGATCATGACGTGGGGAGGGTGGATCTTGAGGTGGGGGGTTGCTACTTGGAGGAGTCGGTGGCCTTGGCGGCGGCAAGTTTGGAAACAAGATGTATTTCTTTGGCCACAGAATGATGGACTTCTTGGCATCTCCTAGTGTCCTCTCGCCGTCACCTCCAGGAATGTCAAGATTTAGATTAGCATATAACGGCACAATGTCATCCACCCCGACAATAGCATAGCCAGCTGGAATCCCGCCGAGATGGTACCTTGGTCCAGGTTCATTCAGTAAAGCATAGCCGACCGCCACCTTGAAGGACAAGTTGCCCATTGCCATATGTAGCTCGCATTCTGTCTTCTCCGTGATATCATCCACGGGGTATCGAGTCGGCGGCGCTTCAAGTTCAGAATGTTCCATCTGCGTGGAACCCACGCTGCTTTTTTGCTGATTAGATGGGGCGGCTTCGACTTCTGGACTTTCTAGCTGCACACGAGATTCCCTTTGCTGACTTTGCTCCAGCTGATGCACCTTGCGTTCCAATGCCGATAACCGGTCGCTCTCCTCCTTTTTCTTTCTCTGACGGCTTCTATAAGTGTGAGCGTCTGCCGGAAAACCTTGTGCCCAAGTAACTCCGTATCCATAACCTCGTACTCGTCCAACTTTTTCAGGATTCCCGAGTGCGAGTGACAGCTCGTCTTTCTCTCTGTCGACCTTGTAGGTTCCATTTCGAACTTGCTCTATTGCTTTCTCAAGTTCTGTGGTTATAAACCTAATCTTTGCCTCCCATTTTCCCTGAGCAACAATCTTCCCTGTGTCAGGGTCCAACCCAGCGCCATGCGCGAACAACCAAAATTTGGACCTATCGGGCCAGCCCGCTGTCTGTGGAATCTTCCCCTCATCAAGCAGTTTTGCTTCAAATGCTTCCCACTTAGGCACGGCAGCCTTGTAGCCACCTGCCCCCAAAGTGTGGTGATATTCCTTCTTCGCAGCATTTAACTTGTTTCTTTCCGATCGGGCCACAGCGGCCTCCGATTCTCTTTGCTCTTTAAATAAGGGCCACTGGTCGTTTAGCTTCACTTGTGCTCCGGTGAATACTGGAGTGTATTCAGGATCTTTTTCCTTCTCTTCACAATAATCTTTCCATATAGTTTTCTTGTGGGTTCGGAACTGTTCGGCAGCCTTGCCAAGAGTCCACTCCTTGACTTTCTCCATCCACTTCTCGTTTTCTGTCACTTCTGGAGGCAGGGTGACCTTTGTCAAGAGCTTCTCCCAAAACAAATCTTTTGTTTGGTCGTCGACATAAGTCCAAGTCTTGCTCCCGTCCTTCCGCGGATGCCATTCTTGACATGTGATCGGTACCATGTCCCTAACTAAAACTCCGCATTGGTTTATAAATTTGCGGCGGCACTCTAAGGGTTGCATTGGTTGGCC
Source organism: Poa pratensis (assembly GCA_947311845.1). Classification (NCBI taxonomy): domain Eukaryota; kingdom Viridiplantae; phylum Streptophyta; class Magnoliopsida; order Poales; family Poaceae; genus Poa; species Poa pratensis. The sequence goes on along the minus strand of CAMZMU010000062.1, from coordinate 37,042,808 downwards.
AGTAGCATCAACTATGTCGATCACTACCCTTTGACCCTCCTTCATCGGCTTCGACGGGCCTCGAGGCTTCATGGCTTTCGACCCTTTCGACCCTTTCGACACTCTAGATGCAGATGATTTGCTTGTTCCAGAGGGCTAAAAGAAAAAAAAGATTCGTTAATAACCGCAGGATCAAATAATTAAGCTATGTCATCGATCAACAGAGGCTTAATTAATATATACCTCGCCTGAGTTTGTTACTACCACTTCCTTCTCTACACAAATTTCTGCTCCCTCACCGGAGTCATTGAGAAATTGGGAGCTGAATTCCTCTAAATTTGCCACATCGTCTTCTTCACCGACAGGCGCGGCTGCACGTCCTGCTATAATCATACACATTCGCTCTTCACGATCCTCGTCTCTAACGCCGAGGCCCGAAAAAAGTGGATCCAATGGCTCTCCACGCTCCTCGTCTATGCCGAAGTCGTCCGGACAATTTGGATCCATGGCTCAATTAATGTGCCTGCAATCAATTTTGTAACAAGAATATGAATATCCATATGTAAAATTAAATGACACTCAAATCCATGGCTCAATTACATCTAAAATTTGCAAAAGAAGAAAGCCTACAATTGATTTACAAGATGAACAAGATGGCAATTTTAACTATATAATTCATTTTGGTTATAGTTACAAAATGAACTTAATTCATAGCAAAATTCATAGCAAAATTCATATCAATTTTAATCAATTTTACAAGATGGCAAATTTACAAGATGGCAAATTGATTTACAAGATGAACAAGATGGCAAATTTTACTATAACTTAGATCAATGATTTGGATCCAAAATTCATAGCAAAATTCATATCAATTTTAATCTCCACATGAACTTAATTAGAACAAAATGGCATAAAATTTTAATCTAAACATCACTAAAATTTTAACTTAATCTAAACATCACTTAATTAGAACAAAATGGCAATTTTAATCTCCACACTAAAATCATAGCAATTTTAATCTCCACGTTTTAAAATTAAATGACACTAAATTTCATAGCAAATTTAATCTCCACATGAACTTAATTAGAACAAAATGGCAATTTTAATCTACACACTAATTAATTCATAGCAATTTTAATATTCACATGAACTTAGAAAATTGTGCCTCAAAAAAAATTCATAGCAATCTCCACACATAGTATAGCAAAAAATTCATAAAATCTTCACATGAATTTTAAAATTCATAGCAATCTCTATAGCAAAAAATTCATAAAAATTCATAGGGCCTCAAAAAAAATTGTGCCTCTGCCTCTAGCTAGCCCTCTACCCGCACCACGACGGCGGCGGCCTTCAGCGGCGGTGCGGCACAGACGGGCTCCTCCTCCGGCAGCAGCGCGCGTCACGGCGACCTGCAGACGGCCGTGCTCGTCGAGGAGCAGCGCGGCCCGTCACGACGACCTGCGAGGGCGCGCCGGAATCGCGCGCGCAGCGGCGCCCCTGCCCATCCCGCCACCCGCCCCGCCCGCGGCCGTGCTCCTAGCCTACAACAGCACCGCGTGATTTAATTGTAGCCGGAGTTCGAATTGAACTCACCTCGATCGATCGGAGTAGGCGCAGGCGAAGAGGAAGGAGGGCGACGGCGGCCGGGCCGATGCAGCACGGCAAGAGGCAGCCCGAGCCAGGGGAAGGGAGGGCGCGCGACGGCGGGCGACGATGGAGCAGCACGGGGCGACGGCGGCGACACAGGAGGGTGGAGCAGCACCTCGGGGCAGCGGCGGCGGCACGGGAGGGCGGAGCAGCACCTCGGGGTGGCGGCGGTCGAAATCCTGGACTTGTGAGAAATTGGGGGCGAAACCACCACATAACGCGCGTAAAGGACCTTTCATCCCGGTTCCAGCCACGAACCGGGATGGATGACCATTTCATCCCGGTTGGTAACACCAACCGGGACCAAAGGTCTGTCTTTTCTTGTTTCCCAGCAGGCCTTTGGTCCGGGTTGGTGTTACCAACCGGGATGAATGGTGTTTTTCTTTTTTTCTTGTTTCCTTTTCTTATTTCTATTTCTGTTTTCTTTTTCTTTTACATCTATTAATTTAATTGCTTTTGTAGTTTTGTTTTTCTTTTACATGTTTTTGAATTGTTATTTTAGTTTCTTTTTAAAATTTAACTTAAATGGTCCAATATATATGAAAGCCCTTTTTTTTTCTTGTTTCTATTTGTGTTTTCTTTTTCTTTTATATCTATTGATTTAATTGCTTTCGTGATAAATTTGATTTTTGACTGAGATAAGGTGGGGTTGGTGGGGGCTGGGATAAGGTTTATCTTTCCTCCTTATATAAAGGCCAGGGGCCGGGAGACCTGAGAGCCTGCCCCTGCTCTCTCCCCTACTCCGCGCCGCCGCCGCCCTTGTCTGCGCCGCTCGACGCCCTCCTCCGCGCCCGTGGCCTCCGCCGGCGCCGCGCTATATCCTCCACACCACCGTGGACCTCCCCTCCGTCCCCATGCCAAGGTGCTGCCCTCTCCCTCCCCTACCTAGGTTGCACGCACCTTAGTTGTTTGATCAAATTCCCCACTCATTTTTTCAGATCTCGGCGGGAATCGATGACGACCACCCATTTGTTGGAACCGGGCAGTGTCCGGGACTGGGCTCCGCCGGGCTGGCACTGGGAGGTGTCTTCCGGGACGCGTAGTTTGGTGAGGAATCCGGGTGACGTCGTCGACCCGGATCTTGTTTGGTGGCCGTCGCGTGGGCCAGCCTCGGTGCAGAGGCCGCCGGCCCCCGAGGTGGAGGTGCGTCACCGTATCAGAGAGGAGGACGAGCACGTCCGTCGTTACCTGGTTAGGTTGGATACGCAAGCGGTGCATGACAATATGTGGTATACACTTCATAGGGATCCTCCTCATGTGAGTATTGCCCCAGTGATGGTTCCTTATCTTTGGGTGCAAGCCGCCGGCCGCTCAGCACCTCGCGGCTTAGGACCCGGCAAAAGTTAGTTATATTATTCGTGATGTATTATGGATTAAATAAAGATGTATGCGTGATACTTTTGAATATTTGATCAATGATGTTTTTGTAAAGTGAGGACAATAATGTTCCCTGCTTTGAATTATTCTGCAATCCCCTTTTATAAAGCGACGGTTACCGCTGGCGGACACGTGTGACTGACACGAGTCGTGACCGCGAAGCCCGCCTTTAGTCCCGGTTGGTGTTACCAGCCGGGACTAAAGAAGCACACGGATCGTGTGTTTCTTTCAAGCGCTTGTGAGCCGTTGGATCAGGGGTGTGTTTCTTTTGAGGGCTTGTGAGCTGTTGGATCAGCACTCCCCACCACCACCACCACTCCCACCTCATCCACAGGTACACTTTCTAATCGCCTATAAATAGCGGCGTCCCTGCAGCGAACGGCACACAACGAGCATCTACCTTCGCCACCGAATCCAATGGCTGGATTTAGCCTACCTGCTGGCATGTTCCTTGGCATTATTGTGTTCGTCCTTGTTCACCGGCCAGCCATTGGAGCCACCTCCTGTAGGTCGGTGAACAATGACAACACAACGACGCTGTTGGAAACACAAGCCCTCAGGTAGGTTGAATCCAGCCACTGGATTAGGGTGACGCAATGATGAATTGCCGAGGAGGTGGGAGTGGTGGTGGTGGTGGAAGTGGTAGCCATGCCCCTCGGTCCGATCCAAGCAGCGGCAAGGCGCTCTGATGATCTGCGACATTCCCAACACTTTTTGGGACGGTCGTAGATCATCAGAGACGTCTTGCCGCTGTGGATCGAAGGTCGATTTGCTGCTCACGACGACTTTAATGCTTTAATACATTACTACACATCACATAAAGGTTTAACCATGGAGCATCTTCACATAGAAAACCTGAGCCCAACGTTGGGCTGTATGATGGTGCTCTGGCCAACAAGTATAGCTGTTCTTCAACAGTGTTGTCATTAAAGGCCTTTTTTTTCTTGTTTCTATTTGTGTTTTCTTTTTCTTTTATATCTATTGATTTAATTGCTTTCGTAGTTTTGTTTATCTTTCGGGGACGTCGCTTAAACGAAACACACGATCTCAAAGAGTAGGAACCATCACAGGGGTGTGTTACCAACCGGGACTGAAGAAGCATACGGATCGTTTCACTCACACAGTTACATTATTACACATCACTCACACTTTTCATAAAACGGACTGTAAGGAGGCTTCAATGGCCTCCTGCATCTGTGGCCCGCCGACCTCTTCTCCATGGTCGCTCCAGTTGAAGTCATCGTCGTCGTCATCCTCCTCATTACACAATCTTCTTCTACTTTCTACCCGTCACTTTCTTCTGATTGCGCCGTAGCCATGGACAAGCTTCTCCATTTAACGCGAGACTTGGGTCAATTTTCACTGCGAAGGGCCGGATTTCTTCAAAATTGTTGTAATCTTCTGACATGTCTGTCTTGTCCTCCACTCCCACGATAGTTCTTTTCCCTGAAAGAACTATGTGACGCTTTGGCTCATCATATGATGTCTTCGCTTGCTTATCTTTTCTTTTTTTTGGTCTGGAAGACATGTCCTTCACATAGAAAATCTGAGCCACGTCTTTGGCTAGTACGAATGGTTCGTTGTCATACCCAAAATTCTTGAGATCCACTGTAGTCATTCCGTACTGCGGGTCTACGTTTACCCCACCATCCAGGTTGTACCATTTGCACCGGAACAAAGGTACCTTGAAAGAAGGTCCGTAGTCAAGTTCCCATATCTGCTCTATGTACCCATAATATGTGTCCTTTGTCCCATTGTTGTTTGATGCATCAAAGCGGACACCACTGTTTTGGTTGGTGCTCTTTTTATCTTGGTCGGCCGTGTAAAATGTATTCCCATTTATCTCGTACCCTTGAAAAGCCAATATAGTCGAAGATGGTCCTCTGGCCAACAAGTTTAGCTGTTCTTCGACAGTGTTGTCATTAATGAGACGTGTGTGCAACCACCCGCAGAAAGTCTTCAAGTGTTCTTTTTCAATGCATTCTTCAGCCATTAATGAGCGTAAAGTATTCTTGTGTTCCTCGATATACGGAGCCACCAAGCTCGAATTATGTAGAACTGTGTAGTGTGCTCGATTGAAAGAATCCCAGTCAGAAAATATTTGTTTCTTTCCTAGTGTTCCTTTTCCACGCAATCTCCCCTCATGGCGCGATTGAGGAACACCGACCGGGTTAACGTCAGGAATAAAGTCAACACAAAACTCAATGACCTCCTCTGTTCCATAACCCTTGGAGATGCTTCCTTCAGGCCTAGCACGGTTATGAACGTATTTCTTTAAGACTCCCATGAACCTCTCGAAGGGGAACATGTTGTGTAGAAATACAGGACCGAGAACTTGAATCTCTTCGACTAGGTGAACTATGAGGTGCGTCATAATATTGAAGAAGGATGGTGGGAACACCAACTCGAAGCTGACAAGACACTGAACAACATCCTTCTGTAAAGTTCCTAGAGTCAATGGATTGATCACCTTCTGAGAAATTGCATTGAGGAATGAACATAGCTTCACAATGGGTAGTCGAACATTTTCCGGTAGAAGCCCCCTCAATGCAACCGGTAGTAATTGTGTCATAATCACATGGCAGTCATGAGACTTCAGGTTTTGGAACTTTTTCTCTGCCATGTTAATTATTCCCTTCACATTCGACGAGAAGCCAGACGGGACCTTGATACTGTTCAGGACTTCAAAAAAGATCTCCTTCTCTTCTCTGGTAAGAGCGTAGCTGGCAGGACCTTGATACTTCTCTGGATTAAGGTGGTCGTCTTTCGTCTTCTCGTGCATATGTTGATGGTTCAGTCGTGCATCCGGTGTATCTTTCGTCTTCCCATACACACCCAAGAAGCTTAGCAGGTTCACGCAAAGATTTTTCGTCACGTGCATCACGTCGATTGCAGAGCGAACCTCTAGGATTTTCCAATAGGGTAACTCCCAAAATATGGATTTCTTTTTCCACAAGGGTACGCGCTTGTTGGCGTCTTTCGGAACAGATAGACTGCCAGGACCCTTTCCAAAGATTACTTCTAAATCCTTGACCATCTCATATATAGCATCACCATCAGGGCAGGTAGGCTTCGTCCGGTCATCAACCTCACATTTGAAATGCTTGCCTTTCTTTCTTACGGGATGCTCAGGTGGAAGAAATCGACGATGACCTGGGTACACATTCTTGTTGCCTACATATATACTTTCAGTCTTATCTAGACAGTGCGTGCAAGCATTGTATCCCTTGTTTGACTGTCCTGAAATGTTACTAAGAGCAGGCCAATCATTGATGGTTACAAACAACAACGCTCGTAGGTCAAATGCCTCTTGTTTGTGCTCATCCCACACACGTACCCCTTCGTCACTCCACAACTCTAAAAGTTCTTCAATCAATGGCCTCAGGTACACATCAATGTCGTTGCCGGGTTGCTTCGGACCTTGGATGAGCACCGGCATCATAATAAACTTCCGCTTCATGCACAACCAAGGAGGAAGGTTATACATACATAGAGTCACAGGCCAGGTGCTATGACTGGAGCTTTGTTCCCCGAAAGGATTAAAGCCATCTGTACTTAGACCAAATCTTATGTTCCTAGCGTCATCTGCAAACGTCTTGAAGGTCCTGTCGATTTTTCGCCACTGCGACCCATCAGCGGGGTGTCTCAGCATCATGTCTTTCTTACGGTCTTCTTTGTGCCATCGTAACAACTTTGCATGCTCTTTGTTTTGGAACAAACGTTTCAACCGTGGTATTATAGGAGCATACCACATCACCTTGGCAGGAACCCTCTTCCTGGGGCACGGATCGCCGTCAACATCACCAGGGTCATCTCGCCTTATCTTGTACCGCAACGCACCGCATATCGGGCACGCATTCAAATGCTCGTACTTCTCACCGCGATAGAGGATGCAATCATTGATGCATGCATGTATCTTCTGCACCTCTAATCCTAGAGGGCACACAATCTTCTTTGCTTCGTACGTACTGGGGGGCAGTACGTTATCCCTTGGAAGCATCTTCTTTATTATTTTCAGCAAATTCTCAAATCCTCTGTCAGTTGTACCATTCTCTGCCTTCCATTGCAGCAATTCCAGCGTGGTACCAAGCTTCTTCTGGCCATCTTCGCAATTTTGGTACAACAATTTTTTGTGATCCTCTAACATGCTATCCAACTTCGACCTCTCGTTTTCACTTCCGCTGTTTATCCGTGCATCAAGAATGGCCCGGCCAAAATCATCATTGGGCTCATCATCATTGGGCTCTTCTTCAGCTTCGTCTTCCCCCATTGGAGTATCACCGTCTGCAGTGAACGTAGGATAGGTGTCATTATCCTCTTCTTCTTCATTTTCTTCCATCATAACCCCTCTTTCTCCGTGCTTGGTCCAACAATAATAACCATCCATGAAACCCTCCTCCAACAGGTGGACGTGAATGGTTCTTGACGTAGAGTAATCCCGCTTATTCTTGCAGACTCTACATGGACAAAGAATATAACCACTCGACGGCTTGTTATCATTAGCCACACGGAGAAAACTATGCATGCCATTGATAAAGTCGAGACCGCGTCGGTCACTGTACATCCATTGCCGGCTCATCTGCATTATATAAATATATCAAAAACCATTACACTACATCATAAATATATAGTACTGACCAAATTAATTAATACAAGTTCATCACATTAAAACCAAAGTAGAGTAGTGCCCAAATGTAATACATTGTTCTAATGAAACATACATTAATTGAACCTAACATACAACTATCTAAAGAATTTAAATCCAACAACAAATGCGATCAAAATCGCAACTAAGGTAACTATTGAACCAACAGCATAATGATACCAAGCCTCTCGACTAATGGCATATTTTCTAATCTTTTTAAGCTTCAAGCGCATTGCCTCCATCTTCATCTCGTGAGCAGCGACGACGACCCCGTAAGCATCATCGATGTCGGCAATCTTCAAGTCCAATACACTCTTCTCTTCTAGGTATTGGAGACAAAGATCTTCGCTTATCTTCAATTTTGCTTTCAAATCGTCGTTTTCCTTTTTAAAATACTCGACAATAGGGTCGACTGGAATTTCCGGTTCAACTACCTCCTAAATAAAAATATCTCTACGTCAAGTTGGTCGGGCATGAGTGTGATAAACACGAAACGAAACAAATAGTTATGAAAATATACCACATCCGAATCATAGATCGGACGAGGGCCGACGGGGACGGATATCAAAACCATGACACTATACATATAAAAAACATAAGAAATTAATTATACAAGAAATAAATATGCATTTAAATCATACAAGTATATATATAGGTTTTAAAAATAAAAGATAAAAAAGAGGCTCACCAAAGTGGTGCCGGTGACGGGACGACGCGGGCTATCGACGGCGGTGAGGACGGGGACAACACTAAAATCCACAAATAATAAATTAATTTGAGCTCGCAAATACACTTTCTAGCTTGGGCATTTCATCAAACACCTTGCTAGCATTACAAAATTGAAATGAGCTAAACTAGCAACGAAATGAGCTAAAGTTGCAACGCCGGAGGAAAGAACGATGTTGCTAACCTTTGAATAGATGGGGTGCCTTCAATCCTCTCAAATGGTGCAAAAAATGGGGATTAATTTGAGTGGGAGAGAGGAAAATGGAGGAGAAATGGTGATGAACTCGAGCTAGCTCGGGGTGGAAGAAGATGATATATAGCAGGGAGACCCTTTGATCCCGGTTTGTAACACGAACCGGGACCAAAGGTCCCCTGCCAGAGGGGCCCAGCGCTGCGACGCATGTGCGCGCATGTGAAGACCCTTTGATCCCGGTTCGTGTCACGAACCGGGACCAAAGGTCCCAACCGACCCGGGATCAATGCCCACGGGCGCCACGACGGCTCGACCCGGGATCAATGGTGCATTGATCCCGGGTTATAATTCGGCCGGGACCAAAGCTCCGGATGGATGGCCATGTTTCTACTAGTGTGTGCTCACCAAAAGTTTGATCGCCCCTCTCCTATATATGATCACAAGAAGCGAGTTCCGTAGGCCTACTGTCACTTCAACCGGTGCACTCCGAAACACGGGATAGGGAAGACTTGAAAACGGCGAGGCCAGCCATACAAATTGATAGGGCAAAGGAACCTTCTGCGTCCATAAACTGTTTGGGGGGGGGGTATACCCAGCATCACCCTCCCACCTGTATCAAACAATTCTGGCCTCCATCTTCACCCGGAGGTGACAAAGCATCATCCTCTTCTGCCGAAGATACTATCCCTAGCAGCTCTCAAGGGAGAGATTGATGGCCTTCGCCGTCTACGGGTCAGCCCTCGTCCTCCTCCGAGCTAAAGTCGGACTCCCCGAAGTCTGACTCCTCCTCGTGAGCGGGCGAGACGGCGTTCACCGCATGTGCTTCTTCTTCGACGTCAGGCTCTACAACGCCTCGATCACTATGCTCGCTTGAGGCGGGAGCCAGTGACACAAGCAGAATGTCCGCATCAGCGCATTAGCATCACAAAATTGGGCTGGATATGAGGCATGGATGGACGTGTTCACCCGGACAAAAACGGGCACGTCCGGTCTTTTTGCGGGGCCCGTTGGAGATGCCCTTATTGCGTGTGGAACTCACCTGAGATGAGCACCACCTTACAAAGATCAATCATGAACACAACAATGCTCAACATGTGGCGAGAACTGAAAGTGCATGGTTGCCCCCATGCGTAGTTTTGTTAATTAATGACAATCCTTATGGACTAATGTTTACATTGAGATATTTTTATAGATCTTGTCCATGAGAAATTATAGGAGTTCATGTGTTGGACTCTTGAAGATGACATGATGACCAATGCTCTATTCAAGGGTTTATATGAAGAATGGTCATGTGTAGAAGATGAAGTGCAAAGGAGACATGAAGACGGAGCTTAGCGAGGCTCTCCCATAATGGAGTCTGGGGAGCATTTGGAGAAGTCTTCATCAAGCATGTGCTAGCAAGCACAATCAAGAAAGGTGTTCCAACTTGAGAGAGTCAAGATCGTCATCATCGAGCTCAAGTGGAATGCGCAAGGCAAAGGAATGATCTTGATAGGTTTTCTATTTTACCGGTCTCATGTTGTTAGTGGGAAACCGGGTTTAGGATAGACGCCGTACTATCAAGAGGGGCTCTCAAGTGAATAACTTGATCGCATCTTTGTAGATAGCTCAAACCTTTGCATACTTGACATTTCATCTTTCTTGGTTCTTACTTGGTTTTTTCTCCTTGTTGGGTTTTGGTGCTTGTCGTGATCTTCATGACAAGACCAAGTTCTTCGAAAACGGATTTCATATGGAAAACTTGTTGCGTTTTCGTGTTGGAAATATTATCGGTTCATCCCCGAGGAGAGTTCCACACCTCCCCATGTGTGTCAACTTGACTCTATTTATGGTTCTTAATATTTCAAAGGTATGAAAGCACTCGTCGTTATGTTTCAAACAAAGTTGGTTTCATCTCGTTTGGATTTTTATTGCAAAAGTTATAGATTTTAGAATGTTTTTTCTGCTCTGCCAGCCCCCAGTCCGGCCCAGGCTGGCTGCCAGGCCGGCGAGCCCATCTAGCTGCCAGGCCGCTCCTGGCTCTCGCTCGGTCGCGCGACGCTGGCGCGATGGCCTCGCTCGCCCTCTCGCGCCGTTCGATCGCTCGCCTCTCGCCAGGCAGCCCGCTCGCCCAGGCCGGCTGCTTCGGCTGCCAGGCCGGCCGCCTGCCCGGCCCAGGCCTGCTGCCAGGCCGGCACAGCCAGGAATCGTTGCCCTCGCACAACTTGGCCAGCTCGGCCGGTTCCTTTTTGCCCAACGGCCATTTTTTCTAGTTGACATATAAAAAGCTCTTCTTCCCCAATCTGACACACAACACTTGAGCAAGTTTTCCTCTCCTCTCTCCTCCATTGTTGCTCTTTGGAAAGCTTGCTCTTCCTCTCAATCCCTCCCATGATTCTTGCTAATATTTGAGGGAAAGTGAGAGGAGATCTTGATCTACATTTCCACCGTTCGTTTTCTCCTCTAAATGAGGGGAACCTAGTAGATCTTGATCTTGGAGTTCTTGGTGCATCTCCTCTTTGTTCTTCCTCTCTTATTCCCCCATAAGCATTTATTGCTTTGTTGGAATTTGAGAGTGAAGAATTTGAGCACTTGTGCTCTTGCCTTTTGCATTTGGTGCATCGGTGTGCTCTCCACGAGGTTTCGTGGAAGTTGAAAGTTTGTGAGCTTGTTACTCTTGGGTCTTTGGACCCTAGACGCCCACATGGTGGTTGAGACCCTTGGTGGTCACTTGTAGCCGTTCGGGAGCCCCCATCCCATTGTGGGTTGTGCCTCGGATTGTTGTTGAAAGCCATTCGGGAGCCCCCAATCCCATTGTGGGTTGTGCTTCGGATTGTTGTTGAAAGGCTCCGGATTCCGCCTCGAAGGATTCCGATAGTGGAAGGTGAACCAAGTCTTTGTGGTGCGGTTCATCGGAGAAGAAGGTGAAACCTTTGTGGTTGTTGAACCGTTGTGTCGGTTCACACATATCCAACGAGACGTACTCCCTTAACAAGGAGAAACTCGGGAATACATCCTCGTCTCCGCGTGCCTCGGTTATTTCTATACCCGAGCTTTTTACTTATGCAATTTACATTGTGATATCCTTCGTGCTTGAAGTATTCTATAGCTATCACCTTGTTGTTTGTCTTGCTTAGCATAAGTTGTTGGTGCACATAGGTGAGCCTAGTTTATTTAGGTTGCCGGCTTGTTAATTTAAACACATAGTTTTATTCCGTAATTATCAAGACTAAACCGGAAAAGTTTTAAACCGCCTATTCACCCTCCCCTAAGCGATATCATTGTCCTTTCAAGAACGAAGAAGAATCATCCACCAACGTACGAACACATGCCGATCAGTAAGATGCATCAAATCATCATACTACCTAGCAACTGTATTGTGTACTACCACCAATACTTCACCACCAACTTGTACCCTAATTTGGCCTACTTGCACCTTGTTTACTTGCCCCAATCGGATGGTGCAACGTGACTGACAATCATACAACAGTAACGACCCAGCTTATATTAACAATGATCGATATGATCGATGGCCGATGATGGGATTAAGAGATTCTCCACCAAAGTCAACAATCGTCAGCATCGGGGAGATTAATTACTACTTGGAAGGGCGTCTCAGCACCTGCCTTCCTAGCTCTTCCTCGACCGGTCTCCAAATCTGCACCGCAGTGTTTTTTTATAAATACAGTACAACGCAGACGCTCACATACACGTGCACACACTAATCCCTATGAACGCACACATGTACACCCTACCCCTATGAGCACCTTCGAAAGACTGAGCCGGCGGTCGGGTCTTGAGATTGACGAAGTCACCACAGACGTCTCGCTGTCGACGGGAACGTCGCCTCCCACTGAAGAATATTCCGCCTAAATGAGAAACACCAGTGTCAAATTTAGGATTTGAAATCTGGTGGGCTGGGGGTACAATCACCCTCCTAACCATCTTGCCACAGTCAAGTTCTCGCACCGCAGTGGTTTAGTATCGTCTATTTTGCAGCGTGCATCAAGTTGCTAGACACGTATCTCATTTTCTTTTGGCTTTGATTCGCTTTAGCCGATCTTTTGCAAATCAAATCTTTTTTTGTCTAAAGGAAAACAACACTCATGCTATTCATAGCTCAAATTGGTACTGGGTATATATGTATTCATTTATACAAACCTGCTTTCGTCTTTGTATCGCTTGGATCTTAAGAACTAGCTAGATCCGACCATTTTGATGAATTTTGTAACGTGTTCTCATTAACAGATAAAAACAAAAATTGTAACTGGTATAAGAACCAACTGAATAAACACTAAAAAAAACTGGCGAAAAGAACAACATGTAAAAAGTTGTGAGAAAATTGAAGATACAAAAATAGAGAAACTACACTACTCAAGCACATGTACTAATAGAAAAAACAACTCACTTATAAACCTCTCTATATGGTTTTTAAAGTGTATCTCTAAATCTATGTCATTGCACTGAAGATTTGGATCAGCTAAACATTTTAAATTTGAACATCACTATGCATCGATGTATGATGTTTCTTTAAATCGAACAACCATACGTGTGCAATGTATAGTCATTTACTCCGTATAATTTCACAAGAATTGATAATCAGAGTGCCGTCTTGAGGTTGTGTCAGTGTCCACAAACCACAACCACGTAAAGAAGTAACTTTCTTGCTAGCACATTTATGTTACCAAACTTGCATGACAAATTATCCATCTCTAAGCATACAAGTCAGCCACTCTAAACTGTACGTACTACTCCTTTTACATTACCAGACTGCTGGATCTGCCTAACCATTTCTATATTCAATGTGTGCCTAATCTGCAGATCCCGTAAAAGTTAACTAGGCGGGATCGATGAGATTAAAGGCCAAGTACTGATAAGACATTAATCATTGCATTGTTTAATTAACTCCACTAATGAAAATAGGCACTCTATAGATTTCCACTAGTTAAATTTGGCGTGGCGTGACGCCACGCTCTTGGTGATTTTTTGTTGTACTTTTTTTTCCGTTAAACAAAATGTTGGCCAAATTGAAATGTTCAAACAGATTTTTATTTTGTCATGGATAGGCATCTTTTTTTTTTGTGAACTTTCTTGAAATATGTTGTAGGATTTTCGAATTTTCAGTGGTCTGAAATGTTCAAACATGATTGTTTCGACGCCAATATTTAATTGAAGTCAGAGAAATCCATTGAATGTGAATCCACATTTCGGGAAAATTTAGCCCGTATGGTAAAATTCGAATTTGAAATCGTTAGCGTTTAAAAATTGCGTATATTTTAGAATCGTTCGGATGCGAAAAGAGTTTTTGTTTCAAACTTGTCTAGATTTCGAAAAGTAGTCAAATTGCAAAGGTATGTAGATTTCAAAGACAGTTGAATTTTTTATTCTAACAGTAGTAAAATGGTTAGATTTCAAAGACAGTTGAATTTTTTAAATATTCAAATTTGGAATGTCTGTTTTCGGGAGTTGTTTAGATTGCAAAATTGTTGAAATTCAAAAAATGTATATGTTGAGAATCCTTTTGAATTAGTTGAAGTGGTCAAATGGGGAAGCCATTTATGTTTGAATTGTTTGCACGTTTAGTAAATGCTCAAATTTTGTAGACATGTTGATATATTGGTAATATTTGTGAGACGCGCCAGTGCGGTAAATTCAAATTCGGAAATTCCTTACTTTTAAAGAGTGGGAATTTGGAAATCATGAAAATTCAAAGAGAGCGTACGTTCGAAAAATTGTTCAAATTTTCGGGAAATGGCGTGTGGCTAAATTAAAATTTGGAAATATCCTCTTTTAGAAATTGTGGAAATTCAGGAAATTGTTGAATTTGTATTAGATGTTTAGTTTAGCTTAATAATTAGAGGAAACACACTATATGTGAATTTATGAAATTTAATTGAAATCCATTCCATAATTAGGGGATATGAATTTGTATTCTCCGCAATTATTCACCTAATCAAACATGTGTGGAAAAAATTACCTTCATATATTTAGAGAAAGTGCATTTGGATATTTGTTTTTTGAAATATTGACTCTCTTTGGAATTCGAAAACATGTTTGTTTTTTGCCATAAGTAGCAATATTTATTTCTTATGAGTGGACGGATATGTTATTCAAAAATTTTCAGGTGAATAGATTCAAAAATATTGTCTTTTTTGAACACATTTTATTTTATGCAAATTGTGAATTGTGAGTTGTCGTTTTTTGTTGTTGGCATTTCGTATGTATGAGTGGAATTGTTGTAATTAGTAAATTAAAATAATCGAATATTTTTAGGAAGGAAGAATGTCATGGGGGAATACGTTTCTTTTTTTAAATCGTTTGAAATATCGCATTTTGTTTTGAAACTTCGAAAATAAGCGGATATTTTTAGAGAGGTAGAATGTCACGGGGGAATACCCTTTTTTTTGTAAATTGTTTGAAGTATTCAAAGTTTGAATTCAAATTTTGAAATGCCCACACTTTCAACCAGTGTAGTTTTGGAAATTTTGGAAGTTGTGTTTCAAAAGTTCCAAAGGTTTTTTTAGAAAAGAGAAGCAGGGAAAAAAAAACAGAAGAAAAGAAAATAGAAGGGCCGACCCAGCTGCGCAGCTGGGTCGGCCCACGTAACGGCCCTTCTGGCCAGCCCAGGCCCGCGTGGTCGTCATCCTGACGTCACCGGCGGCCGGGCTCTGCCGCAGCGGCGGCAAGCTCGCCAGAGGTGAGGGACGACGACCTGGGACGCGGGAGCGGGCGCGTCCGACGCGCGCTGACGCGGGGAGGCCGCGGGCGGCGGCGCCGCCATGATTTGGTCGCCGTGCCGTCGCCGGCGACGTCGAAAAGTGGCGGAGGGAAGCGGGCGCGGCGGCGGCGATTCCCGCACGTCAGCGGCGTCCCGGCACGCGGCGTGCGGCCAGGAGGTGGAGGCGGCGACGACGGAGCGTCCGACGGCCGTCGATCTGTGCGGGGAGGACGGGAGCGACGGGGGAGCGCGGCGTCGCCGCCGGCGACCTCCGGCCGCGCGCGAGAAGGAGGGGAGGGGGGATTTGGTGGCGTTTTTGCAAAAAGGGTCTCCTACTTTGCTGTAATTGCAATGTGGTCCTTCTTGTCGTTAAGCTGTGGACTGCGGGTTTGTTTGTTCGGTTTGTGGAGGGTGTTTTTGCAAAATCGTGACGGGCGTGTGGTGAGAGCCGTGCGATCTCCGAGCGACGGCCCGGATCGAGTCACTGTTCAACACTGTTCATGTGAACAGTGACTCGAGCACGGAGAGGCCGCGATTTTGGCCAGCCATTATATAATGAGTAATGAGTAATGCAAGGATGGATCATGGAGTATGCTAGAGGATAATAAAGCGCAAGAATATATGGCGGCAGTCAGAATGGATGTCGATAGTAAACTTTTTACAAACTGCCTGAAAGGTGAAGTTAGGTCCTAATTCAGTAACTAGTTAGTAAAAAGCAGGGAGACACGGGAAGATGGGTCGAGTTAGGCATAGATGCCTGCAATTGATAGATGGATCGGCGTGTCCAAGTCCAGTCCAGTCATGTCCACTCCTGTCAATTAATCGGCGACACTAAGCCAGCTTCCGATCGATCGTCGTCAACCTGCAGTCTATTCGATCGATCAATCAGTCGGAAGCAGTCAACGGTCACACATCATCATCTCGTATTCCAACCGATTGCTACTGCATGCTCTGTCAGCAGTCTGACAGCAGGCAGCACCGTGCAATTCATCTCTATACATGCATGGATAAAGTGAATCTTCTCGTATCATCTTGGCCGTTTTTAGATCATCATTAACGTGCATCTCGATGCATTGTACTCCCTCCGTTTCATATTATAAGTCGTTCCAACCTCGGTTCCGACCAGGTGAAAAACGGTCAAAAGACATGTATACCCTCAGTTTTTCATTAAATTACAGACACTACCCTCCCGCAGTCATCCGGACGAACCGATCATTTAGATCTATCGGGCCGCAGCACCCCCAGGTCGCTAGCACCTCCAGACGCGTAGATCGCCGCCATCGCAGCCCAAGTCGCTAGCACCTCCATGCGCGTAGATCGACGCCGTCGCAGCCCAGGTCGCGAGCACCTCCAGGCGCGC
The DNA here is from genome assembly GCA_947311845.1 of Poa pratensis. Taxonomy (NCBI): domain Eukaryota; kingdom Viridiplantae; phylum Streptophyta; class Magnoliopsida; order Poales; family Poaceae; genus Poa; species Poa pratensis. The sequence goes on along the minus strand of CAMZMU010000062.1, from coordinate 37,026,184 downwards.
ATCCGTGCGCGCCCAGGTCCCGAGCACCTCCAGGGGCCGTCGCAGCCCAGGTCGCGAGCACCTCCAGACGTGCTTCTTCCCCGCGTCACCATCTCCTCCCTGCCCCACTCCTCGCGTCGCCATCAGGATCCAGCTGCTCGACTGCCGGAGCACCACCAGCACGCCCGGGATCCACCAGAGGTCCATCTCCTCTGGTTCTGATCGCCGGAACAGAAACACGCCGGCTCCCACCCAGCAGGAGCAGAGCACCCGCTAGGAGAGCAGAGCACGCCAGCTTCTTCGTCGCCGCCCCACCCTCGGGCTGAGCAGCTGTTGGCCGGGCTTGCCCAACTCCTCGCTTCACCTGCAGAACAACAGAATCATCAGCAGCAATGGTACTGCCCGATCTAAATTTCAGTCCACCTCAAACACAAGAAATCATCGAACCAGAAGAAGAGGATGCCATCATACCCGTAGGAGGACATGTTGATCATCAGATCGAACAAGACGATGGCATTAATGTATATCATCAGGTCGAAGCAGAGGATGGCATGGATGTTGAAGACATGGCCGGCGTTGTGGCTGCAGGTAGACATTCAAGAATCATGCAGTTATTTTCACTCAAGTTCATGCAAGAAAATTCAGTCAAGTGCAGGAATAGTATAGCAGTAGCAGTAGCAGTCAAAAATCCATCAAGTTCATGCAAGAAACTTCAGTCAAGTGCAAGCACAAGTTTATTCCTGCAAGCAACATGTGTTATGGAATCTGTTTGTGTATTTATGCTACAGCAAGGAGCAGAACTTGCTACTGCTGCTACTCAAGCAAGTTCAGTTAACATGTTGACAAATAATTATCCATTTGCTGCATGACCATCTGCAACAGAATCAGCACTGAAATCCTCAATGCTACTAATTCATTTAAAGCTACTGCACTGCTACTCTGCTACTGCTAGCATTACCAAGCAAGCAGAAACTGAAGAAGACCGAAGAAGTTGAATACATTTGGCACACATAACATTTGGCATACAAAGGAGTAGCAGGGACATGTAGAAGAAACATTTGGCATACATAACATCAGTCTGCAACTAACATAATTGTGTCGCGTATTCGTGTTACCTGAATCGTACTGTACAAGCAATACAGAGAGCAGAGGAGAAGCAAGCATGGTACTGCTGCAAGCAGTGCAAGCTTGTTAAGCAAGGAGGTGCAAGCTTGGTAAGCATGGCGAAATCCACCAGCACGAGCAGTAGTATTCCCAGAACCAAACAATTTTAATTTGCTGGAAAACAAACTACTCCAAGCAATCAAACAATTAGTGTGCACTGATATCAAATTACTTAAAGTAAAGCTACTGCTACTCCATATGCAACCAAGCAAGCACTGCTGCACTTCAGTAAAGCTACTGCTACTCCCAGGTCAGTATTGACAATAAGTAAGCACAAACAATACTGTACTTGATTTAACAATTCTGCATTTTACTCCACAAACAAGCACAGAAATACTCCCAAGTTATTCATGCACTACTCCAAGTTGCAGCAAGCAAGCAAAGCTACTGCTACTCCACGTGAGCAACAAGCTGCAGCAAGCAAGCAAGCAAAGCTACTGCTACTCCAAGTTGCTCAAGCAAGCAAGAGATAATAAGGCTACTGCTACTCCAATACTCTGAATAACCCTACTCCAAGTTCAGAGTACATAAGCTGCCGCAATTTTACTCCATCCCAATACTACTCCTCACTCACAGCAAGTAAGCACTGATAAGCAACATTACAGAAGGTCAGAAGCAAGCACTAATAAGAAAACTTGTGAAATTTGTTTGCACTACCGCATTTTGTTTGCACAACTAAATTTACTGACAGCTAAACATTCTCCATGGAGTAATTTTAATCTGATTGAAGACCCGTGAGCAGTGAACTGACAGATACATATGATGTGTGCTTATGAGTACAAGTTGCTAGCAGCAGTAGCAAGTGTATTTGCAACACCTAAATATTTCAGTTAGGAGCAGATAAGAGTACAAGAAAAGTCCTCAGCTTACTGCTACTCTTAAACATCAAATCGAAAGAAAAATAAAATTACAGAAACAAGCAGCAGACGACATGGACTGACAGTATAAGATGAAGCAAGAATAACAGGAGTACAGAGGGATGGCGTACCGGACGCTCGGAGCCGTGGCACCGTGGCGTGGTGGGGCAGTGCCCGCGCTACCACGGTGGGGGCACCGAGAGGAGGACGACGGTGACGCTTCTCCGGTGCTCCAGGCACAGGTGGTCTCCTCCACGCGCAGTTGCCACCCTCCAACTGCTCCTCCTACTCCGGAACAGCACCACCCTCCTCCTCCCCCAGCGACGCCCTGCTTCTGCTGCTGCTATGGCGATGAAGGGGCGGAGGCTGAGGAGGATGCTGCTGGGGTAGGCGGGCGCGGAGGAGGAGGCGAGGTAGATGACGGTACCGGAGAGCGCGAGGACGAGGAGCAGGAGGCTGAATACGGATGCCACTGTGCAGATCCAGCGCTGGAGCACGAAAATCTAGCGCCGGAGCCTGTAGATCGAGCGCCTCCGTCGCCGAGCAGCTCGCCGCCGGCGATAAAAATGCAATCTTTGACCGAGTGGTGGGGGGCGGTGTGCTCGTCGCCGAGAGAAACCGGCAAGGTAAGGGAGAAAGGGAGCGGTGTGGGGGAGGCGGCGAGGGCGACGGGGAGCAGGAGAGCGAGAGGGAGCGGTGGGCAGACGGCGACGACGCGGTGAGCGGTGGGCGGACGCTCTACGCGAGTGGACGAGAGGGAGAAGCAGAGCGAGTGGTCCGCGTGGCCGTGGTGCGAGTCGTGTCATCGTGTGTGTCTGTCCGAGGGTAAAACAGGAAACTCGGAAAATATTTGTACGTGACAAAAATTGTACAGCAAAACGTAAACGACTTATAATTCGAAACGGAGGGAGTAGAAAACTCGAAATCAAAAACCCTAAGACCCCATTTTCACGAGGCGTCCTCGTTTTTTGAATGGTTGGCGTCCTTGTTTCAACTACTCCCTCCGTTGTTTAATACTCGGTTCACAAAAGGATGTCAACTTTGGTCTAAGTTAAGACAAAACTGAGACATGAGTATAACATGTTTTAGCTAACTCACATTTGGATAGGTGCACATCTAAATAAGTGTATAAATATTAAAACATTTCTACATACATGTTGACAAGTGTAAATTTGGTTAAAACTTAAGACAATTTATATTTCTAAACGTAGGGAGCACGATTTAGCCAATCTTCGGGGAGAACAAGGCCCAAGTGCTTTCTTTTCAAACAAAGATGCCGACGGCGACTTGATTATCTTGCACGAGTTCCTCTTCGAAAGGAGAGACACAACTTGACTACAGTACATACTTACGCGTAGTCTCACCTGGCCTAATCGACTTTGACAACTTATTTCTAGCTGCCGAGGTCAAACAGAAGCATGGAGTATTTCTTAAACTTGGAATTCCAATGTAAAGCACACATTTGACTCTTGGTTTAACTTGCGGACGTGAATGGGCTGTGATTGGATCATTGCAGAATTATTAACGCATCTTTATCTGACTACCAGTACGTTCATGATCGCCACACATGACAGGACCCCATATATTACACACATGAGACGATTAATTGCCATATCTCTCGGAATATTTCCATGTAGATTTGGTCAAACACCCCTTGATCACAATGTCGCATCTTTTGTATATCATGCTGCTTATGGTCAATTGCGTGGATTCTCTCAGATGCCAAAATCGATCTTTCACTTATGACTTTCTCATCCATTTTCTACCAAAAAAAGGCAACGACGTTGACTTAATTTTTTCCGTAACTTTAAACAAAACATTCACTGGTTGCAAAAAAAGATATGTAACTTTCAAAAAAAAATGTATAAGTTTGAAATATAATTCTGAACCATACAATATTGCCATCGCTTTTTCAAACCTGTAAAGGAGAATATTCAGCTAGATTTGTACAACTATAAATCGATTTCCATTATATGGACCGAGAAATAGTCAAACTACCTTGGGCGTGTTTGGTTGCCCGATCACCTCCAACTAGTCCCAGTTGGTGTGATTTTGTTGTTTGCTTACCAGCACCAGAGCATATGTACGCTACACGAGTATATGGACCGAGGAATAGTCAGATTTCCTTGTAATACATGGCGAGTCCCTACACGAGTTATAATACAAGAGAGAATATGTACGCTATGAACCAAACCACATGAAACGAAGTGACATGACAAATGGGCCGGCTGATAGATCTCGAGGACCAGTATGTGGAACCCGGAAGATTTGATTTAGCTGATTGGATATAGAGGGGCCGGCACACTGGGCGGTGAGGTGTAGCGTCGTGCGACATGCGTGGGCGGTTGGAACGACCGTTACTACACTTTCCGTCTAACGTATGGTTATGGACGACAGGGCGAAAATATCATGGATGCATTCCTGAATACAGTAGTGCACTACTCAATCTGAATCTGGAGTTATACGATGGGTCTGTGTGAGTTAACACATGCATGTACAGTGTGGCGTAGCTGCAACAGGAGAATCAGGTCAATTTATGATCATCTCATAGCATCTCCAAGCGGAGCCCTCAAATCCGCCCTCCAAACTGTGCCCGGACGCGCCCGGACGCGTCCGCGGACACCGACCGGACGACCTCCAAAATTTGGCTCCTACAACCACAATGCAGAAAAATTGACGCCCAAATCCATGCAAGCCATGCAACGTCCATCATAGAGATAGTTTTGATGTTTTAAAAAAGTTCACACCGTGTTATTACAATTAATAATTGTACTTAAACAAATAAAAGTAGCCGGACAAATCAGTCCCTCCCCATGAAGATATACATGTGTTCCACCAGATCTGTGAGTAGTTGGGTGTGCACAACTTGATCACGAAGTTGTCGATGCATCTCAAGGAATTGCAAGACATACTCTGCTTCTTGTTCAGGTAGGTGGACATGTTCTCCGGGCTTCTCAAAGTCAATGCGAGCAGCCCCTTCTCCCTCATCCTCCACAATCATGTTGTGCAAAATTACACAACAAGTCATGACCTGCCATAGAACCTCCGGATCAAACATCATAGCCGCTCCACGAACTATGCCCCAACGAGCCTGCAACACACCAAATGCTCATCATGGACATGGCGTTCTCTTCGTCTCCGTCGTCAAGCTTGTCTTCATCACTCGACCCTTCGACGAACTCCTTGTAAATGAAGTCATCGACGGCCGAGTAATCATGGTCCTCATCGGACGAAGAATTCATGTCTACATGCATGAAAATTTTCTCAAAAATCCGGCTCCGGCGTTTCAACAAACACTTTTAGAGCGAGGTGGATGTCCGCCGATGCAAAACATACCAAAAACTATGTCAAAACGGGCTCCGGCGGCTCCCAAAGGGCTCCGGCGGTTGCCCCGGACTTGGGCGCGGAGTCTGTGCCTTTGGGGGCGGCGGCGCGGTCGGACGGGGGCGGCGGCGGAGAACGGTGGGCGGGCAAAACTGGACGGAGCGGTGGTGGAAGGGGAATTCCGGCCGATTTGAGGGGAAAGTTGGGTAGGCCCGCCTTGACAGATCCGACATGGCGGACGCGTCCGGGCGGCCCCAAACCCGCCCTACATATGGGCTGCCTTTGGGGTGTGCCGGACAGCCCGGACGTTTGGGCTGACTATAGGGGAGTTGGTTGGGTCAAGAATTTTGGCCCAAATGCCATCCGGGCTGTCCGCCCGGGCGTTTGGGGCGGATTTGAGGGACATGCTTGGAGATGCTCTCATATCTCATCGCGATCGATCTTCGTTTGAGATGGATGATTGGATGTGCATGTTGGCCGACTCGGTCGTGAGACATTATACAGATGAGACGTTTGCAAATACGTATAGTGTATATACGTACACACAACTACACAAGCAATCATGCCCATTGGATATCAGGCCCAATTAGCAATCATCGGCAGATGTCGTGTACCGTGTATGTATGGTACGTGTGCATGTATGTATTCACCATGTGCGTAACATAAGTACGTGGACGCACGTAGAGCCATGCATGCATGAGAGAGGCACGCAATACTGCTGGTCCACTGACACGTAGGGACAGTGCGGTGTACAGTTCAAATTTGCAAGTTGGCGGGCCGGCGGGCAGCGGATGGATGGATGAACCCATCTACAACACACACATTCAGTCACAATAAATAAAAATACCACCGCATGGAAAGGCAGGTATGAGAGGATATTTCGCGTGTTCTCCAACTTCAGTGGTCTGATATTTAAAAGAAGATTAAACGAAATTTACGAACATGCACTCTTGAAACTCGGCGAGGGTGTGACCACCAAAACAGCCTCTCCGCGACTTTTTTTTTAGCGCAACAACTGCGAGATTTATTAATCAGTGATAGGATTACAATCCTCAGAATGATGTCGCCTAGAGGGGGGTGAATAATCGATTAAAACTTTTCCTATTTAGGCTTGCTAATTGCGGAATAAAACTAGGTGTTTAAATTACCAAGCCGACAACTTAAATAAACTAGGTTCACCTATGTGCACCAACAACTTATGCTAAGCAAGACAAGCAACAAAGTGATAGCAATATAGAATACTTCAAGCACGAAGGCTATCACAAAGTAAAGTGCATAAGTAAAGAGCTCGGGTATAGAAATAACCGAGGCACGCGGAGACGAGGATGTATTCCCGAGTTCCTCCTTGTTAAGGGAGTACGTCTCGTTGGAGAGGTGTGAACCAACACAGAGGTTCAACAACCACAAAGGTCCACCTTCTTCTCCGATGAACCGCACCACAAAGGTTTGGTTCACCTTCCACTATCGGAATCCTTCGAGGCGGAATCCGGAGCCTTTCAACAACAATCCGGGGCACAACCCACAATGGGATTGGGGGCTCCCAAACGGCTTTCAACAACAATCCGGGGCACAGCCCACAACGGGATTGGGGGCTCCCGAACAGCTTCACAAGTGACCACAAAGGTCCAACCACCATACGGGCGTCTAGGGTTCAAGGACCCAAGAGTAACAAGCTCACAAACTTTCAACTTCCACGAATCCTCGGGGAGAGCACACCGATGCACCAAATGCAAAAGGCAAGAGCACAAGTGCTCAAATCCTTCACTCTCAAATTCCAACAAAGCAACAAATACTTATGGGGGGGGAATAAGAGAGGAAGAACAAAGAGGAGAACCACACAAGAACTCCAAGATCTAGATCCAGTAGGTTCCCCTCAATTAGAGGAGAGATTGATTGGTGGAAATGTAGATCTAGATCTCCTCTCTCAAATCTCTCAAAGATATGCAAGAATCATGGGAGGAATTGGGAGAGGGGCATGCTTTCCAAGGTCAACAATGGAGGTGGGAGAGGGGAAAATTTCGTGCTTGGAAGAGCTGGTCTCTTTGGGGAAGAAGGGGGCCTTTTATAGGTCTCACAAAAAAAAGAGCCGTTGCAGGAAAAATAACACCGGAGACTCCGGACCTAGAGACCAGAGACTCTGGCCCCCCAGAGACTCCGGGGTCACTCCGGACCTACTCCGGACCCCTATGCAGAGAGTGACGTCAGCTGGAACAAAAAACGGAACGCGAGGACCGGAGACTCCGGTCTAGGACCGGAGACTCCGGCCTAGGAAAAAACTGCAGCAAAACCGAACACGAAAACGAAGATATTTTGATCATCCGGACTCCGTTTTCGATGTTCTCGGGCTCGTTGGAATCACAACAAAGAGATTTACAAGATCATGCAGATAAACATCATAGTCCAACAATGGAAGATAAAACCAAATGGAGAAAGGTAAAACCTCTCTAAAAAGGAATAATCGGCAAACCTCCAAAACGGAAAACGCAACAAGTTTCCAAATGAAAATCGTTTTCGGTGAACTTGGGTTTGTCGTGAAGATCACAACAAGCACCAAAACCCAACAAGGAGAAAAGCCAAGTAAGAACCAAGAAAGATGATATGCCAAGAATGCAAAGGTTTGAGCTCTCCACAAAGATGCGATCAAGTTACTCACTTGAGAGCCCTTCTTGATAGTACGCCGTCTATCCTATAACCCGGTCTCCCACTAACACCATGAGACCGGTAAAATATAAAACCTATCAAGATCATACCTTTGCCTTGCGCATTCCACTTGAGCTCGATGATGACGATGTTGACTCTCTCAAGTTGAAACACCTTTCTTGATTGTGCTTGCTAGCACATGCTTGATGAAACTTCTCCAAATGCTCCCCATACTCCATTATGGGAGGGACTCGCTAAGCTCCTTCTTCATGTCTCCTTAATTTGCAAGCTTCAATCAAATGATATCTTCCGAGATGCATCATATTGAACTTGCACTTCATCTTCTTCTCTTGATATGTATGATGGCTTGGAGGTAAACATGATTGTCCACTCAATCTTACTTTCCAAGTCATACTTGCAATAAGCTCAACTCTACACATGACCATTCTTCATATAAACCCTTGAAAAGAGCATTGGTCATCATGTCATCTTCAAGAGTCCAACACATGAACTCCTATCTTTTCCTATGGACAAGATCTATAAGAATATCTCAATGTAAACATTAGTCCATAAGGATTGTCATTAATTACCAAAACCACGCATGGGGGCAACATGCACTTTCAATCTCCCCCATTTTGGTAATTGATGACAATCCCTTTTACGAGGGTTTATATAATGAATTTAAGCAACCATGCAACACAAAGAGCAAGGATGCAAGAGAACCGCAAGAGAACAAACCCATATTCCCTTAAACCCTCTAAATTTCTCCCCATTGGCATCGATTGCCGAAATGGGTGAAAAAGTAAGAAGGCCAATATAGTAAGAGCTCCCCCATAATGTGTGCATTTCTCATCATATGAGTGAAATCAAATGCACATATCAATGACGAATAGTTGGGAGGGAGATCAAACTATATTTAGGATCCAAAGATTGCAAAAGAAAAATAAATTGAAAGATACTTCGACAAAAGAAGTAACCAATCAACGAATCCAAAAATTGTTCTAAAATCAAGAGGGAACTCCCCAAGGTACGTGCACAAAGTAGGATTTGCATTTCAATATAGTGTGCACAACATGGAATCCTCACTCCCTCCTAGATAAATTCGAACACAAGCACATGCAAGAGAATATAAATGAGAAATGAGGCAAAACAACTTGCAACAAATAAATGTTTTGCAACATGAGCAAGGAGCGGCAAATATAAGGATGGGTGTGAGATAAAAAGACATTTTAGGAGACTAATACAAGATGAGAAGCATCAACATAGTCTTTCAAAAGGAGTTGCACATAGTGCATATTATGTCTTTCCCATACCCACACACCAAAAGAGATAAAGCAAATAGCTCCACAAGCTTAGTAAAATGCGAAAAGCATAACACATGAAAAATAAAGCTTGTGCCTTTTAGAAACCACCAAAGAATCAAAAGCAATAAGAGGTGGTCACTAAAGAATTGGAATATCAATTAAAGATGTAACTATTCTCATGTGTATAAGTTTCTAAGTAGACACGAATCACTAAGATATGGGTCTACAAATAAACATGTACACACAAGATAGGTACAAGGGTAAAGATATGATATCCAAGAGGAAGTCATAAATACACCAATAAGATCTTTGCTTAAAAACATAGCACAAAGCCGAATTATATCTTAACGGAATATAAATGAACTTCCAACACATACTCATCATAGCATCAAAAACTATCCACAAGGGATAAAGGTTAACAAATGGATGCTCCGAGTAAGATAACAAGTATCCAAAAGGCAAATGATTTTGAAAATTCATCAATGTTGCACATGAGAGACTTTAAGTAGAAAGTGCTAGATTGACATAATTGGGATCGATGAATCATAGAAATGAATATATAGTCCCCTTATATGTAATCATCCCGGCTTACTCACATTTGCAATAAAGACGTTTTGCAAGAACCAAATTAATTGCAACAAAAAGATTCATGCCAAGATACAACCTACACAAGGTTGAAAGCTAGAAACGTATGCATGAGGTAGATACTTGTTACCGAGATAGCATTGGTGATGTAGAAGATAAGAGTTAACGATCATCCAAACTTGGCTCCAATGAACACATGGTGACACCACCTTCCTTGTAAATGAGACAAGCTTCCAATGCATCTCCAATGTACCTAAAACAATTCAAGTACAACATGGTACCCAAACTCATTGGGTCCAAAGTAGTTAGAGCAACTACAATACATAGGACAAACTCCACATAAATATGTGCATATTAATGTGAAATTGAATTTCATGCACATCTTAGCCATATAGGATTTGATGGAGTTTATCCTATATATTGGATCAACGAAAGTAAGCATGCCAAAGAAATACATATAGTAAATATGCATGCACAAGACTTTCAAGAACCAAAAGAGATACAATTTGGATAAAACACCAATTAAAACAAGAGAGCACACATTAGTGTGACACAAAAAAATTTGTCCAAATTATATCAAATCCAAATCAACACATGATTGAAGATACCAAATGAAAATATGGTCAAGGAATAACCAAACCCTCTACATTTTTCATGATGGCACAAAGTACCAAGACGAAAAATGCTTGTCTTCAAAGAGACATATCATCGGGATCTAAAACCAATTAAAGACAAATAGTGTTCAAAACATATAGGATAGCTCCCCCAATATGTGTGCATTATTTATGATTTTGCATTTGAATACAAATGCACACCAATGGGATCATCACACACCATATATATTATACAACACTAGTCAAATTCAAGAAGAGCAATAAGATCCATAGGATACAAAGAAGACAAAAAGAGTTTGATAAAACAGTTTTGGCAACAAAATAAGGCAATTCAAAGCAAAGCCAAAGTGAAGATGGTCTACAAAATTCACCACAAATATGAGTATCACTTGTCATGGACAAGAGTATGGAGATATTTCTCGGTGGTAAATAGGAATGATATACAAGACCAACTTCACAACAAATAAGCATATGTCAAAGGATAGGAATTGACACATGCTTAGATAGAGATTCTTGACGGCTTCAATTTGATCAACGATCATGCAAAGCACCAAGAAACTCTCTCACACACAAGATCCAAAAGATGAGAAATAAAAGACATTTAAGCAAATATGGAACTTGTTTGAGAAACATGCCACAAGGAAGAAGATAATTGACAATATCAATTCTAGGTGGCAATACCTCACATCTTCACATTTTCTAGGCTTGTAATATGCACATAGCTTATTACTCCCCCATAATGTGATAATCCATTTATTTGAAAACAAGAGGCAAACAAAACCAACTCAAGAAATTAATGGACATTATAGAATTTGAATTTCTCATGAGCATGACATACCACATAGAGAATAGATAATATTGAAATATCAACACTAAGTGGTATTCCTCATGTACACACATTTTAGGATTGTGAAGTGCACGAAGCATATCACTCTCCAAAAATGGATAGTCCATTAATCTCTCAAAGAGAGCCAACAAGATAAGATAGCATATAAAAGCAATAAGGCTCAAAAACAAGTAAATGGTGTGCAAACCAAAATACACATACTTGATTTCTCAAGATAAGTAAGTAGAGAGCACAACACATACAAACACTAGCAAGGTACAAAACCTAACACATGCAAGGGTGCAAGCAACTTTCAATGAATATATGGTATAAGCACAAGTTACCGCAAGGAGGAACATTGGATAAGAGATAGTACAATGTAACCCAAATGACTTGGCTTGAGAGAATATAATTGATGAAGATCCCTTAATTCTTCATGATGTAGCCAAGTCTCCAATGTCCTCCAACAACACCTATTGATCAAGTTTTAGCTTGTTGGTCCCCAACCAAGTTGGGTCCTAAGAGGTTAGTCACAATAGGTTTGGTAACCCAAATGGTTCTTTTCTTGACACCACTTTGAGTACCATATTTGGCAAACACATTGCCAACCTTATCCTTCCGAAGAGAATAAAACATCAACTATAATGGGGTTGGATAAGGTACCATTTGTGCATGAAGAAGCAAGGTGACCCTTTCACGACATAGGTAGCAACATCGACTTCCTCCTTCTTCTTGGTTGTAATCTCGACTTGAGGAGGAGTAGCTTGATTCTTCTTGGGAAGAGGCCGTTCTTCAACTTGAGGAACTTGAGTTTGAACTTGTTGCTTCTCACTAAGATGCTTCTTCTTCAAAGGGCAAGATCTAACATGGTGCCCTTCAACTTTGCACTTGAAGCAAACAATCTTGGCCGAATCTTTGACTTGTTCTTGGCCCTTTTTCTTCTTGTTGATCTTGGACTTGTTCTTGTTATTGGAGTTGAATCCAAGTCCACTCTTGTCATTGGGGTCTTTGAACACTCAACATATTGTCAAGTGTGGACTTCCCAACATGACGCTTTTCCAAGTCTTTCTTCAAAGAAGTGACTTGGGCCTTGAGCTCTTTTAATTCCTCTACATGGTTAGTATCAACACAAATACTAGAGGAAGTAGAAGCTTCATTGTTAGAGCAACAAGGTATGGAAAGTAATTCATCACAAGATGTAGCAACATTGTGAGTGGATGAATCACTAGGACTAGCACAAGACAATATAGCATTAAGAGAGAAGTTGTGCCATTGTCCACATGAGGCTCACAAGATGTTACCTTTGACATAATAGCCTCATGAGCTAACTTTAGCTTAGCATGGGATGCTAGAAGATCATCATTAGAGCTAGAGAGTTTTTCATGACTTTCTTCCAATTTCCCATACTTGCTAGTTAGCAACTCAAGTTGGGCCCTTAGCTCAACATTCTCCTTCAAAATAGATGCTTCACAAGAAGTGGAGTTAGTAGCACAAGCATCATTATCATTATAAATGGAAGAAGACAACTTGACAAGCTCATCATTTTAGATAGTTGAGTTTGGAGTTGATCATGAGACTTGATAAGGAGAGAGTGTTCACTTTCCAAAGCCTTGGGCTTTGTCAAGTTTCTCTATATCCTCACTAGTCTAGCATTGCCAACTCCAAATTCAACTTTTCCTTCTTAAGCACTTTATATTTTGCAATAGCATGATCTCTTTCCTTATGATTTTAGCAATGATAAGATCATTTGATTCATCAAGAGATTCAAGTTTCTCCTCAAGAGACACTCGAAGCTCTTGCTCTTCCTCAAGGGCATTCTCTAAGGATGCTTTATCATTAGCATCTTCTCTCTCAATTTTACATTTTTCCTCAAATTGAGTATCCAAATCCTCAATGATTTCTATACATTTAATACCATGAGCAACGATTTCACATAGAAAGATATAGCTTCACTACCTTTGGGAAGAGCACAAGAACAATCTCACCCTTCTTGGTTAAGGTTTCAATGTCAAAATCTTCTCCATGGGATCCTCAACCACATCATCACATATCTCGGGATTCGAGGTAGAAGTTACCTTGGAATCCTTAGCCATGAGGCAAACATGATTAATGGGTGAGAAGGATGAAGAATTACTTGAAGCACCATTGAGGTCCATGTCTTGTTCCAACAAATGTTGGGATTCCTCTACATTGTTAGTCATGCAAGTACTAGAGGATATGGAAGCATTATTTTCAAGACAACAAGACATAGAGAGCATATCATCATTAGATTTAGTTAAGCAACTATTACATGATATGCAAGGACCATCAACTATAGCATGTATGACATTTGGAGTGCTAGAAGAGTTTAAGTCCAAAGATAGAACATTGCAATGTGATAGAGAAGAAGTATAATAATAGTAAGTTCACCAACACCAATGCAATTTCTATCACCACTCACCATATCATTACCTTGTGACAAATCACATTTTGGTGAAGTGGAAGAAGTTGTGAACTCATCACGGCCGGAGGTGGAGGGAGAACAATCATCCTCAATAATTTTGGACACTTCATATATATCTTGAAGCTTGGTCCAAAGCTCATGTGCATTTCGAAAAGGCATGATTGAAGCAAGAACTACATCGGTCAAAACACATATAAGACCATTAGTAACTTGAGTCTCGAGATGAGAGTTTATCTCATCCTCTAAAGATAATTCTTGGAAATCCTTTGGAGGAGATAAACTCACATCTACAATCCTCTTAATATAATTTGGACCCATGGCTAAAAAGATTAAGCATGCAAATTTTCCAAACATCATAATTTCTGCCATCGAATATAAAGGTGGAATCGTGCACTAATTCTCTAAACGACATCATTTACTCTCTAGGCGGTAAAGCCAAAAAGAGAGCCCAGGCTCTGATACCAATTGAAAGGACAATGATGTCGCCTAGAGGGGGGTGAATAGGCGATTAAAACTTTTCCTATTTAGGCTTGCTAATTGTGGAATAAAACTAGGTGTTTAAATTAACAAGCCGACAACTTAAATAAACTATGTTCACCTATGTGCACCAACAACTTATGCTAAGCAAGACAAGCAACAAAGTGATAGCAATATAGAATACTTCAAGCACGAAGGCTATCACAAAGTAAAGTGCATAAGTAAAGAGCTCGGGTATAGAAATAACCGAGGCACGCGGAGACGAGGATGTATTCCCGAGTTCCCCCTCTTGTCCCGGGTCGTGGCTCCGCCCGGGACCAGAGCTCCTCTGGTATATAAGCCAGGGAGTTGACCCCGGGTCGAGCCACGACCCGGGAGATCTTCTTCTCCACAGCGCCCCCGCGCCGCCGCCTCCGCCCGCCGCCTCCGCACGCCGTTAGGCTGCCGGAATTTTCGGCCAGTCTTCCGCCGAGCCCTCCGCGCGCCCGCACCGTCTCCGCCGCCGACGCCGTCCACCCGCACTGCCTCGCCCACCTCCTCCTCTGCCGCCGCGCCGGCGACCCGCACCGCGCCGTCGACCTCCTCCTCCGCCGCCGCGCCCTCCTCCTCCACCGGCTAGAGGAAGTTTTTTTTTCTTATTCTTTTTTTTCTAAGTTAAATTTGCTAGATAAATTAGCTAAGTTAAAGTGTAGGTTAGTGTAATTTTTTGTTAGTGTAGGTTAGTGTAATTTTTGGTTAGTGTAGGTTAGTGTAATTTTTGGTAAGTTAGTTTAAATTATAGTTAGTTAGTGTAGGTTAGTGTAAGTGTAATTTTGCTAAGTGTAATTTTGCTAAGTCGTGAAGTCGGGAAAGTCGGGAAGTCGTTAAGTCGGGAAAGTCGTTAAGTCGGGGAAGTCGTGTAGTCGGAAAGTCGTGTAGTCGGAAAGTCGTAAAGTCGGGAAAGTCCTTAAGTCGGGAAGTCGTTAAGTCGGGAAGTCGTTAAGTCGGAAAGTCGGGAAGTCGTTAAGCCATTAAGTCGGGAAAGTCGTTAAGTCGGGAAAGTCGTGTAGTCAGAAAGTCGTGTAGTCGGGAAGTCGTGTAGTCGGAAGTCGTGTAGTCGGAAAGTCGTAAAGTCGGGAAGTCGTTAAGTCGGGAAGTCGTGTAGTCGGAAAGTCGTAAAGTCAGAAAAGTCGGGAAGTCGGGTAGTCGGAAAGTTCCCTACATTGAATTATTGTGCTAATGCTATCATTTGTTTTATTTTCTTTTGTAATAGTTAAGCAATGGACGATGGAGATGTTCCTCCTTCCAATCCAGAGAAGGGGAAGATGTGATGTTCGACTTTATCCGGCAACCCACGGATGGTGATGAACACATTGGAGCAGAAGAAGATGGCTCCGAGTTTTTGAACGATTCCGGTGAGGGAATGGAGGTGGAACGAAGCGTCCAAGGGCAAACTAGCACAGTTGGTGAACCCCCGTAGTCCGACGTGGTATATTAAGCCTCTATTTGATCAGATGTAAAATTTTATTTGTATATATATATTAACAAATGTTTCTTCTTTTTAGACCTCCTCCGCATCGAAACAAACTACTAAACGAGGACATGCCAAAGGGTTGGATAAAAAAGATCATTACATAATTGAGTCAGTCGATTCAGATGGCCAACCGGTTGGGAACGTCCGCACTAAGTTTGTGCATCAATGCGGAGTTGTTGCTAGGAACAATGTTCCGATCAGCCTACCGGAATGGAATCAGATAAGGAACATAGAGGGCAATTATTATGTCACCAAGAGAACTAAAGATATATGTTGGGAGAAGCTCATGGCACATTTCACCCTACCGGTGTTTGATCGTCCCGAACAGACAAGCCATGATGGATAAAGTCAAGCATTGGGCTCTGAAGAAGATGGCTAAACAATTCAATAAATGGAAGAACTGAATATACCGTGATTGGGTTGAGAAAACGAAAGTTCCAGATTTCACTGGAACACTAGAGAGGCAGCGGGCTCACTGGCCGGCATTTCTGGATTACAAGGGTACACAACTAGCCAAGGACAGATCGGCACAAAATAAGTTGAATGCAGCGAAGAAGAAATATAACCATCATTTGGGTAGAGGTGGCTACGTAGCTGCCGAGCCTAAGTGGGAGAAGATTGAGACCGAACTGCGCGAAAAAGGGATCATTCCAGTTACAGATAATTGGCCTCGTAGGGTCAGAAATTGGATGCTTGCTCATGGGGCGGAGTATGACGCATTAGGTAATGTAATAGTTGATGAAACGAAAGAAACTCCTATACCCCGGCAAAAAAGTCTGGATGCAATCAAGGATGCTCATGAGGGAAGGTTTTTTCCCGACAGAGAATGCGACGAGCTGTGGAAGGCCCTCGGTACTAAACCAAAAGGAGGAACTGTTAAAGGCATGCGAGGTGTGATGTGGCATGAAGGGTTTCCCGATGACCGTGACTCTTATAGAAGCCGAGAAAGAGCAAAGAGGAGGAAGGAGCAGGAGCAAAACGACCGATTGAACAAAGTGGAAAAGCAACTAGAAGAATTGCGAGCTAGTCAAGGGGCAACTCATCAGCTGCAACTGCAAGATAGTGAAGCAGGTGGTCCGTCTCAACGGAAAGCAGCGTGGCTTCCACGACGGTCGGTGCTGATGAGGCATCGAACCAAACATACCCCGTGGCTTTTATTACTGAGAAGAAAACTTGTGAGCTACATGAGCCAATGAGAAACTTATCCATGAAGGCGGCGGTTGGCTATGCTTGAACTTGTGAATCTACATCACTGTATCATGACAATGAGATTCCAGCTGGCTATGCTCGTGTCGGCGTGGATCACGTTGAACCCGGATTTGAAGCACTCGACCTTTGTTTCCCTGGAGAGGATGATGAGAGGAAACTAGGAGATGTCCAGGGTGGACTCATTCTATGGCCCAAGAAAATGATCAAGTTTCCAGGCTGGACACCGCCAAGGCCACCATCGCCTTCTCCGAGTCGACATGACGACACTTTCGACGACCACCACGGCATGAGTCCATCTCCATCTCCGTCGCCGCGTTAGGCGCCGCGTCAGCCGACTCCGTCGCCGCGTCAGTCGCTGCGTCAGCCGACTCCTGAGCCGTCTCCACCTCCTCCGCCCACTAAGGCTCGAAAGGGGATGAAGACCACCGCCATGGGTTTCCGATCACCGAAACGCCGACTTGAGCCCCTCCCAAAAGTTCCAAAAGTTCCTCCCCCGAGACCTTATGATGAACCTCCGTGTACTGCAGAGGAAGCCAGCATGTGGCTACAAACAGAGGCGAGAAGACAGACTGCAAAATTTAGGGAGAAAAGAAAACCTAAGCCAAAGGAAAAGTATACGGAAGAGCAAACACAATTTGCTGTTGATTTTCTTACTCAGCCATCGCAGGTTTCGATGAATAGGCCAGATGACTATGTACATCAAATGAGGAAAGCTCCCTCCGGCGGGAAAAGGAGAAGAGATGTTGCCTAGCTAGGACATCAGTCAAATCAGTCCATCTCCCCGCTCAAGGTGACCACTGATATGGGCTCTGCGCTTGAGAAGGATCCCGCTCACCGCGCGCAATTTGCTGCAGATGCTGGTATTTCAGTTTCTCAACTGGATTTCGAAAATATCCTGTCCCCTACATTTGAACCTGCTAGATGGACCTGGGAATACGGAAAGGATCTAGTGTCACCTTATGACCTCAAGAATCTACCAACACAAATGGTAAGACTGCATAACTGGTACAAGGAGGTCATTTTGGAATGTCGAGCAATGATCATTATGAAAATTACAAGTGAACATTTCAACGGTGCAGACGAGGTAACTATTGAGTTTGAAGAACTCTATCAGTTATACCAGCTTGACGCCCTCGACTTGAGCATCCTCACTACCTATTGTCTGTAAGTGATTCAATTCATTTATTTTCTGTAAAGATGAACATTGTCTGTAAGTCTATAGCTTAGCTCGGTCATTGCCTGTTCTAATTATGCTCGATCACTACGGTATTATGCAGAATGAAGAGCGATGAATGTGATAGAAAGAAAAACTGGGAGATTGGGTTCGTCGACCCAAGCCGAGTTAATCATAGATTGTTTACAAAGCACCGTGAGGAAACGGTGGACACCTTGTTTAGGGCCCTCCGGGACCAACATTATAAAGGGAAGATATTGTTTCCTTACCACTTCAGGTAAGAGTATTACTGTCTTGTACACATTGGTTTTTGCTTACCCGATGTTAAGTGTAACTGATTAGTTACTGACATATATAAACGTGCGCAGCGACCATTACATTCTGTTAATCATTCAAGTCGATACAGCAGAAGTTGAAATCAGGGACTCATTGGACTGGCCCAAAGAGAAGCACGAATATATCCAAGGAGTGCTCGAACGGTAATTTCAATCTTTATCGTATTACATCGGTCTCTTTCCTGAGATATGAAGTAACTAATTAATAACTCATTTATTCAATTATTTGTTGGGCAGGGTTTGGGAACTTTTCCAAAAGTGTACATAAGGTCAATTTCCCGAGAAACTTACTTATAAATTCCCCATAGTAAGTAGTACGAGCTAGTTGTTCGCGCATCCCTTTCAATTTAAATTTCAATACCATCGTGATGCTTGATTATTATTTGATTGAGATCTATTCTCGTGTAGTGGTTGGATAGGCAGCCACCCGGGACCAATTTGTGTGGATACTACGTCTGCGAGTGGATTCGCAAGATAGTCTCTGAGCGGAACCAAGACACATTTCTCGAAGTAAGTGAACAAATAAATTCACAATTTCATTTTATAACCATCAATTGTGTTGAGTGTCATTCATAATTTCTGTTATGATGATTGATATTCATATTAATCTCCCTTCTTTTATAGATGGATCGAAAATGGAGGAACCTGGAACTAAAGGACCGCTTTCGAGCAATTTGCGAGGAAATTGCGGGCTTTTTGATGAACTATGTCTTAGACCCGAAGGGAAAATACAATGGCGCCGTCTCAAGATAGATGACGGGCTCTAGTAGTGGCTAGCTTGATGATCTCCATGTAATCGAATAGATGACGGTTCGTCCCTCTTATATATGGGATCTTTATATGTAAATTAAAGCAAATACCCGGAAACCGTGAAAACGGGAAGCCGAGAAAACGTGAAACCGGGAAGCCGTGAAAACGTGAAACCGGGAAGCCGGGAAAACGTGACGTCTACTTTCCTGACTTCACGACTTCCCGACTTCCCGACTTCATGACTTCCCGATTTTCTCGACTTCACGACTTTCCCGACTTCACGACTTTCACGACTTCACAACTTTCCGTTCCGACTTCCGATTTCCCGACTTTCTCATAAAGCTTTCTCTTACGAATATTTTGATATGCTATATGTATTTTTTCTGATTTACAGATAATTAACCGTATTTTTTGCAAATTATTCGTAATATACAACAATCGAAACGAAAAAAGCCACAGGCCGCCACGTGGGTGCATCTCTAGTCCCGGGTGGTATTACAACCCGGGACTAGAGATCCCCTCACATGCGCCATGTGCTGCCCCCGCGTGGAGCTCTCTGGTTCCGGGTCGTAGGTCACCCGGGACTAGAGGGGGGGCCTCTAGTCCCGGTTGCCAGGTACCGGATGGCAATCCGATCCGAAAGGGCTCTACAACCCGGGACTAGAGGTGTGGTTTCCACTAGTGACTGCATATGCCCATCTATCAATCAGAGAACTGGAAAGCTTTGGTTTATGTACGTAACATAAGTACGTAGACGCACTTAGATCCATGCATATGCATTAGACGGGCACGCATACTGCCGGCCCATTGGCATGTAGGGATAGTGCGGTGTACAGTTCACACTTGCAAGGCGGCAGCGGATGGATGGATCCCAACGACAATCCATAAGAGCGGCGGTAGCTATTTTTTTTAAATAATACACGAAAATTATTTAATTACGGAAATAACACGCGTTTTGTTTTTTCAAAAGTAGGATCCAGTCGTCGTTGCCGAAGTCGACTGGGCCTTGTCGTCATCGCCGAAGCCGATTAGCGGCTTGTCGTCGTAGCCGTGGACGAGAAGGCCCACTCGTCCACGCGGAGGATGATTAGTGGCTGGGCCACGTCGCCGCTGATCCAGCACTGATCCACTAGTCCTTGGAGGCGTATCGTCTTCGTTGACGACGACAGGGCGGGCCCAGTCGTCTTCGCCAAGGACGACAAGAGCCTGCATGCATCGACCGCCAGGCGCCCCTTCTCTCCTGCCTTGCTTCTCCTTCCTCGCGTGTTCTTTGCTCTCCTCACTCACCCACACAAACCGAATTAAATCAGCATTTTAGACCAATAATTTCCACGTTTGCCACCATAAATTGGTGCTAGAAGGTTGAGAGAGGCTAGGGGAACTCCGATCTCCTGATGGGATAGCTCGTGGTGGTGGTGGTGATGGTTGGCGGGTGGGGGTGATGGTGGTGGTGGAGGGCTGCATGGTGGTGGTGGTGCTGGAGGGCTGCATTGTGGTGGTGCTGCTCGTGTTGGTGCGCCGTTGGTTCGAGACTGCCGAACGACGTTTCCTCTCACGCTTCAAGGGTATGATTCGACAGTCATATGCTTTACCAAAATTGTAGTGCTATATTTGTTATATGTATGAACATGTGTTGTTAAGAAATAGTTTGCGACGGTAGTAAATATTGTAGCTATATCTGTAGTAAATATTTGTAGCTATATTAACGTTGGTCAATATTTATTTATGTCAGCGGAGATGTCTGATTTAGTGAAGATCAGGTTTTTCTATGGTCCTGGTAGAGTCCAAATGTGTGATACGGGAGCTGATCTGAGTGAGTTTGATTATATAGATGTTGACCTCCCAGCTCCTGAAACATGGTCTATAAGTCAGGTAAAAGTTTGGTTGACGGGAAGTTTAGGGCTTGATAGTCAGACACAGACCGTCAGTGTTCATGCTTGGTGGAGCCATTCAAGGACAAATATTTACTTCGTTATGAGACAACTAGAGTGTGATTCTGAATGAGCGCGATGGTTAAAAGGTTGCGCAAAAAGGAATTGCTATCCTTGTGCCCTAGTTCTTCCCGCCTTCAACGAGGTCAGTACCCCTGTGGACGAGTTTACTGCCCATGAAGGTGAGGGTGTGATACGTCTCCAACGTATCTATAATTTCTGATGTTCCGTGCTTATATTATGCCAATTGCTACATGTTTTATTTACACTTTATAGCATTTTTAAGCATTTTCTGTGACTAACCTATTAACAAGATGCCACAGTGCCAGTTCCTGTTTTTTGCTGTTTTTGGTTCCAGAAAAGCTGTTCTGGAAATATTCTCGGAATTGGACGAAACAAAAGCCCAGCCTCCTGTTTTCCCGACATGTACACGAAGCCAGAAGGGCAAACCCGGGGGAGGCCCACGGCCTCCTCACCATGTCCCCGCGCGGCCTGGAGGGGGTGGCGCCACCAGGTGGTGAGGCCGACTCGGCCACCCCCTCGCGCCGCCCTTTCGCCTATATAATCCTCCTGCCTAAAAAACCCTAAAACAATCGACGATATTCCAGAAAGAGTTCCGCAGCGCCGCCGCCATCGAAACCTAGTTTCGGGGGTCAGAAGTCCTGTTCCGGCACCTTGCTGGGACGGGGATTGACCCCCGGAGCCTTCTCCATCGACGCCATCGCCTCCATCATGCTCCGTGAGTAGTTCCCCCATGGACTACGGGTTCTAGCTGTATGTAGTTGGTACTCTCTCTTCCATGTACTTCAATACAATGATCTCATGAGCTGCCTTACATGATTGAGATCCATTTGATGTAATCGGTGTTGTGTTTGTTGGGATTCGATGAATTGTTACATTATGATCAGTCTATCTATAAGTTTGTGAAGTTATTGTTGCTACAATCTTGTTGTGTTGAATGCTTGTCACTAGTGCACGAGTGGCATGATCTTAGATTTAAGCTCTACAATTATTGCTTAGATTGTATCTACAAGTTGTTTGCACATATCTCTGTCCGGAACCCGAGATCCCGGAGCGACAGCAACTGGGATAACCGGAGGGGATGGTTTAGATATGAGGATCACATATTTTCGCTAAGTGCTAATGCTTTGCTCCGGTGCTCTATTAAAAGGAGTTCCTTTATTACCAGTAGTTTCCCTTGAGGCCCCGCTGCAAACGGGCTGGTAGGACAAAAGATGTTGTGCAAGTTTCTCATTGCGAGCACGTATGACTATATATGGAAACATGCCTACGTATAATTAATAGACTAGATGTTCTGTCTTAATGCTATTTCAATTCTATCAATTGCCCAACTGTAATTTGTTCACCCAACACTTGTTATTGGAGAGTTACCACTAGTGTAGATAGCTGGGCACCCCGGACCATTTGTAATCATCATTGCTCCCCTGTCAAGAACGCTTTTAGAAGTAGTATCAACTATTTTCTGGTATCACTGCCTCTGTGTTACTGCTACTGCTGCTGGGTTACTGTTACTATTGCTCTCATATTACTGCTGCTTTCACATCACCCCTGTTACTAGTGTTTTTCCAGGTGCAGCTGAATTGACAACTCCGCTGTTAAACCTTATAATTATTCTTTGTCTCCCCTTGTGTCGAATCAATAAATTTGTGTTTACTTGCCTCGAAGACTGTTGCGATCCCCTATACTTGTAGGTTATCAGGGTGCTTATGATCCTGGCCAGGGAAGTGAACAGATGGACACGTCTATGTCAAATTATGGGTCTGATTTTGGTGGAGGTGGGTATAAGTCAGGCCAGAGCAGTCAAGTACAAGGAGAAAATGAGATAAATGACAGTGCGGAGGCGGATGGCGACAAGGTAGGCGGGCACATGCACGGGCACATGCAGAACGAGATGGAAGCTGGAGATACAGATGGCTATAGTGATCAAGGCGATGATTCCGATGAGTTGTACGGGGAAGAGAATGTAGATGAGGTACCTAATCCTACAGCATGGAATCAGGACTTCTCTTCGACCATGACCGTAAATGATGGTCATGATTCAGCATGGGAATATCATGAGAACAACATTGCGAAGGGTGCTATTTATACTGACAAGCAAGCTTTGAAGGATGCATTTATTAAATGGGCATTGTCCACCCACAGGGTTATGAAAACTGTGGTGTCAAGTCAGAAATATTTGACAATGGAATGTGATAAAATAAATTGTCCTGGCAGGGTGCATGGACATCTCCCAAAGAATGGCTATAGTTGGAGGATAAGTGACTTCATTCCTCACACATGTGAAATTGGTAGTATCCCTAAAGAGCATCATAATCTTTCTTCCACGCTTATTGCTCGGTTGCTATACAGCGAGATAGTGTCATGTGCAGCGATGGAAGTGAGTGCCCTCCAGACAAAAGTGGCTGTCACATTCAAGTATGAAATATCTTATGGCAAGGCTTGGAGGGCTAAGCATAAGGCACTTGAGAACAGATTTGGTACATATTACGACGCATATGACTCTGTTATCCGGCTGCTGCATACTCTGCAGCACCGGAATCCAGGCACGTATGTAGAGATCCAAGATTTGTTCAGGCCAGAGTTCCCAACTGTGAGGGTGCTGCATCGAGTCTTTTCTCATTCGCTGTATGCATCGAGGCTTTCAGACATTGTCGTCCGGTGATATGTGTAGATGGCACATTTCTCACAGGCAAGTATAGGGGACAGATCCTGACTGCAATTGGTCAAGACGGTAACAATCAAGTTGTGCCCCTCGCATTTGCTTTTGTGGAGAGCGAGAATATTGACAGTTGGATTTGGTTCTTTAGGCAACTGAAGATAGCAGTTGTGAAGGATAAGCCGAATGTGTGCATCCTTCATGACAAGCATGCATGTATACTCAGCGCGATAAAGACACCAATCCTACGCCTGAGGAATAGACTCCATGGCAGGACATGCAGAGCCGCTGGTGCATGCGCCATCTAGGTGCCAACTTCTTCTCGCAGTTTAGAAATAAAGACCTGATGAATCTATTCAAGAAACTCTACAAGCAGAACCAAGAATGGAAGTACACGAAGATACGTGAGAGACTTGATTTGTGCATGCAGAGACATGTTCGGGACAGGAGGACTGCACGAGCAGTAGCTGTTGCTAACCATGCAGCAGCTGTTGCTGCACAGTTAGCTACTAGACCCGGTGCCGAGGAGGACGAGCCTGTTGGTGTTTGCGACCTACCCGGATTTGACCCGCCTGGAACTAGGAGAAGACGTGGGAGGTCAATTAAAACTTTTCAGCAGTGGATAGAGCATGAACCTTTGGAAAGATGGTCTTTGTTGCACGACACACATGGAGCAAGATACGGTGTCATGACAACGAACCTTGCTGAAACATACAAGTTTGTCCTTAGAGGAAACCGTGCGTTGCCACTCACAGCCATCGTGGAGGGTATTTTTTATGGCACAGTGAAATATTTCAGAGAAAGACGTGAAAAAGCTGAGAAGCATATGATGGACAACCCGAGCTCGCCCTATTGTGAGAAGATTACGAAGTACATGCATGTGAAGCTGGCAAAATGTTGCTCCCACACTGTAACTGCCGTTTGGAATCAAGAAAGTAGATTTGAGGTCCGGCTAGCCCACAACAAGTTTGGATGTGCAAACGTGGTGAGGACGCATGAGGTGAAGATTAGTAATGAGGTTTGGCCAACTTGCGAGTGCACCTGCAACAAACCAAAATTGCTTCACCTTCCGTGCTCCCATGTCCTCGCTGCTTGCATGACGTGGACTGGACAGTGCCTCGTCAAAACAGGGCACCAAACAGGTATATGTGGTCGACGCCCCCCAGCCCCCTCCTCGTGATCCTCAGCCACGCAGGGGTCAGTGATATCTTTGTATCATATTCGTATTTAGGATGTATGAGACATATCTGTACTTCGATTTGTATGTGAGACATATTCATATTTATGTTTGTATGAGACATTTATCTACGTACGAGACATAATATTATCTATGTAGGAGACATATTATTATCTATGTACGAGACATATCATTCCACATTGCATCCACATTGCATCGATAAATTAATCTAACATACAACTACAACTCTACGTTACAACTTCAGTAGTTCTACATACTGGATCTTAAAGATACTTGTAAATAATACATGCAACTCAACGATAACTAATTCTAATCAACGACTTCACTTCCCTCTGCCACGTGTTCGTGATGGAGGCATGAAGTCATCATCACTATTTTCATCGGCGACAGCCTTCGATGTGCCAACACTCTTAAACTTACGTCTACAGTTGCCTCGTTTAGGAGGCATGAAATCATCATCACTGTCATCTTTGGCCTTTGATATAGCCCTCTTCACGTCATCAGCGTACAATGCATTCTGTGGACGCCCATCAGGACAAGCGCCAAAAAGAGCTTCCATCCAACCAAAATGAGGGATCTCTTTGTTCAGAAACTGTGCGTCTGCGGGCCAGCGTTGCACATGAACAATATCAGAGGAAAATATTTTAGACCAATAACACTATATTCTAACATAATATAACTTCGGTACTCAGTTACCTCCACGTGAAATGAATACGCCTCCCGCAAAAAATGGATTATCTTTGACGTAGGTGTCATAAGCATGTCCCGTAGGCCCGCCTCGATATCTTTTAGCTCATGCACTCTCTGCCACTTCCACTTCCACCCATCAATTTCATCTAAATTTTTTTCAGGGGTCATATGCGGGATTTTGTATTTTTTGGCTATAGTTTCTCCAAGCTCACAAATGTTGCCCCTCTCACTAACGAGCTCCCTATAACATCTCTTCGCCCTACCCTCCCCAATACTACCATCAGTTCATCTTGCGGCTTCATACAGAATACACCATGACCTATGTTCCAAACTAGGACCCGAACTACCAGACATCCTTCCTATGCGACTAAGAAAATCACCACGCACCACACGCCTCCATCACAACGTCTGCTGGGGTATATATAAGCTCACCCGGGAGAAAAAGAGCGGGACAAAAATGGCGGGAGGAAAAGGGCGGGAGAAAAAGGGCGGGAGGAAAAGTGCGGGAACACAATGGCGGGAGATAAATTGCGGGAACGACCGGGAAACAAATTTTACAAAAAACAAATCACGTGCTAGTCGTCTTCGGCACGGCCGACTAGGGCCTGTCGTCCCTACTGACGACGACTAGGCTACGTCGTCTACAACGAGCACGACAGCTGCATAGCTTCAAGGACGAGAGGCCTGTCGTCCTCGCCAACGACGACAGCCATCTAGTCGGCTACGGCGTGGACGACAAGGACCTGTCGGCTTCGCAACGACGACTGTATCCTACTTTTGAAAAACAAAAAACACGCGTGTTATTTCCGGAATTAAATAATTTTCGTGTATTATTTTAAAAAAATTAGCCGGCGGGTAGCCCTTAATAAGTTATGGGCTGCGGGGGTCCACACCGGCCTGGATGATCCATCGCCCTATTAAAAGCCACGATGACAACTTTGAACACGATAAAAAAAATTGAACACTTTCTTTTTTTTAAAACACAGTTCATGCGAATACACTCACCCTACGAAATCACACACAGTATGAGTACTCTCAAAGACTAAAGTGGCAGATTGGGTCTTGACATTTACAAAGTCATCACGAACACCTCGCTATCGACGAAAACATCGTCTCCCACTGACAAATATTCACCTAAATGACAAACATCAGAACACCAACGTCAAATATGAAATTTCAAACAGGAACAATCCACCTACTAACCATCTAACCACCAGTTGATTCTCGAAGAGTTTGAACACTAGTAGTACTAGCTATGATGAACCTGGTCTTATCTTAGCACCCTTCACATATAAAAGAACCAGTTTGCATTCTACTAGTCAAGAAATGATATAAAGATGGTTTAGTTCTCTCCATTACACAACATTCATCTCTTAGTTACAAATTTTCTAGTCTCTCCGTTATTATTGAAACATATGTGTATATATGGACAGTCAAATAATCATGTCATTTTGGTGCGTATCGTATCAATTTTGATGGGTCTCTCTACGTCTCAGTCGCTGAGACATAACTTATGTTTCAGTTATGTGATGTCACCGTTTTTCCTGTTAGTAGATTCGGCCGATCGCAAAGCAAAAGGACGATCGCACGGCCACTGATGTGATTGAGACATAAGCTATGTCTCAGCTAGCTGAGACTTAGCAAAACCGGATTTTGATATAGTAGTTATGGGTAAAAGTAAATAAGTGTTGGGTTTTTTCAGTTAATCAAGTCATTTGGTGTTGAAATATAATTGTCTAGTCTCTTCCATTAGATTGGGCTTTTGGTTAAATTAGCTAGAGCATGCGATCAATATGGTATTAGAGTCAAAATATTTTGCGTTCAAATATCAACCAACGCAGTACTAAAGTAAATTTTTGCCGGTTCCCAACAAGATCCAAACAGCGGGAGCTTGCCATCATTTGACCGAGCTGAGAAAGCTTGCCATCTACAAGCTCAAAACATCGGGGTCTGACGTGTGTTTCAACTCACTAGATTATCTGTCATCCCCTCCGAAATTCTATGTTACACTTGAGTTATCTGGCAAGATGATTCAGCTCCCCAGTTGGATCATGCAACTCAGTGCTCTCAACAAGTTGACCCTTTCAGTACCAGTTCTCCGGGCAGATAACCTGATGCACCTCAGCAATCTAGACGCACTGTTTTCTCTCACCTACTCATTCAGGGCAGAAAAGCAGGATCCAAAAACTGCGACCATTATGGCAGAGAACAAGCTGCACTCCGATGGGGAGATCATAGTTCTGGGTGGAGGATTCATCAGTCTTAAGCTTCTTCGCTAGTCTGCTCCTCTCTTTCCCTTATTGAGGTTCTCAGAGAATGCCATGCCACAGCTGGAAAGGCTAGAGCTACGTTTCAGCATTCTGCAGGGCACTTTGTCATAGGAAATCTTGAGGGACTCAAATTCGTGCATTTGACGTCGGACGACAAAGCTGGTGAACATATGACCAAGGAGGTACAGAGCGAACTGGAGAGAGCACTGAAGAGGACTGACGGCGGGACGCCCAGGATAATCCTTGGTCAGTGTGACTGATTGCGAGACCTGTAAACGAGTGTCGATCCAGTGGTGCCAAGAACTACACAGGCGATGTCTTGTATAAAGTGTGCTTCATCTTGGTTGATGGCGTTGGTGCTCTGCATCTGTAATGCTGTAGCGGGCTCTACAAGTGCCTCGACCTTCATCACCCATGGCGTGGCGGCGCGTCCTTCAGATGGTGTTATTTGGTTTTATAGACGTCATCTCCACTTAGTCGAGCCATATATGCATCAAAGGAGGTGTCTATTATCTTGTTGGAAGATATGTGATGCATGGTACTAGCTTTGAGCAAGAGAGAAATAAATAAGAGAGGACATCAAAGCTTAGGCAGCATAAGACGCCTGCCTGTTCATGCTGCTGCTATGCTCTCCCGGTGCGTGTTGTGTGTAATCTGTCAGCTATGGACCGACTATTGCAATCTTAAAACTGTAACTCCGGATAGATCAATATATAAAGGCTGGCTAGAATCGCCCCAGCTCCGCAGCGTCCACGTCGCCCCCTTTTCCTAACCATCCGATCAACGCAATCCAACGGTCAGGAATCATCCACGCCGCTTGTACTGTAGCTGCTACAGTTCCCTCCGAATTTTTTCCAATTAGAGGTTGACACGTCGCCCCGGTCACCAGCCAGTACATCCGCTCCCAGCGGGTCACCCCCGCGCACGAATTTTGGTGCAGCAATTTAGAAGACAAAAACCCCGCCAAGGACCTTTTCGCAAATTGCCAAAACCCAAAGGGCCTCCGTGAAAAAACGTCCGCAGATCTCCCCTCCCCCTCTCTCTCCCGCGCGACGCCCGAGCTTGCCGCCGCCGCCGACGCCGCGCCCGCCCTCCAAGCTCCTCCCCGTACAGATCGGTGCACACGCCGAGCTCCGCCGCCACGCCCTCTCTCTCCTCGCCGACGAACGCGTGCCGGGACGCCCCAAAGGCGCCGGAATCGACGCTGCCGTGCGGGCTGCCCTCCGCCGTGGACGCTCCGGCGACCCAAAAGAGGCGGCGCCGTCGCCTGTGGCCAGCCCGCGTCGAGCCGCGTTCGTCGCGCTCACCCGCGCGTCCCAGAACGCGGTGGCGCGCCTCGAGCGTCGCCGTCGCCGCCGCGGCGGAGCCCGCCCATAGGTGACATCATCGTGACACCATGGTGGGCGTGGGCTGGGCCAGCTGCACAGCCGGCTCGGCCCTTTTTTCCTTTTCTTTTCTTTTTGTTCTGTTTTCCTTTATTAAAAAAACATTAAAAACTTTTCAAATACAACTTCAATAATTTCCAAATTTGCACAATTTTAAAAATGTAGACATTTTCGAATATGAATTTTACCACACAAACGCGGCATACAAATTTGAATATTTCAAAATTTCAGATGCCATTCAAATCTAGCTGTTTTACGAACTTCTGGAAATCAAACAATTCATAAGTATAAACCTCCTTTGTATTTTCGGCATATTCAAATCTGAACACATTTTGAACATGGACACTTTCAAATTTCAATTTTCCACACCACGGTATTTACAAATGTGACAAAAATATCAACATGAGCACAACCATAAACGCTGACTATTCACGTCATACGATCAAAACTCAAATTTGAACGTTCCAATATTTTGAATGCCTTTCAAATCTGAGCATACAATAAACGTCACCCAAATTCAAATATGAATGCCTTCCCATTTTAACAGTTTTGAAATTTAAACATATTTGAAGTGTAAATATTTCACGAATTTCAGTACACTCAAATCTAAACAAATTATAATGTGGACATTTCCAAATTTAATTTTTTTAAACCACGGTATTCACAAATATGACAAACATATAACCATGACCAAAAAATCTGAGCATTTAATAAACGTGAAAAATCCAATATGAGTAGCTCCCCAATTTGACCATTTTAAACAATTTGAACAACTTCTCAACATAGAGATTTCTTGAATTTCAACAATTTTATAATCTAAACCGCTTTCGAATGCGGACATTTCTTTATATAGAAGGAGAGAATTTGATGCAACCTGACAAATCGTCGCAAACGACGTTTGTACAAACACCACTCCACACCACCTACCTAGCTTAATGAACTACTCTCGCAAAAGTGTTACTCCCTCCTAAACCAGCATGTCTCCATAGCTCCCATTCGGCACAAATTTGCTCCACAAGGCCACTGACAGAGACAAATTTGCTCCACAAGGCCACTGACAGAGAACTGCCCACTAGTGTTCTGAAAAGCCCTCGCGTTTCTTTGCTTTCACAACCGCCAGCAGACCAAAATGATCAGAGTGTCCATGCCTCTTTTCTCCTTTTTACTGAAATTTCTTCTCACCCTAGACCACCAACCCATCAGGTCATCCGAGAGACGCGGTATCTCTACTTGTACCCTCAAACGATGCAAGCACTCAGCCCAAACTTGCCTTGCATACACACAGCCGATCAAGACATGACAGACTGTGTCCTCCTCTTGCAAGCAAGTGAAACAATCCGACGTCTGATCCTGCAGCCCATGTCTCACTCTTCTGTCCGAGGTCCACAACCTGAACTGAAGCGCAAGCCATGCAAAAATCTTGCACTTCATCGGCGCCCAACTTCTCCAAATGTAGCTGGCACCCTCCATTCTTGTATCCCCTCGACTTAGTACCTTATAAGTATCCTTAGCCGTGTATAGTCCAGTTGGCGAGCATGTCCAACGGCACTGATCAGCGACATTTGGATCCCTATCTAGATTCACAATGCAGGAAAAAAGAAACACACACTGCGCCACGGCTTCGTCCGACAAAAACCCCCTGATGTCCCGGGTCCAAGCATGATCAAGCAAGGCATCCTGGACCGTCCTCTTTTCTGCGCATGCTTGGCTGACTGAGTTCAAAACCTCCGGTGCTAATTGAGAGACCGCCTGCCCGTCTATCCACTTGTCCTTCCAGAACAGTGTGTTGGCGCCATCTCCTACTCTGATCTCTGCCGTGTCACTGAAGACCATGAAGGTCTCCTTGTCTTGCAGCCATGGCAGCCCCTGCCACGGCCTCGCTACATCCATGCGCCTAAGCCACTCCCAACGTACCCTAAGAGCAAGGACTTGAGTGTGAAAATCCTTTACCCCCAGGCCACCATACGCTAGCGGTTTACAGATCTTCCGCCAAGCAGCTGGGAACTGACCTCCGTTAACCTTCTCCTTTCCAGCCCAGAAAAAAGCCCGTAAGCCATTGATCTCTTCTAGCATCTAGTCCGGCGCACCCGCAACCAACAGATGGTGTACCAGCCTAGCTCCTACTACTGCCTTGATCAACGTCAACCTCCCCGATCTCTGAAGTAATCCCCTCTGCCAAGCCGGGATCATCTTCAGAACCTGGTCCAGGATGGGCTGCCATTCCGCCCTAGGGAGCTGCCACGTAGACAGTTGCAGGCCCAAATACGTGCATGGAAATTGGCCCAACTCGCAGCCCAACAAGTGAGCTACTGACATCGCATCATTTTCATGTCCTCGTATCAGAGTTGCCGCAGACTTCGCATAGTTAACCTGCAGTCCTGACACCTCCCCAAAAACTCGCAGCACCTCTTTGATGATTACTACGTCGTGGACTGAAGACCGTAAGAACATCGCCACATCGTCAGCATGCACCGAGATCCTTTGCAAACCAGTACACCCCGGTATACTAGTGAGCAAACCTTGCTCCACTAACTTGATCACCATTTTTGTCAAAACCTTCATGACCAAAACAAAGAGCTATGGTGATGTGGGGTCACCTTGTCTAAAGCCCTTGACATATGTAATGCTTTTGCCTGGGATCCCATTCACCATAATTTTCATACTTGTTGTCGAAAGAAGCAGAGAAATCCATTTCAACCACAACACACCAAAACCAAAAGCTCTCAACACTTCGAACAAGAAGGCCCATGAAAGGGAGTCGAAAGCACGCGAGATGTCGAGCTTCAGAAAAAAAACCTTTTGCCTTCTTGTGCTGATCAATCTAGCCACCTGTCTGACCAAGACAAAGTTTTTATGCAGGCTTCTACCTCTGATGAATGCTGATTGGTTTGCGCTAACTAGGACCCCTAGCTTACTCCTTATTCTTGTTGCCAAAATTTTTGAGAACAACTTGGCGAAGCAATGCACCAGACTTATGGGTCTGAAATCCCCCACCTCTGCAGCATCTGCCCTCTTAGGAATTAGCGTGATCAAAGATTTTTTCAACTTCCCAAAGCCACGGCCATCTCCTACTGCAAACTTCAGGAGCGCCACCATTACATCCAACCTAATAACACTCCATGCCTTCTGATAAAAGGCACCGATGAATCCATCCGGTCCTGGCGCACGATCCGCTAGCATATCTACAAACACCTTCTGTCGAGGATATAGGATACGGATATCCTGACATATGATAAATGCGGCCCAACATGGAGAAGGTCCAACAAGGCGACTTAACGTTTTAAGTCTCACAAGGACTCCACGAACCGACTTGTAATAGAAACCCTAGTTTGTATCCTACTAGGACACCACATGTAAGCCTGCCCCTTTCACCTATATAAGGAGGGGTAAGGCGCACCAAAAGCTCTCAGATCTCGATAGACTAGAGACAACAAAACAGAGAGAGCCGCCACATTGGCGACTCGCTCATCGGCATACGGAATAAGATCTAGCCACAAACAGCATGTAGGGCTTTTACCGGATGATGTTTCCCGGGGCCTGAAGCTGTATAAACCATTCTCCTGTGTGCAATCCCGCTCCCGGAAGATTCTACTTCGTCTAAATCCCACACCTACGAAGTCATCATGAGATGATGTGCCGTGACAAACCCACGACAGTTGGCGCCCACCGTGGGGCAAGCGGCGTTTGGAATCATGGTCCGGGCGGGATCCCTTCATCAAATAGCGGCGACCCCATCGACGTAGCAAATCGCCGTCCGAGGGCTCGACCTCAACATCGCTCTCGGCTCCGGCTGATCCAATCCATGCGGCGACTTCGTTGCTGCGCTAAGTCAAAAGACTCGCACCGCTGCAATTCTTCATCGACATGATCGCGGGGCTCTACTTCAACTTTTCCCCTGGGGAGCTTCAAAGGAACCACGTACGTGTTGATTTGGTCAGCGACTCCCCGTACCAGCGCGCTGGGGCTTGACGCCAGCTTTGCTCCACGCGCACTCGGCGACATCAGATGCGTCGGTGACTTGCGATCCAAATCGTGCCATACCGAGCTCAGCGGGAATACGCCTCCAGCCAGGTTAGGACTGATTCGTTCCGTGCGGCAGTACAAGTCCAACTTAGATTCCAGTCAGGCCAGCGGCGAAAGGTTTAACAGCAAAAGATTCAATCGCGTATGAGTCGAGTCCCAAGAAGAAATTAGAGTCGTGTTCCGACTCGAAAAAGTATGGCTTCCAGCTACGTACAAGCAAATAGATAAAGTGCCACCAGCACTTACGTGCGTCGAACACATCAATATGAGGCACGGTTTCCAAGGATGCCCAAAAAAGAAAAAAGGAAAATCTTGGAGGACGTACATGAGTTGCTAGCTTGCCGTTTACATGTCTCAGCTTGACATAGGAAATAAAGCAAGAGGTAACGAAAAGTAGAAAAAAAAAGGGGAGGCGAGCGACTCAAAGATCGGCGTGCCTAGTGCCGACTCGCTGCAGGCGACTTCCACTACACTGCGGACTATCGCCGTGGATAACTTCAGAGGCTTCACCAACATCATTGACTCAAACAAGCCACGTCCGGCTACCGTACAAAAAAGATCAGGTTTCTGAAAATCGTGTCAGCCATAATTCCACGGAAACCATCAGGTGCTATTCTTCAAAACTAGCTAACCCCCTTATAAATTTTATATTGCAAACGATTTTTCTTCTGTTTGCCTACTTTGTGTGTACATGTTTCTACACGAAGTGTAATACCTCAAGAGAAGTGCGCATATATATGAGCAATAAAAGGCACTCGCTGTTTCAATAAAACAAAAGTTGGGAACATCGACCATGACCCCGTCTATGCGACTTATCGACGGCTATTCACCGTCGTTCGCGACCTATATTACGTCTTCGGCGACGACAGACTAAAAATAAGATAAGTCGTTTTCATGCTCAAATTTCACAGACTTTTTATCAGTTAAGATTAATTTTCACCTTCGAGTAAATCTCGGGGGCTGCATATCTAGTTTATGCGACTTATTATAAATATCTCTGCGATTCAAATTATATCATGTCGTAGACTTTAAATTCATATCAGCTTTTGTAGATTTAATTACATCTACTTCTCAATACATTCGTCAAATTAGAGTTCTTTATAACTCGCATTGCAAAGTCTAGCTATTTATAGCTTGCATTGAATATCAAGATCACCACTACATGTTCAAGCATTGATATTTGGCGATTCATTTGTCATTCTATGACTTATCATTATATCAATTTATGACTGATCGTTATATAATTTCATGATTTATCATCATATCATTTTATTAATCATTATCGACTTATTGTCATATCAATTTATGAGTCGCATAGCGATTTACCCCCATATCATTTTATGAGTCGCAAACAGCTCATCATTACATCAGTTTATGAGTCATTAATGAATCATTATCTTATCAATATTTGAGTTAAAGCAGGTGACTCGCTGTACCACATCTACAGCTAATCAGAGCTG
The DNA here is from genome assembly GCA_947311845.1 of Poa pratensis. Taxonomy (NCBI): domain Eukaryota; kingdom Viridiplantae; phylum Streptophyta; class Magnoliopsida; order Poales; family Poaceae; genus Poa; species Poa pratensis. The sequence goes on along the minus strand of CAMZMU010000062.1, from coordinate 36,991,356 downwards.
GTTACCATCAAAGCTAATTAGAGCTCGTCACGGCTATTGCAGCCGATAAAAGCAATAATCCTGGTTATTCTCGCTTTAAGTCAGAAGTATCTCGCACTATGCGGCCAAAGTACTGGGGCGCGGCGTCATTCATGAGACTGATGCCTATCATGGCTGCCTATCATGTCCGTTCTCAACGACCCTGAACACGCGTTTACACCTGGGAAATACTGAGCCGCGCGAAGACCTACTTAACGGTACCTTAAGTTAGAAGTATCTTTGCATTATGTGGCCAAAGTACTGGGGTGTGGCGTCATTCATGAGTTTGATGCCTATCATGGCCATTCTCGACCCTGAACACACATTCCCGGGAAATACTGAGCTGCGCGAAGACCTGCTTAATGGTAACAGAGATAATTCAGAAGGGCTAAAGTACCCGCATGTGGTGTCAATCGAGTCTGATGCCTATCATGGCCGTTCTCGACCCTGAACACACATTAGAATCGGGAAATACTGAGTCAAAGTACCATATGCTATCATGCATCGTACAATATGCTATCATGCATCTTACCAGTTGCTATCATGCAACTAAGTTGCTATCATGCAAAATAACATTTGCTATCATGCGACATACCATTTGCTATCATGCAAAATATCATTTATCATGCAGATTATACTATGCTATCATGCAGGGTACCATATGCTATTATGCGGAGTACTAACTTTTTATCATAATTATTACCAGCCGCCAAGGCTAACATATTATTATCAAATTATCATCATTGCTTCCTTGGGGGCTTTGCCTTTTGATTTAACAGGAACCTGTAACTCGGGCATATGAATTGGCGCGACAAGATTTTTTATGATTGAGATAATTATCTCATGATATTGGCTGATGAAGCCACCATTATTTATTTAACTACAGCCACATCAAGTGGAATTTATATCATTATTATCTTGCGGCAACAATATTTGTCAATCTGTTGCGGGATCAAATTGCAACGATATGCCATCAAGCAGGATAATGAAATCATGCCTGCTTAATGCCCAGGGGCTAGCACAATCAAGTTTTTGCTTGGATTAAAGAATTTTTTGAGTCTCAAGCAGCATGATCAACCATACAACTCGAGCCTCGGGGGCTACATCCAGTAGTAACTGGTGCGGCTTCAGCAATTCAGTGCTTTTACATCAGCGACACAATGGTCTCTATGCCCGTGACTTGTCAGCATTAATATCACAGCAACGTCAAATGTCGCTGGTTTTTTATCATCAACAAGCATGATATGATGGGATATTTTGTCAGAGGATCCACCCAGTTATATCTAGACAACAGATAGATCTTCATAAGAACTTAATAGCATGGCGACTCAACCTGAATGACTCAAAGAGCGCGAGTTCAAACAACAGACATGCAGCGCCTCCAACGGATGATCTGCGACTTACACCGTGTCATCAGAACATGAGGAAGACTACATGCGTGCATGCCAGCACCTTGATCGATCGATTTGATCGACGCTCGTATTTTACCACAGCCTGGAGATTTCCATGCAAGGCAAAATGGAGACATCATGTGAAGATAGCAGCAGTCGTACGTGTGTGTTGCAAATAAATAAGAAGAGAGAAAGGATGAGTCGCAGAGCCGTGTACGTTATATCTCAGACAGAAGGCATCCCAGTTGCTCCGTCGTCTCAGATTTGATTTAGGCGTCATATTCGCACAGCTGCATGGATTTTCTGCTAAAATCGCATGCATGATAATTATTCATGTGAGATTTACGCTAATACCTCACGTCGGTCAAGCTGGAAACCATGACTCAACTCAGTGATCACTACATGGATGACGACTCAAAGATAGTTGACAACCACGGACGAAGAAATATCCAAAGCAAGAATCAAGCTAGGGTCACTCATGCATGCGTGCATGCATGGATTTCATGGCGAGGTATCAATTCCCTGCACGTAACTTTTGGCCAGCTCTGCTTTCATGCGACCCAGCATCCTGGACAGTCTACACCAACAGTTTTGCTGGATGGCACGGTTCAGTGCGTATAACTCGAAGTCCTCTACGTCAACTCTCCAGCTACCTTATGAGTCGCAGACTCGACGTTCAAGATACAACATGGCCAAACAATCATTGGCGACCCTGTGCACCTACATCAATAGCACATCAAACTTATATGCTTGGAGCTCGCCAGACACCACGTGAGTCGCCAGCCTCGATGTCTATGACACAGCATCAACAAACATCAGTGGCGACTCAACAGCTTCTATGCTTGCAACTTAGTGGCATCGACATCAATGATTTGCCGAGCTTAATGTTCGCGAGTCAACTCCACTACTTCAACAACTCGGCATGAGCCTCTTGTCCCAGGAAGACAATATCATCATCAAATCAAGACCTTCCGCCCGACTCTTCAAGTCGACCAAAAGCTCGGGGGCTACTGTCGAGGATATAGGATACGGATATCCTGACATATGATAAATGCGGGCCAACATGGAGAAGGCCCAACAAGGCGACTTAACGTTTTAAGTCGCACAAGGACTCCACGAAACGACTTGTAATAGAAACCCTAGTTTGTATCCTACTAGGACACCACATGTAAGCCTGCCCCTTTCACCTATATAAGGAGGGGCAAGGCGCACCAAAAGCTCTCAGATCTCGATAGACTAGAGACAACAAAACAGAGAGAGCTACCACATTGGCGACTCGCTCATCGGCATACGGAATAAGATCTAGCCAGAAACAGCATGTAGGGCTTTTACCGGATGATGTTTCCCGGGGCCTGAAGCTGTATAAACCGTTCTCCTGTGTGCAATCCCGCTCCCGGAAGATTCTACGTCGTCTAAATCCCACACCTACGAAGTCATCATGAGATGACATGTGCCGTGACAAACCCACGACACCTTCCACACCTCTTCCTCCGTAAAAAGGCCATCTAGATCCTGCAGATCGTGTGCATGAAAACCGAGCGCATGTAGGTCCACTGTCATGTCTCTATTCGTGATCTGACCCAGTAGTGCCTTGTATGCTCTGAAAAAAGCCTCTTGCTTTGCCTCTTGGCCAGTGTGTAGCTGTCCCTCCCACTGAACAGCTGGTATGAAATTTCTCACCCTTCTCCCATTGGCTACTGCATGAAATAATTTGGAGTTTGCATCTCCCTCCTTTAGCCACCTGACCCGAGACCTCTGTCGTGCAATGGTTCTTTCAAGCGAAGAAAGCCCTAGCACCGACAGTTTTAGCATGTTCCTAAGCCATCTCTCCTCAGGGGACAATTGTCTCCTCTCCTCTGCAGCATCAAACCGAAAGATGATGATATTTGCAATTGCCAATTGCAGCTTTATGTTACCCACTGATTTCTGCCCCAGGACCGCAGCACAACGCCTGTTACTCTGAACAAGTGATCAAGTCTCTTGAAAGGATCCACTATGTGTGGCTCACAAACCCAAGCATTCCTAACCGTCTCCAAAAAACCAGGTTGTTTGGTCCAAAATAGCTCGAATTTGAAACAGTGTTTTGGCCTGAAACTAGCATTAATTGAGAGATGAAGCGGCGCGTGATCCGAGATCGACGAGGCTAGAGCCTGCAGCAATGCATCGGGGTACGCCATATCCCAGTCTACCGACACCAACGCTCGATCAATGCGAGTCATTGTCGGCTGCTCTCTGCCATTACTCCAAGTAAACAACCTCCCATGCATATAAAGATCCTTAAGTCCGAGCGAGCTCACAAACTCTTGAATTTACGCATCATGGTCCTATCCAAATTCAGGTTGTTCTTCTCTGCCGCTGTCAGAATCATGTTAAAATCACCTATCACAAGCCACGGCCCTGGGCACAGTGATCTTCTCTCCGTCAACTCCGTCAGAAATTGCACTTTCTCCTCTGACCTTTGTGGCCCGTACACCACAGTTAGCCACCACGAGACGTTGTTCATCGTGTGTATCTCTGCATTCAGGCTCAGCACCGAGCTGTTCCAAGCTACCAAAATGCCACCACGAGTACCTTGTGCAGGCAAATAGGTAAACCCATCGAACGCATGGGCCCAGACATTGCCGCACCACGAAGCTGTCTACTACCTCCAATTTGGTCCTGTCTACTCTCGTGGGTTTGTCACGTCAGGTGTCATAGATGACTTCGTAGGTGTGGGATTACGCGAGTCAAGCATCTCCGAGCTTGGGATCGCAGGAACAAAGATCAACACAGATTTACCTAGGTTCGGCCCCCTCAATGTGAGGTAAAAGACCTACTTCCTGCCTACCCTAGATTGGTATTGATTTGATAATCGAGGTGTTACAATGGAGGCGATCCGATCTGGTACTCGCCGTATGAGCTAGGGTTTAAAGGCCTGACCCTCTATGTCCTGCGAATATTCTTTATATACACAGAGGCTCGTCGGGTTACAAAGGAAACTTTCCCCTCAAGGAATATATTAACTGGGACCTATCCGGAGACTGGCTCGCCTCCGTGCCTTCTAGATTCTTCTCCTTGTGGCGGTTCGATGTTGGGCTTGATCCCATGTGGGCTTTTGTCCGTGCGAGTAAATTAAGTCGCACTGGGCCGCGGGTTAATCCAGAAAGTATTCCCCCGACATTAGCCCCCAAGTTTAGCTTGGATTTCGAGTAAAGGCTTCTTTGTCTTAACAAACCCCCGAGCCGCGCACATGAATTATCCCAGCTGAACTCCAATTTTCATATTTCCAACCTGCGACTCATAACTCTTCTTGGCGGCTCAAGAGCGCGACTTATCTTGTCTTGACGGTTGATTTTCAGATCTAAACGTCTTCCGCGTCCGGGCTATTTATCCTGGCTCATCGTTTTTCCTAGCGTTCTGGATCAAGACTTGTATTACGCATCCGCTGCTCCTTTCCGCCGCCTCCGATCCCGCTTCTCGTACTGACAATCCTTTGGTGAAGATCTCCATCAATCTGAGAAAATGTCTCGCCGCAAGTGCAACTGGGAAGGCTCGTGGATCGACGAGGATTTCCTGGAATCCTTAACTGCAGGCGGCCTTCTTCCGCCAAAAGATCAATGCGAATGGCTTGCGGCTGGTGAGGAGGTAATTCCCAACCCTCGACCAGGAGAAATAGTGCTATTCGCGGAGCACGTCGAGCGCGGGTTCAAGCCCCCAGGCTCCCTCTTCTTCCGCTCCTTGATGCAGCGGTTAGGCCTCCGTTTTCATGACATTAGTCCAAATTCAATGCTCCAAGTAAGTAATTTCCACGTCCTTTGCGAAGATTACCTGGGTATCCCTCCCTCAGTAGATTTCTGGCTTGCTCTTTTCAATTGCAATAGCTGATACCCGTAGATGTGATAGCCTTCAGTAGCTACCTGCAAGATAAAGTATACGGGGTTAGGTTGAGCCTCCAAGTGCAGAGTATGTAGTAAGTGGAAGACGTGTTTTCCCCACGAGGGCGACTCGAGGGTTTAATATCGAACTCTCGGGGAATCAGTAGTGAAGATATATCTTCTTATCCTTCTTTTGATTACCTACAAAACAAAGTTAAATGTTTTGGTCCTCAACCTCACCTGTGGTTGTCAAGCACAAGGTGTAAGAATGATATCAAGATAGTTATGCAATGCAAACAAGAAATAAATATGCAATGGTGGTGGATGCAATGGTAAATGATATTTTTGGGTTTTTTAATGATGTATGCAAGATGAAAAGTATTTTTGTATTTTCGGATTTAATGATGGCTGAAAATGGAAAAGTGGTATATGGTGTTGGAAAGGTGTTTCTTATGATTAAAAATGGACCGGGGTTCATGGTTTCACAAATGCACTCTCTCTTTATAAAGTGGCAGACAATGGAACACACACAGAGTTAACATATGAGATTGCAACACAAAGTTTGATAACAAGTTACTTAGATATATGGGCATCACATCCTAACATAGAGACCTTTTGGTTATTAGTCTACCTTATACTCCACCAAGATGCGAACCAAATCATAACACCTCAGTAATTAAGATGACTCAGAGTATAGCAATAAGTTTCATGACATGAAGTGAAAATAAGAACATGCTGGATCTAGTCACAGGAAGAAGCTCGATCACCCTCAACCCTTGCAGCAAGGTATTTTTGTTTATCCCTAGTGAGGTAACAAAGTAAGGTAAACACCCAAGTGGATCACGATATTAAGTTGTCAGCTTACCGCACTCACCACTCCCCGTTACTCCAACTAATGCACATGTTCCCCCACACACGCTCTCATAAACATGCTTGATCATAACAAGTAGGCAAGAACGGGGTACATAATATGCATCTATACTCATAACTGAAACAAACATTGCAATCTCAAACATATATTAACTCATAGAAAGATCCACCACATAGGTATTACAAATATGACCGTAATCATGTTCAGCAGCTCATACGGTACTAATTAGTGAAGCTCAAGAGAGGAGAGATACATAAGTTACTTCCACAAACCCATAGTCCAGAGGTGGACTACTCCCTCTTCATCATGGAGATGGTGGAGAAGTCGATGGAGAGGATGGAGACCACACCGGCAGCGCCCCGCCGGAGTTTTCCCCCTCCAATCTGCAGCTCCTAATCTCCGTTTCGGTGTTTCTGTGTTTGTGCGGCGCTTCCTTCGCGAAACGTTAGGGGACTTTTTTATAGGCGTTTTTAGGTCAAAACGAAGGCGGTGGACGAAAGATCGACGGCAGCGGAGCCACGAGGACCAAACGAGTGGGCCCCACGCGGCCACATTACCTGGCCGCGTGGGCCACCCCCTTTTGGCCTTCTGGCCTCCGTTTTCTTGCTTCCTTCGCTCCGAGGTCTTGCTCCTTCCAAAATACTGACGCCTGTATTTTTCCATAATTTTTGGACGACGTTTGGGTCTCTGAAACATAAAAGGAAAGAAATAGGGTTTTCTGCCTGCGCAGGGTTAATTCCATAAAAAGAGGAAACAATTGATTTATTTACTAAAATCATTAAATAACAGTAATATAACCCTTATATGATGCAAATATGATTGGAATATGTGTGATATAGTGCAAAGTTCATGTATGAATTTTACATGCATTAATAGCCAAGGGAAACCACGGATGGTCCTTTTCTCCAATACGGCGCCGTTTCCTTCCAACACCGTAGGGTAGTATTTTCCCAAAACTAACCCTTGCCAACAAAATTAAGGGTTGACAAAGAACATTCGTCTATTGTAAAAACACTTCTCCTGAGGGTGAAATTCCTCTTCCTCTTTGGTCTCCTCTTCCCTTCGAGGCTACCGATGCTCTGTCTTCTAAATCTGATCCTTCTTCGTTGCCCTTTATCGAATCCCTTTTGGACAAGGTGAGGGCGCTGACACTCCATGGTCTCACTGGATTAGATCTCATATCTTGCTGGACTAAATGGCGAATTCAGCCTGTGAGTCGCCGCTCGCGACTTATGATGGATTTCACTTGTCACGCAAACGATGTCGACCGTACTTGCCCTGAGGATTGGGACAAGGGGAATGGATAAATTTCATTCGCCGAGTGACGGGCGAGGATATCGACTCATACGATAACGTCGGGCTTGCTCCCTTCTGGGCTGAGCACAAGCCTTTTGTGGTAATGTTTACTTGTCACTTGTTTCCTCCAAGATTCCTTCTCCAAAATTAATTATTTCTGACCCGAGCTCCTTTTCAGATCGACCCCTATTTCTGGGTTCTTCCCTCAGAGGACGCCGACTTGAACCAAGAAGCCGCGGCTGAGTCGTCAAAGCAAGCCGCAGCCCTTGGCAAGGATACAATTATGCATGATATTGTCTCCGAGCCTGAGGGTAGCGCTTCTGAAGAGGAGCAACAAATGGCCAGCGCCCTTCTGTCCACAAATTCAAGGACACCTTTCTTGGAACTTCCTGAGGTGCCTCGCAGGTCCTCAAAACGTTTTTCATGCGAGAGCTCAGAAGACCCCGCGCAACCTGAGAAACGCCGCAAAGCCTTGGCGCTACTGATAGAAACAAGAACTGCCAAATCTTTAAAACTTGCTGATCCTGACAAGACGCTTTCTCTTCCGAGGCTGTTGCAAAGGACTGCTTCTCAATGAGCTCGGGTAGTTGTTTGCGACTTTCTCCTTTTCCTTTTGTGCTTGCGTATTTTTGGCAAGGAATTGCTGATCACCACTTCTTTTCATACTCTGTAGGTTCAGATTTGCAAGGTTTATCTTCTCCTTCCTCTGGTTGCCTGATGAAGAGTATCCGTGTCGCCTCTGGGTATGGTTCGCCTTCTTTTCAATGTTACGGCTCTGCTGGGTCGGCTTATTAATCCATCAATATTTTGCAGGGCCATGTTGAAGAGGATACCAAGTCTAATTCTCATACCGTTCTTCTCAGCCAGCTATGAGCGAGGATGATGCTGCTGATGAAAACGTGGGAAACAGTGATGGTGCGACTCATCCAAGGCCATCCCTGGAGGAAGGTATTGCTGATGCGGCTCCTGCACGACTCCAGTCGCAGCTCCATCCGCAACTCCTGCTGTTGGTAGGGTATCTACTGAAAATAGAATTCCAGCTCCAGGAAATAGTTCCAAGTCAATTGCGGATGCCATAATTGCTGCTGGAGATAAGCATGCTGCTCTGCTGCGCGGCCTAGTTGAGCAATTTTCTTCAAGTCGCCAGGTACATATACCGTAGCCCCCAAGGATCAAAACCTTGTGTCATTGCACGGGGTGTTGATTCTTTTCCTTGGCTCCAAATCTCGAGCCCCCAAGTTCCTGGATAGTTTACCCATGCATTTTGCTCTGTTTATTTTCAGCTTGAACTGTCCTTGCTTGATGCTTCTGGCTCAATAAAGGGTAAGGGCATTTCCATAGATCAGCCTGAAGTGATGCAGTCTCCCCTGGAGCAGCATAATGAGGTCATTAGGGACCAGGCTCAGGAAATAAAATCTCTCAAAGGTCAACTCGACTCCTGTGAAGAGCAATTTAAAGAACTTGAAGCAGATATGCGGCAGCGACTCATGGAGAAAGACGAAGTCATTAGATCTTTGCGAGAAGGGCTGACTCTTAAATCTGAATTGATTGATCGTCTGAAGGGAGACCACGCAAAGGAACTCGCCGCGCGAGATGAAAAATATAACTCGCTGTTCAAAGCCTTTGAGGGTTTTGGCTCCATGTCAAATCAGCCATCCTGCAGCTTGCTGGTTCGTCTTTTATTCCTTTAATCATATATATTTTGGGTAGCCAACGTGAGTCGCTGACTTGTTTCTTGTCTTTTCTTTCTTGACATAGGGCCTGAGGCCCCAGTGTCCCGCTCCAACTTGAAGGATCAACTGGTATATCTGTCAGACTTCAGCAGCGCTTCTTAAAGGTTACCAAGGAAGTTATGACGGTAATCTCTCCTGCGACTGATGGCCCAACATCTTGCGAGTATTGGATAAATAAACTGCTCAAGGCTCCGCATTATGTCTCTGATTGGAAACGATCCTCTGCTCGCACCGGAGCCGCGCATGTCTTGACATTGCTCCGAGCATATTATCCAGAAATAGATGTTGGCAAGATTGCTCGCCACGGCCGGGCGATGAGCGCGGATGATACTGAACTGCCAATAAGCGAATACTTCGACATCTGGAAAGGGATGCGCGGGTATGCCACAAAATTTGTTGATAACTTAGACTTGGGCACTTATCTCGAAAAATTCAATCTTGATGGGAGCAAGGTGCCAAAGGAAAAGTCCACAGGAGCTGAGTCATCCGGGCTACTACTCCATCAACAGGATCTGGTGGCCCTTCTGCCTCGTCTGGCGGCGCCCTGATCATTAGGGCACCTGCGACTGCAACCGCGAGACAAGCCGCGCCAATTCCCACTCCTGTAGCTCGGAAGAAAAAAATAAATAGTGTGGGACATGCCCGTTAGTCTGTAAGACATTCATGTATTATAAACAGTATTTTGGTGACCTATAAGCAGGTTCTTTTCATGATAATTCCATTAAGTAGACGCTCGCGCGGCTCAGTATTTCCTAGGAACATGTGTGTTCAGGGTCGAGAGCGGCCATGATAGGCAATCAAGCTCGATTGACGCCACACCCCAGTACTTTGGCCGCATAATGCAAGACGCTTCTAGCTTAAGGATTGCCACTCGTTTGGCAAAATTTGAGGTGCGATTGGTACTCGCGATGCTCGTAAGGAGCCCTCAAGGGTCAGTGATATATGAAATTCAAAAGACTCAGCGACTCAATGATAGTTGAGGCGAAACGACAAGCCCTTGAATGTCAAGGGTGCCGGCTTTATTTCATAATCACTCGATTTTTACAGGGTGTTACAGGATGATGCAGGCCCTTTAATGCGGTTTTCTGTTCCCCGCAGGCCATGCATACTTGATACTCATCGCACTTAGTTGCGAATTAATACTCCTAACGGAGTGGGTTGAACACCTGATTGGTTCAATTTTGAGTCGCTAAAAGCGACTCGGGTCGAGCATGATAGCTCCGATGTGTGTTTCATGTTGAAGCAGAGAGCAAGTTTGTTAGGAGATTAGCCGCACTGAGCTGCGACTTATGTTGAGTTGAGTCTGCTTTGTAAGGACTCACGATAACTGAACCTCTTTGGCTGGGGTTGTTGATCGAGGCTGGGTCTATGCACATGCGCCATTTCTTGTCTTCTTTTTGTATCAAAGCGACCTCTGGGGCATTATCTTGCTGATGCGCGACTTCTCGGTGGGAATTTACCATCCGGTGGCTGCATCCTGTTGGCCGCCTCCGCGGTACCTCCAACGCGACTCGTTTTGAGCTGCGATTACCGATCTGCGACTGATATCCGTGTGAGGAGTTGGCGATGCAAGCTTCTTCTGCGAGTGCTGAGCCTGCGTTCTCGCATTCTAACGCTCTCTGCCTGTCTCCATATATTGTAATAACACCGTTTGGTCCCGGTATCTTTAACTGTAGGTAGACGTAGCAGGGGCGGGCGGTGAATTTGACATAGGCTTCTCTTCCAAAGATCGCATGATATGAGCTCTTGACTGCTACAACCTCAAAGTCTAGGAGCTCTGTGCGGAAGTTCCGCTCTGTCCCAAAGCTAACTTCAAGGTTATCTTTCCGATTGGTCGCGTAACAGCTCCTGGGATTATGCCTTGAATTTCTTTCCTGGATGGTCGCAGCCCGACTCGGGTATATTCATTCTTCGGAGCGTGTCTTGATATAGGATGTTTACTCTTCCTCCTCCGTCCATTAGGACCTTACTTAACTTGTATCCCGCGACTTCAGGCGTGACCACAAGAGCTGGCTGTCCTGGATCTTTTACTTCTGGGGGGTGATCGCGCGACTCCAAATAACCGATCGCTCTGTCCAACGACGGTACCTTTCGGCGTTGAAATCTGGCCACTCCTCCGGCTTCCATCCGTTGTTTGTACTTCCACTGTATGAAACTGTCCTATGTTCCTTCTAGGTAAAACGTCAGGCCCTTGATGAGAGCTAGATTTATTCTTGTGCTGCATTGATCCACTGCGGCCGCATCTGGCGTGTCGCCTTCTTTCCACCTCCGGTAATAATGACATTGCGCCTTTGTGTGACTCGCTGGCCTGCCATCTCTCCTGCGATGTAAGTCGCAGGGAACGTCAAAGATCCCCTTGCAGTTATTAGGGAATGAGGCCTTATCACTTCCTTGCTCCTTCATCTGGTGTGCACGATGTTCAGTTTGCGCGACTTGCAATTTCTCTGTTGGGTTCTGTGATAAGCCGCCTGTCCCCTTATCTGTCTTTGCGTACTTGTCAGCTGTTGCCAAAAGCTGGTCGAAACTATCAATCTTGTGCTCAGCGCGACTTAACTTGTGCACCAGCGGCTCAAATCTACAGTTCTTCCTCATAGCTTGTATTGCAGACTGTACTGTTAAGTTCTTGGCGGAGCCAAGGATCTCCGCGACTCTTTTGATCCAGTCACCGCTTGATTCGTCCTCCTTTTGAACGCATTGTCTAAGGTTTTTCATGTCTTCTGTTTGGAATCTGTTAATGAACTTGTCCTTCAAGTCTTCCCATGTGCTTATTGATTTTGATGGCAGCTTTAACAGCCAATCCCTGGCTTCTCCCTGTATTGCCAAGTGGAAATATTTCGCACGCACTTCCTGAGTTACATCAGTCCCTGTCATGCTTGCCTCATAATCTTCTATCCATAAGGCAGGGTCTTGGTCACTGATAGGTGGTGACTCGCTGCGACTCACCGAAGTTCGGGGGGAAACGAGTGAGCCGTATTTCCTCTCCAAAACATGCTGGTCCTTTAATAATGAATAGGAGTTTACTGGCGCTGAATCTTCATCTGAGTCAGTTTCAATCTGGGCTGGCTGAGTCGCTCCGGACGTCTGTGACTCGCCTTCTATCTTCTTTTCTTTTTCCAATGATACCTGCAAACCTGCTAGCTGGTTGACCACTTCTTCGACGCTGCACTTTTCTCCTCCCCATGATACCTCGTGTTGCGGCTCATTGGGCGTGACTCCATACATATTTGCTTGTTGTAAGGCAGCGGTTTGCAGTAGGTCGATCGCATGGCGAGCTTCCTTATCAGCTCGTGTGTCTCCAACCGGTGCTATCTCGACAATATTCCTATCGCGGCATGCACGTTGCTCTCTGGGTCGCCGTGGAACTGTGGTTCATCTCTCTCTGTCCATCTTGATCTGATGCTTTTGCTGCCAACGACGGAGTCGCCAATCTTCTTCTTGGAGTTTCTTGCGCTCAGATGTCGTCTTGGTCCGGACCGCCTGATGCTTTTGCTGCCAGCGACGGAGTCGTCGATCTTCTTCTTGGAGTTTTTTGCGCTCAGCCGCGAGTCTTTGCGCCTCTTCACAGAGTTCCGTCCTGATAGCTTCAATTTCTTCAATCTTGAGGTCTCCTTCCTGATTTGGTAGAGATCCCCAAACAGGTCTTGTCGGAACGGGGATGGGTAGTTTGCTGTAGCTTGCTGCAGTTCCTCCAACACGCGGACCCTGACCGGCCGCAGTTTCTCCCCGACTCGCTTCCTTGAGTCGCATCTATAGGCATGCGACTGACGGATCCGACGAAAACTTTCACTGATCCGATGGGAACAATGTATCCAAACTCGATGTGATCCCCTCGGGTCCCCACTCTGAGTCGTCGATGAAGGGGACTCCATTGATGTCTTCAACTTGGCCGATGGCGATGTCCTTGAAGCCTGATTTCGATCCTGCGCGGAACGTGACGCTTTTGACCGCAGGCCCCACGGTGGGCGCCAACTGTCGTGGGTTTGTCACGTCAGGTGTCATAGATGACTTCGTAGGTGTGGGATTACGCGAGTCAAGCATCTCCGAGCTTGGGATCGCAGGAACAAAGATCAACACAGATTTACCCAGGTTCGGCCCCCTCAATGTGAGGTAAAAGACCTACTTCCTGCCTACCCTAGATTGGTATTGATATGATAATCGAGGTGTTACAATGGAGGCGATCCGATCTGGTACTCGCCGTATGAGCTAGGGTTTAAGGCCTGACCCTCTAAGTCCTGCGAGTCCTCTTTATATACACAGAGGCTCGTCAGGTTACAAAGGAAACTTTCCCCTCAAGGAATATTTTAACTGGGACCTATCCGGAGACTGGCTCGCCTCCGTGCCTTCTAGATTCTTCTCCTTGTGGCGGTTCGATGTTGGGCTTGATCCCATGTGGGCTTTTGTCCGTGCGAGTAAATTAAGTCGCACTGGGCCGCGGGTTAATCCAGAAAGTATTCCCCCGACATCTACGACAAAAGAATTCTGACCTTACACTAGTGGGAAAAGGCCTATCTGTGGCGCACCAAATTGGGATTCTGTGGCGCACCCCCAGGTTTGCTGGGTGCGCCACAAATTCTCGCCACTAAAATTAGTTCTGTGGCGCACCCAGGGCGTGCGCCACAGAAAGACCAACTTTCTGTGGCGCACCCAGGCCGTGCGCCACAGAATCATGTCGCCGTGGACACAACAGAGTAATTCTGTGGCGCATCCCTAAACCGTGCGCCACAAAAATAGGTGTGCCACAATTTTTTTTGATGCGCCACAAAAGTATTTTCCAGAAATACAGAAATTCACATTTTCCTGTACAAATACAGGTATATTACAGGAAATACGGGTATATTACAGGAAATACAGGAATAATAGAAACAATAATATATTTTGACACGGTATATGAAAACAAACACATTAATATGTCATGACAAACACATTACTATGTCATGACAAACACTTACATACATATAGTGACAAGTGCCAAAACACAAGTCTACAAAAGTTCCATCTTGATCATGTCACACAAGTCTTAATTGGTACAAAGGTTCATCTCATGTCACACACAACTCTTAGTACAAATGAAGTTGTCACCGCCGCAATGATGGAGCATGATCATGGATTCCTCTTCTTGGGCGGCGCCGGGAACGGTAGAATGCCCTTTAACGTCCTCCACTCCCTGGTGTCATTCTGCACCTCTAGTCGTTCTTCGATCTCCCTCTGAGACAACGCTGAAGATGGATTGGGATATATATTGGTTAGAGATATACATAGAGTATAATTTATTCATCTAAGTAGAGAGGCAAGACAATCAATCAATTTTCATGGTTGGAAATCATATGGCTATCCTATTTGGGTTTCATAGCGTAGCATATATATAATATATAACCCTACACATGCACTTCTACAAAAAAGTACACACTAGCTAGTAATGCTTAGCAAGGCTTTCTTTTATAATACATCCTACCTCTGGGGTAGTGGAAGGACCCTGAGGCGTGAATGACATCATCGAGGATGATCGTTGTTAACTGCAGCCGGATGCGATGGAAGTCTTGTCTATAATCAGCATCGGTGAGAGCATCCGCGAGTTTGGTGTATTCTGCGAGATTAGATGGAATCTTCGTTTTCTCACAATCCCGGACAATCGCTTTAAGGTGATGGAGGGCGTAGTAGGCCTCCTTCACGCTGCCATCCAGTTGCTTGACGCAATGGAATCCGATCCCTTGCAAGAACTTGTGTGTGTTGTCCTCCGTGAAAAATTCCGACTTCTTATGGAAGGGGCCGCCCTTTTGGCATAGGCCTCGAGAGCGTCATCGAGAACACCATTTAATCTGTTGTATTGTCTCGGCTGGGATTTATTCCCCGAGTACAAATAAGTGGCAACGGACCACCTCGGGGATACGTAGATGAGTGCGCAGTACTTGTCCCTGCTCAACACAATTGAAGCGGAATGTTGGACAAAGGATCAGCGATGGAAGAAATGTACAAGAAGGCATAAGATACGACGGTGGCGAGCGGATGTGTACTTACTCGAAAAAGTAAGGCAGAAGAAGGGCGTTCTTCCTCTTGTTGGCCAGCATGACCCTTACGAGGTACTCCTTGGCCGTTTCTCGTGTCCTTGATCCTTCCACCAGATGGATGTCGCGCATGTAGTAGGGATCCACTATCTCGACGTACGGAGTATCATCTCTCCTGATCTTCCTTGCCGCATCGAGCGCATCTAGGCGGACCATGTTATAGTCCAGCCGTTTGGAGTGAAACAGGTTGAAGATGTCCTTGTACGCTATGAAGAACACATCCGCGGGGTCTTCCTGGACGAAGTCCACCAACTCGTTTGGCACCTTGACCGCGAACGCCGAGTAACTCGGGATCTCCTCTTTAAGAAGGGTCTCCTCTAGATACAAGACATATTCCTGCAAAGAAATCATGGGTCCTTCTGCAAGGAGGAGCAAGTCCCTAGACAAGATAGGTTTACCAGCTTCATGAACTCGGGGGAAGCCATCCGCACGGGGTGGAATCGTGTCTTCAAGACCCCGGATCTTAGGAGCTGGCTGGCTCGCAGAGGTGGAGGATCCTTTTCTCTTCCTGTGCTTCTTCTTGTTCTTCGTCTCTGGGGGATTGTGGGGGTGCAGTGAACCCCGCTTTAACAGTTTCTTGCAGTGTGTTAGGGCTTAAAATGTTACCCGGTTGAGCTTGATGATTGCCGGCATCCGGAGGCGTGTCGGTGAAGGCCAGGCGCTGTGTGCATGAAGTGGGACGAACAGGTTGACCGCGGTGGTCGCGAAGGGTTCTTCATCCACAAGAGGCATGTACATATCATCCCTGCAGGCGCCAGTGTTGATGTAGTCATCGACGTTGACATCATTCTCCTCCTCCTCATTGCCGTCGTTGCCACCAAGTTGAGGTGCAACGGCTTTGTCCTAAACATAAACAATAGCACATCCGTTAGTCGGGAAAGTCGGAAAGTCGGGGAATTCAGAAAGTCAGAACTAACCTTGGACGGTTGCGGTGAAGACGTTCCCAACAACTGTTTGTGGCGGTTGGTGGCGGCGACGACCGGTGGTAGCTTCCGGCCGGTGGTGGCGGCGACCGGCGGTTCCTTCTGGGTGGTGGCGACGGCTGCTTGTGGCGCCGGTTCATCCGGAACAGCAGGTTTTTGTGGCCGCCTCGACGGGGGCCGGGGCCTCGAGGTGGCACCGACGGTGCGCCTGACCCCATGAAGAACATCCCCAAGACGAATTTGGGTCTTGGGCCATTCCATCATCCACTGCCCGCATTCGCCAAGCTTCATGTGTTTCTCGGCTCTCGGAGGTTGCGTGGGAGGGTCGATGTCACGGAACTCAGGCAGTACCTCGCTCACATTGACTTTCATCACGACCTCGCTCATTCGGGTGTTGTGCATATCGCGGGTCAAAGGTTGTATGATCTTGGCCGTTGCGACTTCCTTCAACTCGCCGCCGACCCCCACCCTATGCAGGAGTATGCAAGGCATGTCCTGTGAGTCAACACATGTTGGGCACCATGCATGAGATATGGCAGTTATCAAGGGCATGTATAGTCATAGAAGATGTCGCGGACTAACTAATTAGTTACCTTGGTGATGGCGTCGAGCTCGTCTAATGTCGAGACAAGGGCGCCGGTGCCAGCGGCCGACCTATCATTCTCCGGCCGCTCGTGTGCATTTTCATTATCCTCCGGTCTTGGTGTATATATGTTGATCCACGACAGGGGGCACCGGTGGGGTCACCAGGACCGACGACACGTTATTGCTGGAGGTGCTGCCGGCGAAGCTGGGCACGTGTATCGGCCCCTGTTGACCTCCCGCATGCCAAGCATCTATCCCCTCCATCAATGCAGGGGGTAATTAACAAACTCCGGAGCTTCTCGTCCAGCTTCTCGGCCACTAGCTTGTCCACCATGCTGGAGTCCACCTTTTCTTTCTCTAGTGTCTCTAGCTTCTTCCTTAGCTCGAGAACCTCGGCTTTATCTTTAGCCGGCTTCTTCCTCTCCTTTTTCTTGTCGTTGTCCGTGGTGTAGTACTCGATGAACTTCATGCTCGTACCAAAGCCGGTCACACGGCCAGCTGACGTCGGCGGCTTTGACTTGTCCCTCCCCTTGTAAACGTTCATCGCTCGGTTGAAAGTTGTGTCCCATGGGCCGGCCTGAGCCTCCTGGGACGACAGGCCGGCCTTAGCCTCAGCCTTCAGCTCATCCTCCTGCGGACAAAGGAAATAAACGTGAACCCATGTAGAAATCAACGCAAATGGACTTTGAGATATCCGCGGTAATTAAGTTCCTTACCAGCGTTTTCTCAAAATCCAGCACATCTTTATAGTCGGTAACGAATTCCCCCTTCCCCGTCTTCAGATAGTAGCGGGACCGAACAAAGTTCCTAACTTGCTCGTCCGTGATTTTAAGCCACGGGTTCTCTTTCCCAAGTTTCGCAACCTCAGCATCCTCCTTGTCCCAAACGGGCTGTTTTCCTGCGTAACCGCCGCTTCCCAAATGGTGGTTAGCTAAGTTCAGTGCCCGCATTTTCTTCCCCCAATCGGTCCATTTTTCAGCCTCCGGAGATGCCAAGGACAACTTCAATGCCTCGAACTCTTCTATGTCGATGTACGACTCTTTGGCACTGATCTCTTCCCAGCTAAGACCCTTTTCAATCTTTGCCTTCACCCGGCCTCTCTAGCTGGTCAAGGCGGTGTTCATCTTCGTGATGGCGAAGTTGTCCACCTTTTTGTTTCCATCATCCGGGAAAATGTATCGTTCGTGAAGCTTCTTGAGGAGGTTTGTGCGCAAAGCCTCATTCTCTGCGCTCCTGAGGTCATACGTGTTGATCGACACGGTTTCCCGGAGGATGCACCCTAGTTGCATCCCGTACCCTTTTGCGATGTTCCTAGGCTCCTGTGGTAGGCCACTTTTCGAGACCTTAGTGAACGTGTCTGTGACGGTGCCGACCGCTTGCGGTGTCCGGTCCTTCCTGGGCTTCTTAAGCTTCTTAGCGGTCGGGTTACTACCACCACCGCCATCCGTGTGGTCGCCATCCCCAACATCCGTGTGGTCGCCGCCATCGGTGGTGGTGGTTTCGTCCCCCTCGCCGCCGGCATCCTCTAACAGAAAGTCATCATCGCCGTAACGAGCCAGTTCGGCGGCCTCCGCATCCTCCATCTCCTGGTTCACTTCCCAGAACGGCTTGTTCTTTTCTCTAGCTTGTTCTTCGACGCTCATGTGCTTCCCAGAAGGGCCGGCCTCGGAGGACATGTTTGCACTACATTAAAAAGTGGCAAAAAGTTAGTACAACAAATATAACAAAAGCATCACTTAATTTAGTACTAAGATACCCCGGCCCCATATGTCCTATTTTTAGCAAAGTCATGTTAAATTTCACGATTTTTTTTGGCATGACCTTTGCTAAAAATAGGACATATGGAGTACCCGAATTTGCCGGAACGGAAGTTAATCAACATTCCGACAATCTCAAGGGCCTCACGGGGTACCTGCACAAGCATTTCACAAAAAATGGCCGGCATCGATGGCCGGCAACAGCATCACATGAACACATTTCCCGCCGGCATAGCTAGCTGGCAACAGCATCACAAACAACCACGACACGATGGTCGGGTAACTGATGTCTACGCACGCTTCTATTCTTGTAGACAGTGTTGGGCGTCCAAGAGCAGAAGTTTGTAGGCCAGCAGCAAGTTTCCCTTAAGTGAATCACCCAAGGTTTATCGAACTCAGGGAGGTAGATTTCAAAGATATCCCTCTCAAGCAACCCTGCAATTAAGATACAAGAAGTCTCTTGTGTCCCCAACACACCTAATACACTTGTCAGATGTATAGGTGCACTAGTTCGACGAAGAGATAGTGAAATAGAAGTAATATGGATGATTATAAGTAGTAATTGCAATCTGAAATAAAAATGGCAGCAAGCAAACATGTAGCAGAACTTGTTGTAAACGGTGTTTCAATGCTTAGAAACAAGTCCTAGGGATCATACTTTCACTAGTGGACACTCTCAACAATGACAACATAATTGAATAAATAAATGCTACTCTCAAACACTCTCTTGTTGGATAACAAACACCATTCATTGCGTAGGGCTGCAAAAGCACACCTCAAGCCGGAGTAAACAAGCTCCACAACGTCATAAAGGAGTCACACACGATGCGCACACTGTCACCGTCACACCGTGGAGAGTGAATCCGGAGTTCATATTAAAGTAACCTCTAGAGTGGCATAATAGATAAAGAGTAACATCTACTTATTCAACTAGATTACAAAGCTCATGATCACATAAAGATCACATCATGGGAGAGAGAGATAAACCACATAGCTACCGGTAGAGCCCTCAGCCTCGGGGAGAACAACTCCCTCCTCATCATAGGAGTCAGCAACGGCGATGAAGATGGCGGTGGAGTCGATGGAGATGGCTTCGGGGGCAATTCCTTGTCCCGGCAGGGTGCCGAAACAAAGACTTCTGTCCCCCGAAACTTGTCGTCGATGGCGGCGGCGCTGCGGAACCCTTTCTGGAATATGACTCGGTGTTTTAGGGTTTTCGCGTCTGAAGGAATAAATAGGCGAAGGGGCGACGTCGGTGGAGGCACGGGGCCCGCTCCCCATAGGGTGGCGCGGCAGGGTGCCCACCCGCACCGCCATGTGGGGAGGGCGCCCTGCTGCCCCCCTTCGTCTCCTCTTCGGACTTCTGGAACGTGTCGGGAAAAATAGGCATTGATGTCTACGTGTGCTTCTATTCTTGTAGACAGTGTTGGGCCTCCAAGAGCAGAGGTTTGTAGAACAGCAGCAAGTTTCCCTTAAGTGAATCACCCAAGGTTTATCGAACTCAGGGAGGTAGAGGTCAAAGATATTCCTCTCAAGCAACCCTGCAATTAAGATACAAGAAGTCTCTTGTGTCCCCAACACACCCAATACACTTGTCAGATGTATAGGTGCACTAGTTCGGCGAAGAGATAGTGAAATACAAGTGATAGGGATGATTATAAGTAGTAACTGCAATCTGAAATAAAGATGGCAGCAAGCAAACATGTAGCAGAACTTGTTGTAAACGGTGTTTCAATGCTTAGAAACAAGGCCTAGGGATCATACTTTCACTAGTGGACACTCTCAACAATGATCTCATAATTGAATAAATAAAAGCTACTCTTAAACACTCTCTTGTTGGATAACAAACACCATTCATTGTGTAGGGCTACAAAAGCACACCTCAAGCCGGAGTAAACAAGCGCCACAACGTCATAAAGGAATCACACACGGTGCACACACTGTCACCTTTACACCGTGGAGAGTACCAGAGTTCATATTAAATTAACCTATAGAGTGCATAATAGACAAAGAGTAACATCTACTTATTCAAAACTAGATTACAAAGCTCATGATCACATAAAGATCACACCATGGGAGAGAGAGATGAACCACATAGCTACCGGTAGAGCCCTCAGCCTCGGGAGAGACTACTCACACATGGTCATGGTGAGCACACTTGATGGAGAGGTTGATGAAGAGGTGCAGCCCGGAGAGGAGACGGAAGCCCGCAGCAGCCACGGCGTGGCGGCGGCGGCCCGTGGAGGTGGCGGCTGCCCTTGGTGATGGAGATGGAGTTGAGGAGGTTCTCCTCCCCAAGATGGCTGCTGGGGAGGAGGAAAATTCGTGGTATCGGGCTCTTCCCACGACCTAGTGTTTCCTCCCTTATATAGACTCTCGGATTTCCGTCATCCCATTTAGGGCTGCAGTAAATCGGGAATATCTCGGCCGTCCGGACTCGGAATTGGGTGAATTTTAACTCTAGATCGATTCTCGCGAAATTTCCTGCAACTTCCTTTTCGGGGAGACTTCCGTTTGACGCCGTCTTGGGCCCGTAACGTGACCATCTTTGAAAAACGTTTCCAGACAGATTTCTGGAAAGTCCCAATTCGACTCCAATATGGTTTCCTTTTGTATTTTTGATAATTTCTACACAACAAATAGAAAACAAGAAGATTTTGCACTTTGGCAACTATTAGTAGGTTAATCCAATAAATGTCATAATATGATATAAAGTGTATATAAAACATGTAGCAATGGATATAATATAAGCATGAAATATCAGAAATTATAGATACGTTGGAGACGTATCAAGCATCCCAAGCTTAGTTCTACTCGTCCTCGAGTAGGTAAAACGATAACAACAAATAATTTC
This sequence comes from Poa pratensis, assembly GCA_947311845.1. NCBI lineage: Eukaryota > Viridiplantae > Streptophyta > Magnoliopsida > Poales > Poaceae > Poa > Poa pratensis. Next base: position 36,970,012 of record CAMZMU010000062.1, on the reverse strand, counting down.
TGAGGAGACATGCTTTCACACAATCTTGATCAATATATTGCAAGGCTCATGTCATGAATGAAGTGACTCAAAGCAATGATCTATAGTTTGCTAACAAATAGATAAAGAGTAAACAATGAATCATATAAGAAAAAACTTTTCATGAATAGTACTTTCAAGACAAGCATCAAAAAGTTTTGCATAAGAGGTAACTCATAAAGCAATAGATTCAAAGTAAAAGGCATTGAAGCAACACAAAGGATGATTAAGTTTCAGCATTTGCTTTCAACTTGTAACATGTATATCTCATGGATAGTTGTCAACATAGAGCAATATAACAAGTGCAATAAGTAAATATGTAAGAATCAATGCACACAAAGTTGACACAAGTGTTTGCTTCTAAGATAGAAAGGAGTAGGTAAACTGACTCAACATAAAGTAAAAGATAGGCCCTTCGCAGAGGGAAGCAGGAATTAAATCATGTGCTAGAGCTTTTTAAGTTTTCGAAAGCATATATAGAGCACAAAATAAGTATTTGAGAGGTGTTTGTTGTTGTCAACGAATGGTAGTGGGCACTCTAACCCCCTTGTCAACCAGACATTCAAAGAGCGGCTCCCATGAAGGACGTTATCTCTACCAGCAAGGTAGATCATCCCTCTTCTCTTTTGTTTACACATGTATTTTAGTTTCTTTATAGATGACACTCCTCCCAACCTTTTGCTTACACAAGCCATGGCTAACCGAATCCTCGGGTGCCTTCCAACATTCACATACCATGGAGGAGTGTCTATTGCAAAATTAAGTTCCTTACTGATAAATCAGGGCAAAACATGTGAAGAGAATTATTAATGAAAGTTGTAATTAATTGGGCTGGGCACCCCGTTGCCAGCTCTTTTTGCAAATTATTGGATAAGCGGATGTATATGCCACTAGTCCAGGTGAAAGTCTGTCAGAAGTAAATGACAAGATTGAAAGATAAAACACCACATACTTCCTCATGAGCTATAAAACATTGACACAAATAAGGAGTAATAAAGTTTTGAATAGTTTAAAGGTAGCACATGAAATATGTACTTGGAATGGCAGAAAATACCACATAGTAGGTAGGTATGGTGGACACAAATGGCATGGGTTTTGGCTCAAGTTTTGGATGCACGAGAAGCATTCCCTCTCAGTACAGAGATTAGGCTAGCAAGGTTGTTTGAAGCAAACACAAGTATAAACCGGTACAGCAAGAATCACATAAAAACATATTGCAAGTATTATAAGACTCTACACTGTCTTCCTTATTGCTCAAACATTTACCAGAAAATATCTAGACCTTAGAGAGAACAAATATGCATCCCAAGTCTCAACAAGCTCTACGGTAGTTCTCCACTACTAGGCTTTAACTACATGATGCAAGAGCTTAAACATGATCTACTTGAGAGTTCAAAACAATTGCAAAGCATCAAATCAAAACAAGACAATGATCTACAAGAATGCATATGTCTTTTCCAATACCAACTACTACATGTAGCATTTTCTTTCTTCCAAACAAACACCAATTAATTTATTTAAACATAAACTCTCCAAATGATAATATAATGCAGCAAGAGAGTATTTATAAACAAGTGCTAACAGATCGAAGAGATGCATGAAAAACAGGAGCTAAAAGCACTGCAGTAGCTAGTTAAGAATACTCAACAAATATAAGTGAAGAACATGAGTATTCACATGCAAAAGCGGAGCGTGTCTCTCTCCCACACAAGGATTGCTAGGATCCGATTTACTCAAACAAAAACAAAATAAAAACACACAGACGCTCCAAGTAAAGCGCATAAGATGTGAAAGAATTAAAATATAGTCTCACTAGAGATGACCTGATAGGTTTGTTGATGAAGAAGGGGATGCCTTGGGCATCCCCAAGCTTAGACGCTTGAGTCTCTCTGAATATGGTTGGGATGAACCACGGGGGCATCCCCAAGCTTAGGCTTTTCACTCTTCTTGATCACATAATATCACCCTTCTCGCTTGATCTTTGAAAACTTCCTTCACACCAAACTCAAGACAGTTCTCATTAGAGTGTTAGTGCATAATCAAAAAATTCTCATATTCTATAATGATACAATCAATGCCAAAGCTTCTGGACATTAGCTACAGCCACCAATGCTTTGTGGAGCAAAGAAATCCACACAAACATCGTAAAAGAGCGAATGCAAAACAAAAGGCAGAATCTGTCAAAAACAGAACAGTCTGGAATGACGAATTTTTTCGAGGCACTTAAGTTGCTCAGATGGATCTGGCCTAAAATAATGAAAGTTGCATACATATCTCAGGAATATGCGTGATTTTTCTCAGAATTTTTTGAATTTTCTACAGGGAGCTAAGCTCAAATCCGTGACAGCTAAAAATCTGTCACTGCGCAGAAATCCAAATCTTGCATCAACTTTCAATATAGAACTTTACTTGGCACAACTTTGCGATAAAATAAAGATACAAAGGAGTTGCTACAGAAGTAACAAAACTCCTTGACTCAAAACAAAAATAAACAAAAATAACAAAAAATAAAAACAATGGGTTGTCTCCCATAAGCGCTTTTCTTTAAAGCCTTTTAGCTAGACATAGTGATTTTGATAATGCTCTCATATGTATAAGAGTTGAATATAAGAGAGCATCAAAAAGTAAATACCAAACACATTTAAGTTTAACCCACTTCCTATGCAAAGGAGTCTTGTAAGAAAATAAATCAATAAAGCATAAAGTGACTAGCATAGGAAGGCAAAACAAGTACAACTTCAAAAATTTCAACAAAAAGAGAGGAGACTTGATATTATTGAGATATATGAATCCATGCCTCCCTCTCTCATAAGGACCGGTAGGTCTTAAAGTACCCAGCAAATAAAAGCAAATCAAGAGAAAGCTCAAAACCTTCATCATAAAGAGAGGTGTTTTAGTAACATGAAAATTTCTACAACCATATTTTCCTCTCTCATAATAATTTTCAGTGGCATCATGAATAAACTCAACAATATAGCTATCACATAAAGCATTCTTATCATGATCCACATGCATATAAGTATCATTACTCTCCACACAAGCATAATCAGTTTCAATAGTAATAGTGGGAGTAAAAGTATCACATTCATCATTGTAATCATCATAAATTGCAGGCATAGTATAATCATAATAAACTTTATCCTCCATAGTAGGTGGCACCAAAATACCACTATCATTATAATCATCATAAATTGGAGGTAAAGTATCATCAAAGAAAATTTTCTCCTCAAAACTTGGGGGACTAAAAATATCATATTCATCAAAACCAGCTTCCCCAAGCTTAGAGCTTTGCATAGCATTAGCAATAATGGTGTTCAAAGCATTTATAGTAATAACTTTGCTACCATCATGCAAACAAGCCTCCATAGGTTTTTTAATTTTCTCCTCAAAAGCATCATGTCCTAATTCAATATAAAGTTCATAAAGATCTCTAATTTTTTTTATGTTTTCCATTAAGCCTAACTAGTGAAAATAAAAACAAGAAACAAAAAGAAATAATTGCAGAATCTAAAGGAGATACCTTCCAACACTTACCTCCCCGGCAACGGCGCCAGAAAATAGCTTGATGTCTACGTGTGCTTCTATTCTTGTAGACAGTGTTGGGCCTCCAAGAGCAGAGGTTTGTAGAACAGCAGCAAGTTTCCCTTAAGTGAATCACCCAAGGTTTATCGAACTCAGAGAGGTAGAGGTCAAAGATATTCCTCTCAAGCAACCCTGCAATTAAGATACAAGAAGTCTCTTGTGTCCCCAACACACCCAATACACTTGTCAGATGTATAGGTGCACTAGTTCGGCGAAGAGATAGTGAAATACAAGTGATAGGGATGATTATAAGTAGTAACTGCAATCTGAAATAAAGATGGCAGCAAGCAAACATGTAGCAGAACTTCTTGTAAACGGTGTTTCAATGCTTAGAAACAAGGCCTAGGGATCATACTTTCACTAGTGGACACTCTCAACAATGATCTCATAACTGAATAAATAAAAGCTACTCTTAAACACTCTCTTGTTGGATAACAAACACCATTCATTGTGTAGGGCTACAAAAGCACACCTCAAGCCGGAGTAAACAAGCGCCACAACGTCATAAAGGAATGACACACGGTGCACACACTGTCACCTTTACACCGTGGAGAGTACCGGAGTTCATATTAAAGTAACCTATAGAGTTCATAATAGACAAAGAGTAACATCTACTTATTCAACTAGATTACAAAGCTCATGATCACATAAAGATCACACCATGGGAGAGAGAGATGAACCACATAGCTACCGGTAGAGCCCTCAGCCTCGGGAGAGACTACTCACACATGGTCATGGTGAGCACACTTGATGGAGAGGTTGATGAAGAGGTACAGCCCGGAGAGGAGAAGGAAGCCCGCAGCAGCCACGGCGTGGCGGCGGTGGCCCGTGGAGGCGGCGGCTGCCCTTGGTGATGGAGATGGAGTTGAGGAGGTTCTCCTCCCCAAGATGGCTGCTGGGGAGGAGGAAAATTCGTGGTATCGGGCTCTTCCCACGACCTAGGGTTTCCTCCCTTATATAGACTCTCGGATTTCCGTCATCCCATTTAGGGCTGCAGTAAATCGGGAATATCTCGGCCGTCCGGACTCGGAATTGGGTGAATTTTAACTCTAGATCGATTCTCGCGAAATTTCCTGCAACTTTCTTTTCGGGGAGACTTCCGTTTGACGCCGTATTGGGCCCGTAACGTGACCATCTTTGAAAAACGTTTCCAGACAGATTTCTGAAAAGTCCCAATTCGACTCCAATATGGTTTCCTTTTGTATTTTTGATAATTTCTACACAACAAATAGGAAAACAAGAAGATTTTGCACTTTGGCAACTATTAGTAGATTAATCCAATAAATGTCATAATATGATATAAAGTGTATATAAAACATGTAGCAATGGATATAATATAAGCATGAAACATCAGAAATTATAGATACGTTGGAGACGTATCAGGCATCTGGGATTTTGTTTCATCCGATTCCGAGAATATTTCCATAACAGCTTTTCTGAAACCAAAAACAGCAGAAAACAGGAACTGGCACTGTGGCATCTTGTTAATAGGTTAGTCCCAGAAAATGCATAAAAATGCTATGAAGTGTGAATAAAACATGTAGCTATTGGTATAAAACTAGCATGGAACATAAGAAATTATAGATACGTTGGAGACTTATCAGTAACACGGAACACATGGTCACCGGAGGTTTTTGACGAAATGCTCACCAAAGGGGAACTTTAGTTTAGTAGTTGATGTAGTCGAAGTCGATGGTCTGCACAAGAAAAGCATAAGAATTAACACTTCTAGTACACCATAGCGGCAGTAGCAAAAATCACTTCTAGTACACCATAGCAATTAACATAGTGGCAGTAGCAACTTTTTTACAAAAAAAGCATTAGCAACCATAGTGGTAGTTGAAAAAAATCACTTCTTCTAGTTTCTTACAAACAAGCATTAACACAAACAAGCATTAGCAAACTTTTTTCATGTACTAACACTTCACAAAACATATCAGTTTTGGTGTTTCTTTTGCATGTTTTGGTATTTCTTTTCATGTACTAATACTTCACAAAATCACTTCTTCTAGTTTCTTACAAACAAGCATTAACACAAACAACAACTAACCTATAACAACAAGCACTAACCTGGCTAGCACAAACCTAACAGCAAGCAACTAATAGCAACCAGCACTAAACTACAGCAAGCAACTAACAGCAACACCAACTATGCACTAACAGCAACATCACCTATGCACTAACCTAACAGCAAGAAACTATGCACTAACCTAACAGCAAGCAACTAACAGCAACTAGCACTAACCTACACACTACAGAGGAGAAAATGGCAACAAAAGCAAGCCAAGTTTCTCTGTGGAATTTCTACAAACACTTCGGCTGCAGGATTTCGGAAGGGGAGGGAGGAAGGGGAAAGGGGAAGCACCTCGATCGGGAAGGGGAGGGAGAGGGCGGCGACATCGTGGAAGGGCAGCCGGCGTCGAGGTCCTGCAGCTGGCGGCGTCGAGGGGAGGGAGGGGCGGAGGCGGCGAGGGGGAGGGAGGGGCCGAGGCGGCGAGGACGTCGAGGGCGAGGTCGACGGCGAGGATGGCGAGGGCGGCCGGAGCGCTCGTCGACGGCGACGGCGAGGATGGCGAGGCGCGCGCGTGAGTGGAGTTGGGGACTTAGCCGTTTTCGCGAGTGGATGCGAGTGAGGCCGCGAAGCGTTGGAGGGCCCACATGTATGTGTGGGCAAAATAATTCTGTGGCGCACCCTTTCCGCGGTGCGCCACAGAATTCCGAGATTCTGTGGCGCACCCTTGACGCGGTGCGCCACAGAATTCTATCGCCAGATTTAGTTCAAAAGGAACTGGTACTGTTATAGTACAAAAACACCAGCATATCCCAGTGGTTAGCCACTAAACCAGAAACTCTGGCCAGCCACGTTCGAATCCTGGCTGTCCCACTTTTTATTTCTTTTTCTTTTCTTTTTTTGCTTAAAATATTTTTGGTTAAATTTGGTTACAAAATACACACAATATCTCACATATATTCAATTCATTTAATACATATATATGCTCTTGCATTGTCTCACACACAATGTCTCATACATATTCATGATCATACATATATATGCTATTGTCTCACACACACACACACACACACACACACACAATTAAATACACCAAAAAAGTATTCTTCGTCTTGGTTCCGCGAGCTAGCTTCTTGTCGCAACAGTGGAACATGGGGTTCCCCTAGTACTGCCAAAGTGGGTCCACCCCATGTGGGCCCAAGATGAAGATGGACAAGACCAAGACTCAAGTCAAGCTGGCGGGTTCACCGTCAAGACATGCATGGCCTACGACGACTAAGGGCTCCGGTCCTGGGGACCTTCCAGGTCCCCGAATGAAGCAAGAAGGCCAGGAAGGACCCGGGAGCCCGAGTTCCCGGCAGGAGGCCAGGCTCCCTCTCGGGTACTTCCTACGTTCCTGTGGATGAGCACTCCACCTCACCGCGGAAGACTTGGGAAGCAAGGCGAAGGCAGCGCGGGTGGGAAGCACGCCCCGTGGTGGTGTCAGCTCCTGTCCACCCTAAGGCGGACGCTCCCACCTAACCCAGAGGAGACGCTAGGCTGAGGAGAGGCCACGTCTCCCCCTAAACTAGATGAGGAGGGTCCTTCACCCCAAAGGTCCCTCATGCTCCTCACGTGACCGTGTGGCAACCCCTTAGCCTATAAAAGGAGGACCAAGACACGGGAGAAGGAGAAAAGAAAAGGGGAGAGGACAAGGTAGAACAAGAACAAGATAGAGCAAGGGCGAACACAAGCTAGAACCAGAGCAAGACTAGACTAGGGCGGCGGAGGTAGAGAGGAAGGTGATCTCCTCCGGGTCAGGATCTGTCCTTCTTCTACCTCGGGCCAAAACCCTTCCGGGTACCCTGTCCGGGAGGTTCCATTGTAAGCCACACTATGAAGAACTCATCAATCCAGACATGCAGGAGTAGGGCTTTTAGCCTCCGGGCGGCCTGAACCTGGGTATCTCCTTGTGTCCCTTTGGTTGCATGCTTTGATCGTGGAGAGGAGAGCTTGAACTAGACTCCGCCCAAGAAGACGAATCTCAGCCTCCTTCGCGCCCCGTGCCGAACCTAAAAGGGGGTATCCTATACTCCCGGTGTCCGTGCAACGAGACACGACATCTGGCGCGCCAGGTAGGGGGCGCAAGCGCTGGATTCGCCTGCATCAGCCGCGACGGCAAGCTCTTCGTCGACAACTTCGGAGTCTACATCGGGCTCCTCTTCATATTCATCAAGTTCGTCGTCCAGTTCTTCTTCTGGTTCGCGATCTACGGCAAGGTCGCCAAGAGCTGCCTCGAGCACCTCGTCCGCGGTCGGATCCGCTCCAGGAATAGCCGTCTCTTCGGGGCAAGGCAAGCAGCTGCCTCAGTCGCAAGCAAAAGTCATGTCGGGAGCTCTTTGGAGAGGAAGCGTGCCAGGCATCGCGGAAAGGCTGGGGGCTAGAGGAAGCTCTGGGCGTGGCCCGGGCGCTTCTCTCCTTTCCCCTAGATCAATGCAAGAGTGATCCCCGTGCGAAGGCATGGATCAAAAGCTTGGAAAACCTGCTGGACTACGCTCTCCAATGCCACGCTCCCACGAGTCCTGCCCCGACCATCGACCACGGCGCTGCCGTCCCCGAGCCACTACCTCCGGCGGAAGAACAGCCTGAGGATCCCCATGGCAAGCGGCCCATGGAACTTCCTGAAGAAGGTGCTGGCCAGAGCTCCAACCCCAGGCGTCGCTCGCGGGAGGACATGGAAGGCCAGGCCAGCCAGCACCTCAAGACCTGCTGCACGCCGTACCCTGCAACCGTCTCCGACCTCTATCACCTAGAGCAAGAAGCTGAGTAGACATTGCGTCACTACATCTAGAGGTTCCGGGGCGTCGTCGACCGCATTATCCCGAAGTACCTCTGTGAGGCTTCCGTCATTGCCGCGTTCCACGTCAACGTCCGCAGCCCCAAGATGCGTGAAAAGATGAGTATCCGCGCTATGGATACCCTGGAGAACTTGTGGGACATAGCCGACAGATGCGCCAGGATGGAAGAAGCTGCTAACCTTCCTCCACGCAAGGGTCGCTGAAGCAATCCGTGTTGTGTACCCAGAAGAACCATGTTGCCACAAGGTGTACCCTGCAGTGGCCAGTTGTCGTTCAAGAACTTCCACGATGAATAAAAGATAAGTCACCTTCGAACCTGTTTCTGCAGTACGTGCTATCTACTTCTCGGGTAACAGAACATGTGCGGAACTAGAAAGGCGAGGCTCGACCGTCGTGCGAGCACTCATGGGGTATCGACTCTCCCGGGGCTAAAAAGCGGTGCGCAGACCTGATACACCCCGGGGACGTGCGTGCCAAGCAGAGTGAGCGGCTTTTTGGGTATCGATAGGGCTCGCGAGCGCATGCCTGACCTGTCGGGGCCTCGCGGGTAAGCTTACATCCCAAGAAGTTCCTCAAGGACGTGGAGAAAAGTAAAAACATGCTAAAGACAAATAAAAGCAACCCGAGAACTAGAGTAGCATAGCAAGTTCTAGCCTATTACAAGCAAGTTTAAATATGCTGGTACATGAGATCTGACTCAAAGTTTATTCGGGGGCACGAAGTGCCCTACATGGTGCAGGACAACTAAAGTGGCGGGAACTTCCTCATGGCGAGTGCAGTCGCGGGAGCTGACACCGCCTGGAGAGAAGCCTCGGAAAGAGATGAGGCCGAGAAGTCCGGCAAGGCCACGCCCGGATTGGCCTCTCTGAAGGACGCCGTCACCAAGGCCGCCGTCGCCTTGCTCGTCTCATGCTTGTCATTCACAAGTCGGGTGACCATCTTGTTCTTGAAAGACCGGAGATCAGAGACTACTTCTCTGATGAATCTCTCGACGAGGGGCAGACTCTGGCGCTGTGGCTCCAACACCGGGGCTTCAGTGGGAAGACTCAGCCGCTTCACTCGCATCGTCGCCAAATCGCAGGCGGCCTCAACCTCAGCGAAACCTTCCTGGTTAAGACGGTGAAGCTCGGACAGCTCAGAGGATGCCTGGGAGTTGGCCTGGATCAGCTTCTGATGGCTTTCTTTCAGTGCTGCAAGCTCGTTACCTTGCGCCTCCAAGGATTCTTTCAGCTCAGACATCTTCTGGCCGTCATTCTTGGCCTGCTGCTGCAAAGTTCGGATGGACTCCTGCTCCTGATGAAGGGCATTCTTGACGTCTTCAATGGTTTGGACGGCCTCCTGCTCTTTGGACTTCCAGAGTTGGATGTCCTTGTCCTTGGCCTCAAGCTCTTCACGATGGCGGTCCTCTGCCTCCCTTAAGCGTTTCTCAGTCTGCTGCTCCTGCTGGAGTTTCTGGAGCTCCAAGGTCTTCTCCTTCTCAGCCAGTTCTGCCTCCCGGGAGGCTAGCTGTCGCTCTTTCGCCAAGAGGACCTTGCCTTGGCGCTCACTTTCGGCCTTCCGGTCTGCGTCTTTCTTCTCGAGAGCCGGGAGCAAGGTGGTGATCTGGGTTGCCAAGCGGTTCAGCTTGTCCATTGATGACCCACAAGTATAGGGGATCGCAACAGTCTTCGAGGGAAGTAAAACCCAATTTATTGATTCGACACAAGGGGAGCCAAAGAATACTTGGAGCCTTAACAGCGGAGTTGTCAATTCAGCTGCACCTGTGAATAGTCTTGCTCGACACAGATTATCAGTAGCAACAGTTTTATAGCAGTAGTAGCGGTGAAATAATAGCAGCAGTAAATAGCGACAGCAGTAGTGATTGCAGTAAACAGTAGGATTAAAACACTGTAGGCATAGGGATGGATGAACGGGCGCTGCATGGATAAGATAGCTCATATAATAATCAAGACATAGGCATTGCAGATAATAATGATAAAGCATCCAAGTACTAAGTAAACGTAGGCATGTGTTCCGTATATAGTCGTACGTGCTCGCAATGAGAAACTTGTACAACATCTTCTGTCCTACCAGCCGGTGGCAGCCGGGCCTCAAGGGAATCTACTGGTAATTAAGGTACTCCTTTTAATAAAGTACCGGAGCAAAGCATTAACACGCCGTGAACACATGTGATCCTCACATCGCAGCCATTCCCCTCGGCTGTCCCAATTATTGTCACTTTGGGACCGCGGGTTCCGGACAACAATATGTGTATACAACTTGCAGGTATGATCAATAAACAGTGCATATCATTATGAAACAATAACATGTTCAGATCTGAAATCATGGCACTCGGGCCCTAGTGACAAGCATTAAGCTCAACAAGTTGCAACAACATCAATAAGTACTAACAACGGATACTGGGCACCATGCCCTAATGATCTTATAGCTTATTACATGAACAATCTCATCCAATCCCTACCATCCCCCTCAGCCTACAGCAGGGAATTACTCACACATGGATGGGGGAAACATGGATGGTCGATGGAGAAGCGTCGGTGATGATGATGGCGATGATCTCCTCCAATTCCCCGTCCCGGCGGAGTGCCAGAACGGAGTTTCTGGTCCCCGAAATAGGTTTCGCGATGGTGGCGGCGTACGGTGATGTTTCTGGATGAAGTGGACGACCCCCTCGCGTTTTAGGTCAGAGAGGGTTAAGTAGTCGAAAGGGGGACTCGGGGAGGTGCCGAGTCGCCCTCCTCAGTGGCTGGCGCGGTGGGCCCCTTGGCCGCGCCACCATGTGGTTTGGGCCACTCGTGGCCCATCTCCGCCTCCCCTTCTGGCTCCGTGAGTCTTCTGGTAAAATAGGAGGTTTGCGATCTTTTCTGGTGTTTTTCCCGAAAGTTGACTTTCTGCACAAAAACAAGACACCAGGGCAATTCTGCTGAAAACAGCGTTAGTCCGCATTAGTTGTATTCAAAACACACAAGTTAGAGGTAAAACAATAGCAAAAGTGTTCGGGAAAGTAGATACGTTTTGGACGTATCAACTCCCCCCAAGCTTAGCTTATTGCTTGTCCTCAAGCAATTCAGTTAACAACTGAGTGCGATAAAAGACTTTCACGAACACATTTGCTTCATATGATGCATATATTCTCACTATATGAACAAATGCTTAGGCAATTCAAGATGAGGCAAATGCAAATAATGTCACTCAATAGGCATGTAAACTATGAAAAGATACCAACATACTAATAGCGACAAACATGAAACATATTAATTCACAAGATTGTAATGCTCATAATAGGATATGATAAGATGGTATCTCGCTTGCCCGTTTTTGTACAGCAAAACATAAATGCCCAGGCACCTCTGAAGTTCATGGGAAGACTAGAATCAAAGATATCAAAGATAAAAGCATCAAAGTTATATCACAGTTAACCACATTCTGGGACAAGCACATTACACTAAGAATGACAACTATGCTCTCGAGAAAGTGCTCAAAGAAAGGATGGTGACTCAACATGAAAGTAAAAGATTGGCCCTTCGCAGAGGGAAGCAGGATTATCATGTGCTAGAGCTTTTTATTTTTAAAACAGAAGCAAAATTGTTTTGGGAAGTGTTTGTTGTTGTCAACGAATGGTAGTGGGTACTCTAACCCCCTTGTCAACCAGACTTTCAAGAGCGGCTCCCATGAAGGACGTTATTTCTACCAGCAAGGTAGATCATCCCTCTTCTCTTTTGTTTACACATGTATTTTAGTTTCATTATGGGTGACACTCCCCCCAACCTTTGCTTGCACAAGCCATGGCTAACCGAATCCTCGGGTGCCTTCCAACATTCACATACCATGGAGGAGTGTCTATTTGCAAATTAAGTTGCTTACTGATAAATCAGGGCAAAACATGTGAAGAGAATTATTATGAAAGTTGTAATTAATTGGGGCTGGGCACCCCGTTGCCAGCTCTTTTTGCAAAATTATTGGATAAGCGGATGTATATGCCACTAGTCCATTGGTGAAAGTCTGAATGACAAGATTGAAAGATAAAACACCACATACTTCCTCATGAGCTATAAAACATTGACACAAATTGAGAAGTACTTTGAAGGTTTTAAAGGTAGCACATGAAAATTTACTTGAATGGTTCGAAATGCCATGCATAGGTATTTATGGTGGACACTTTGGAATAACTTGGTTTTCATGGTTTTGGAAGCACGAGCAGCATTCCCGCTCAGTACAAGTGAAGGCTAGCAATAGACTGGGAAGCGACAATCAAGAGAGCAATAACCGTCATAATCATGCTTGCGACAAAATGAAATTAATTGAGACATAAAAGTGATACAAGAACTCTGAGTCAAAATAAATCATCAAGGCTTAATTGACTTTTGTTTTTCAGTCATACGCATGCATGAGCATGTGCCAAGTCAATTCGAATGAATTATTCAGAGGAGGATACCACAATGTCATACCCTCTATGAATAGAACAATGCAAGCAAACATCAACATAACATGCTACCACTATTAATAAATTGGGACCGATCATGAGAGAACAAGAACTACTAAGCATCCACTAAATGACATATACCTCACATGAACCAACTAAGCATGCTCACATAGATGAGTATATGTACAAAAATGAAAACAAATAGAGTTCATACCAGCCTCTCACCCCAACTCAAGTTGTTGTAGATCATCCTTATTGCTTTTTCACTTGTGTTGCTTCGAATGATAAGAATGAAAACCAAGCTCCATCGGAGTCACGGATGGCTGTCCAACTCTGAAAACACTATACAAAACCAAAAAGAAACAACAAATATTTTTGGGTTTTCGAGTTTTTGAAACAAGAGCAAAAAGAAACAAACAATAAAGCAAAATATTTTTGGATTTTTGAATAACAAACCGAATTTTAAAACTAAGCAAACTAATACTGAAACTTAAAGAAACAAATGAAGAGAAACAACAGAAATATTTTTGGTCTTTTTGTGTTTTGGAATGCAGCAATAAAAGGTAAACAATTAAAAAGAAAGAAAGAAAACTGCAACATGGATATACAAAGTATCGACAAGATATGATATGTAAATGAGTGAGATGTCGATATACCTCCCCCCAAGCTTAGGCTTTTGGCCTAAGTGGAGATCAATAATAACGCGGGTAGGAACTCCAAGCCGGCGGGTCATACTGGGCGTGCTCAACATCCGGCTCCGCTGAGGAAGATGAGGCAGAGGGTCCAGCATCCCCAGGATAGGGGCGCGAGCCCCCAGTCCCGGAAAACTGAGTGGAGTCCTCGTCCGCCCATTCTCCATCATCCTCTGTGTGCAGGGCATGTTCCCTCAAGTATGCATCGAATTCATCCTCGGTGACTGACCAAACATTCCTGAAACCAAGATCAAACAAACGTGGTGCAGGCAAAGCGACTATTCGCTCAGATTTAACCATTTTCCACCTCCCTTCTTGGCAAAAGGCACCTCATAAGATAGATTATTCAAAGTAGACCAACTAGTAACAAAGCCATGCCTCCCCATGGAAGCAAAATCGAGCCTCTCTAAAGGAAGCTGCAAATCATTAGGGAGAGCTACTACACCATGCATAGCTAATAAACGAGAAGCAATGAGTCCTCCACAAAATCCACCTTTCTCGCGATTGGCAGCAATGCGAAAGCTATCAAGGCACCCAAATTATAACTCTTATCATGTTGCAAGGCTGCTGCTAGGAAAGCTAAATCAGGAATGGATAATTTATTTGCAGTCTTCCTAGCAAGTACACACCTCGTGATGAAGTAAGCAAAATATCGAATGCATGGAAATTGAATACTTCGAATTTTACCACTTTCATCTGAGTAGGTTCTTCCTTGACATATTACCTCGTATAGGTCCGTCAAATGCTTGGGTTGCCCATGTATCTTCCCTCGTGATCCCCATTGCGGCACCCTAATTGCTGCACAAAAAGCATCAAAAGGCAAGTGGACACTTTTGTTGTAAATTTTATAGTGAACCATAGGGTTAGGTGAAGACCAATCAAATCTAAAGTCCTGCACCACAGACACAGTTAGCTTTGCATATTGGTAGGGTTCTCCCTCTACAAAATCACTCAATCCTGTATTAGAGACAAGAGTACGAAAATCACGCAAGATCCCCGAACTTCTCATGAATTCCAAGCATGGATAGCAGGATGGGAACACTCCTTCTTCACGATGGATCCCCATGACCTCAGGAACCACCAATTCATATTGATTTAGTTGGTGTTCATTTCCCTCCATCCTCTGAAATTTTTGACACATATCATAAAAATTATCTTTGAAGCATACAAATGAGGGGAACTACTATATGAACTTGCTAGAGGACTAAACATGCATCAAAACTGATTATGATGGGGGAAACATGGATGGTCGATGGAGAAGCGTCGGTGATGATGATGGCGATGATCTCCTCCAATTCCCCGTCCCGGCAGAGTGCCAGAACGGAGTTTCTGGTCCCCGAAATAGGTTTCGCGATGGTGGCGGCGTACGGTGATGTTTCTGGATGAACTGGACGACCCCCTCGCGTTTTAGGTCAGAGAGGGTTAAGTAGTCGAAAGGTGGACTCGGGGAGGTGGCCGAGGCGCCCTCCTCAGTGGCTGGCGCGGTGGGCCCCCTGGCCGCGCCGCCCTGTGGTTTGGGCCACTCGTGGCCCATCTCCGCCTCCCCTTCTGGCTCCGTGAGTCTTCTGGTAAAATAGGAGGTTTGCGATCTTTTCTGGTGTTTTTCCCGAAAGTTGACTTTCTGCACAAAAACAAGACACCAGGGCAATTCTGCTGAAAACAGCGTTAGTCCGCATTAGTTGTATTCAAAACACACAAGTTAGAGGTAAAACAATAGCAAAAGTGTTCGGAAAAGTAGATACGTTTTGGACGTATCATCCATCCCCTGCTGGATCAGTTCCTCGACACTTTCGATGGTCCCCACAACGGCGGCCTCACGGTCGCACAGATCCTTGCCCAGCTGTGCTATCCCGCGGACGATGGCATCCATCGCGTCGTCACCGCTGATGGTGAACCCTGGAGTGGCTGCCGGGGGACCTCCCGGGGCAGGCACACTTTTCTTGCGGTTGGCGGCCAGGCTCTCCTTGATCTTCATCAGCGCCGCCATCTCCTTGCTGGCGCCGGAATCAGTGGAAAAAGAGGCAAAAGTCGATAGCACTGTCCCAGTCATCAAGGAGCTCTCTATCAAATCGAGGCCTGGACCCGGAACAGGGTTCGCGGTCTGCGTTCCCATTGCCCGCGAACTCGGGGCACCCTTGGTCACCTCTTGACCCTCTGAAGGCGAGAGGGAAGGTGGTTTCTCCTGGATAGTCCCACCAAGAGGGCCGCCAGGAGAAAAGACGTTGGCCACTGAGGCATCTGGGAACAAAAGGATGTCAGGAAAACCATTGGTGCGTCAAGAAAACGAAGTTACCCGCAAGCTCTGGGTTACCTGCTT
The DNA here is from genome assembly GCA_947311845.1 of Poa pratensis. Lineage (NCBI taxonomy): Eukaryota > Viridiplantae > Streptophyta > Magnoliopsida > Poales > Poaceae > Poa > Poa pratensis. The sequence goes on along the minus strand of CAMZMU010000062.1, from coordinate 36,954,132 downwards.
GCTCGGGCGTCAAGGCGTCGAGCGCTTTCCCCGGGTGAGCTAGGGAGGTCGCCGTCACGCTCCCCACTCCGCTCCCCCGACGGCCTTCAAGTTCTGCTATGGGAGGAGGAACCATCCCTCCTCCACCGGCTCCAAGGCTAGTGGCGGTGTCGTCCTCCGCCGTATCACGCCGTCTCTTGCCAGTACCCAAGGAAGGAGAACCCCTGCACCAACACTCGGTCATTTTCCTTGGGGAAGGCAAGAAATGCAAAGTGCAAGCAAGAAGTGAAGAAGAGGCCTACTCTCGGGTGCGCTTGGTACCCATTGACGGGGGAACATCCGCCGACGCAGCAGAAGACGCCTGGGGGCTCGCCGGCGTCTCTCCCAAGGCAGCAGGTGGCTCCGCCACGAGTGACAGGCGGCCGGTGGAAGCTATACGGCGGGGGGCTCGGACGAAGCCAGGGGCGCTCACTTCTTCGTCCACATGGTCTTCATCGTTCCCCATCACCACGACTGGCCGGGAACGGCTGCGGACATTCGGGTCTGGGGCAGCATCGGCCCCGAGGGCAGACTGCGGGGGCGGAGCAGCCCCCTCCTCGTCGTCATCTTCATCATCGTCATCACTGGCAACCGGGTCGTCGCCAGCATCTTCGTCTCTGTCGGAGGCGTCGTCAGAGCCGGAGAATTCCTCTTCGGATTCCTCCTCGCTCTCCTCGTTGGACTCCCAGTATTCTCCTTCCTCAGGGCTGGAAGGTGCCCTGGCCTTGCGGGTCTTCACCACAGGAGGTCTGGGCCCGTGATCAACCCGGCCTACAATACCAAAGGCGTTGCAGACCGGCATCTGCGCCAGGATCTTGTCCTTCTCCAGGTCGTCGCACAGGGGCAGAAACCCTTTGGGCAGTTGGTACTTGACCCCTAGAGTGAAGGTCCCTCTCACGTTATCCCGGACAAGGTTTTCCTCCATGTCGGGACACCTCAGGCGAGATGGATCCCCGGGGCCCTGGAAGTTCTGGGCCGGGTGTGGGCGCTTCTGCAGCGGCGCAAGGCGATTGCGGAGGAAATGAGCAACGATAGCGGCTCCGGAAACTTCTTTCTCGCGAAGAAGCCTGAAGCACGCCACGACCACCGAGAACTATTCATCCTGCAAGCTGACACTTCTCCAAGTGTCCAGATCCACTGGACGCTCCGTCGGCTCCTCCAACGAATGCCTCGCAGGCGTAGGCGAAGACCGCCAAGTCAAGGATGGCGCCTGGCGTCAGATGCAAGAGCTTTAGCTGGTACGCGCGCAAGATCTCCATGAAGAAATCAGAGAAAGGGGGGACGAGCCCCATCAACATGAAGCTGTCAATAATGGGGATCTGCTTGGATGTCCTGGTCGCCGACGGCGGAAAGACCTCCATCGCTTTCCTGGGGGGGACGCCATCGGCGCCAGCGGACTCCATCACCCCGAAGTGCCCCGCTTTCGCATCATCTCCGTGTCACTGGCGAAGCAGCTGGGAAACAAGGCCTTCTGTTTCTTGAGCTCGGCCCGCTCGGCGTTGCGCCGATCTCCGCCGCGATCTCTTGGTTTTTGGGGATAGCGGCTTCTCTGTGGGCGAGGCCTCCGCGCTCTTCTTCCTTCGGGCGAGAACTTTCATTCGAGCCATTTGAGCAGAAGGGAAATTGATGCAACGGCAACAAGGGGAGGCGGCGGACCAGAGTCAGGAAGACGAAGGTGGAGGCGGCGATTTGGGGATTTCGGCGAATCTGGAGAGGTAACGGCTACAGTGGAAGCCAGTCGTGGCTTATAAGGCATCCCACACGTCGCGTCGCGGCCCCATTACTCCGACGGACGTGGGGATCGAGGGGGCGTGCCGATTTCTGCGCGTTTCGCCCGTTGGATTCCAGGATAAGCAAGGGGTCCGTATGAATCGCAACGTTCTCCGTGATTCAGTCAACAGGACCCGAGGGGCTCGTCTCTACCTCGCCTCGGCGGGTCCCCAACGGAGCTGAGAAGACCAGGTACCCGGGACCCACTTTGACCTATCTTTAGGGCATGGCCCCGGCAGCTGGAGCAAGAGCCGCCGGTACCATGCCCGGGGCTACTGTCGCAACAGTGGAACATGGGGTTCCCTAGTACTGCCAAAGTGGGTCCACCCCATGTGGGCCCAAGATGAAGATGGACAAGACCAAGACTCAAGTCAAGCTGGCGGGTTCACCGTCAAGACATGCATGGCCTACGACGACTAAGGGCTCCGGTCCTGGGGACCTTCCGGGTCCCCGAATCAAGCAAGAAGGCCAGGAAGGACCCGGGAGCCTGAGTTCCTGGCAGGAGGCCAGGCTCCCTCTCGGGTACTTCCTACGTTCCTGTAGATGAGCACTCCACCTCACCGCGGAAGACTTGGGAAGCAAGGCGAAGGCAGCGCGGGTGGGAAGCACGCCCCGTGGTGGTGTCAGCTCCTGTCCACCCTATGGCGGACGCTCCCACCTAACCCAGAGGAGACGCTAGGCTGAGGAGAGGCCACGTCTCCCCCTAAACTAGATGAGGAGGGTCCTTCACCCCGAAGGTCCCTCATGCTCCTCACGTGACCCTGTGGCAACCCCTTAGCCTATAAAAGGAGGACCAAGGCACGGGAGAAGGAGAAAAGAAAAGGGGAGAGGACAAGGTAGAACGAGAACAAGATAGAGAAAGGGCGAACACAAGCTAGAACCAGAGCAAGACTAGACTAGGGCGGCGGAGGTAGAGAGGAAGATGATCTTCTCCGGGTCAGGATCTGTCCTTCTTCTACCTCGGGCCAAAACCCTTCCGGGTACCCTGTTCGGGAGGTTCCATTGTAAGCCACACTATGAAGAACTCATCAATCCAGACATGCAGGAGTAGGGCTTTTAGCCTCCAGGCGGCCTGAACCTGGGTAGCTCCTTGTGTCCCTTTGGTTGCATGCTTTGATCGTGGAGAGGAGAGCTTGATCTAGACTCCGCCCAAGAAGACGATTCTCAGCCTCCTTCGCGCCCCGTGCCGAACCTAAAAGGGGGTATCCTATACTCCCGGTGTCCGTGCAACGAGACACGACACTTCTCTTCTTTCCCTTCTTCGCGGTTGAAAACTTTAGGCCGGTCACCTTGAGATTTCTTCGCGTGAACGGACAACCTTTAGTAGGCAGGGAGGTCTTCCTTCTTTGTGTACTAGTAGTAGGCATGTCGAAGAACTTGTCGAATTCCTCCTCGATCTTTGGCTCCTTGTCCAATTCTTCTTCGGTGGCGTCTCCTTCCATTCCGAGGATGCTCCTCTTGCCCCTCCTCATGACAACACGGCTAGGATTTGACGGGTCGGTAATGAAGAAGCATTGCTCAACTTGACTAGCGAGTACCCATGGCTCATTTTTCGCGGAGGCGTTCTTCGATTTGGCATCGGGTATTACCATGGGGGTGAAATACCGGCCTTCTTTGACGACGTCCTTGGCCCATCTTACACGGAACATTGGCAGCAACTCTCCACAGTAGTTGAGCTCCCATATGTCCTCAATCCTTCCGAAGTATCTTTCCTTGACAGTAGCCTCCTCATCGCTGTAGGATAGCATAGTTACTCCTGAGTTTTGATATTCCGACTTCTTGTCCTTTTCCTCGGTGTAGAATCTGTAGCCGTTGATGTCGTACGCCTGATAGGTCTTTACGTTGTGCGAGGGACCACGTGATAAGGAGACTCCATCAAGGCCGACATTAGTGACCTCTGCGGCGTGTTCGCGTCTTCTCCACCACCATCTACTCCTTCATCATGACCATCTACTCCTTCATCATGACCATGTCCGTCGGCATCTCCTTCGTCACGATCATCTTGCCCGCCCTCGTCTTCAGGCGCAACATTTGTTGTCGGCGCTTGGTTGAAGCCTTGCATGAAACCGCGCCCGAGCAGGTGTTCCTCCAATTGTCCGGAATCAGGGTCGATCCATCTCACAAGTTTGTAACTTCTACACGGACATCGTATCTGGCACCCGTTGCACCGAATCATTTCCGCCTTCGCTTCTTCCTTGTAGTTGTTGATTCGACTGGAGCTCATCTTGATGACCATGGTCGCCTACGCGGTATACATATAGAGTATGTGTTATTAATTAGAATTAATTAACCGCAACATGCACACACACATACAAGCTTCTCATGCGGGAAGTCGGAAAGTCGGAAATGTTCGACGAAAAAATTCGGCATGACTTCCCCTAAAAGTAGGACATATGTGGTGCAAAAATTTACCGAAATGGAAATGAATCAACATTTCGGCAAACATCCATGCACCACGCCGGCGCAACAACAAAAGGCAACAACATGCACAACACACACAAGCTTCATGTATAAACATCGATCGTCGTGCAAACCGCCCGCCGACAAGTTTCTCATGCCTTTAACAAACATCCATACACATCGCCGGCCACACAAAACATGCATACACATATCCATCCAACAATATCCACCTAGTAGATCTAGATCCGTTGCCGAGACGTGACCGTGATCGATGAGAGAGAGTGTGTGGTGATGGAGAGAAAATAGTGCACAAAAAGAGAGGAGGAGAATATATATGGAGGCTCTCCCCAAGCGCTCACCAATTATATATCAAACAAAATAGGTTTAACAACAAATAATGGAGAATAGGATGGTCAAAATGTCATGGGAGAGAGGAGGAGCTCGAGCTAGATGGGATACTGAAGAAGGTCGCATGGGGAAAGTGGGCTGCCACCTTTTGTGGATCTGGGCCAACATTCTGTGGCGCACGCAGCTCGGTGCGCCGCACGGTGGCTGGTGCGCCACAGAAAACCAAGTACTTTCTGTGGCGCATCCAAACGCATGCGCCACAGAAAGGGCTTTCTGTGACGCATGGGTGGGCATGCGCCACAGAATGCTGATGCGCCACAGAAAGGCCAAGATTTCTGTGGCGCATCAGACACCATGCGCCACAGAAATAATTCTGTAGCGCACCAATTAAGGGTGCGCCACATAATGCCAACCTACCTATAACCCTTTTCCTAATAGTGTTAATACAATTCCACCTTAACCAATTTTTAAAATCTAAACGTTTCTAAAATGTATTTTTTTCGAATTGCAGTTATTTTCAAATTTGAGCAACTAAGACCCAACCATTTTTAAAACGAAAACTTTTTTGAAATTCAATGATTTCCAAACTTAAACAATTTTAGAATGTCACCATTTTCAAATTCGAATTTAAAAGCACGTGCGCGGCGTTTGCCGTGCTCAGATGTCTAGTTCCATATAAGTGCTGGTGATGATTCGTATGTCACCATACGTAAATCCACTGGTGCACACGTACCTCGTATATATGTTGATGTTTTGTCTCCTCTGATCATCATGACTGGGCAGCATGAGATAAATAAGAGAGGGCATTGAGCTTGGGCAGCATGTTTTGTTCTCTTAGCTTTTCTGGACAGGATAATTTGCTGGTCAATTGTACATATTGTATAAAACTTGGTCGGCAATTTTGCAGCAAGCAAGATGTTAGTCATTAGTTCCGCCAAAATTTGAAAAAATCATGGATAGCAATTTCAAATGTCATTTTATCTTTTAGTACGTGCTCTGGTTTTGCTGAAATTTGAACAGTAGTTTTTTTTTCTTTGAGCTAAGGGGTTCACCCCGATTTCCTTTAAAGAAACCAAAGTCATACAGATCTAGATCTGGCTAAAGTCAGCAGGCGCAGCATTCCTTCACTTGACCTACTACCTTGCCAAGATGCTCTTTGAAGCGGGTTGCACCTCCTCCAGAATTCTTCATGTTGCAATACCGACAATAAAATCCTCCTTCGTGCTTAGGGCCATGGTTCCACACATGATTTATGTCGTTGGTCTTAAGTCCTGCATTTCAAAATGCAAGCACCATGTTAACAATGAAACGAATAAGCCACTCTTGTACATAGGCAAAAACAATGCATACATACTGCATAGGCAAAAATAGAATTAAACAACTAAACAAAAATAGACAGAACAGAATTAAGCACAAGTAAAAAATGCATTGGCAAAAACAGAACTAAGCAAGCAAATGGAATTAGATTTCCACAAAATATGCGTAGGTAAAATCAGCATTAAACAACTAAACTAAACTAGAATAAGTACAAGTAGTGCTAGTAAGAAATTACAGAACAGGTAGAATTAAAATCATTTAGGTGCTTCACAAATTACAGGGGTAAAACATAGGGAATAAAGAGAACTACAAAAAGCAAGAGTAACACGGTATCAACCTTTAAAACGTGCCTCTCTTGTTGCTGAACCGTTCCTGATCAGACCATCATCTTCATCATCTAAGTTGACAGTATCACTCCTTCTAGCATCGATGCCTACCCTCTTACGAGAGGAGCCTATAAAATACCGGTGTTAGTTTCATCAAGAAGAACTTTTACAAGCTCTAGCTTACATAAGCTAGAATTAAACATCTACGTAGCATAAGCTAGCATAAACTACACAAGAAGATCTACTGATTCGAATTAGGACGGCCGGCCGGAAAGTAAAACTGCTACAAAAGCTAGCAACCACATGTATTATGTAATCTATCTACAAACTAGTATATGCCAACGCAAATGCTAAATAAACTTGCACGCACAGTAAGGCTGAAAGGCTCACCTTGCCCAGCTTGTGCATCGGCAGCTCCAAAGCCGCTGCCCAAGCCCAGCCCCATATTCGGCCGGACGTGGCCATGCCCCATGGCTCCCTCATTGTCGACCCAGTCGCCCCCTGACCTCGATCTTCTGTGGCTGCCACCGCCAACCGGGTCGCCGGCCGGACGGCTGCTGTCGAGAAAGCCTTCCTCATCCATGGTCGTGGATGGAAGAAGGGGAGAACGGACTATGGGGAGGGACAGGGGGTGGTGATCTCTCGAGGCGACGGGGAGGAGGGAGATGGGCAGAGGCGGCGCCGCGCCCCCGCCTCACTCGGCTTCGTTGTCTGCAGCCGCTGCACAGAGGAGTGGAGAGTGGAGAAAATGAAATTAGGGCTACGCTAGGGTTTGGTTTGAGCTTTTATAGCACAAGGGTCTATCTATGGGCTGTACTGGACCATGGGCCAGGCTGGAAATTCAAACAAGGCCGAATTTTTTTGACTGGATTGAACATTTACCGGGCCCAACCGAAATGGGGATTCGGCCACTTTTCGGTTTTTCGGGCCGAAATCCAAAACCTTGGTACCGGCTGGCGGCGCAGGACCAGCATCACGGCGGCGGCGCACCGGCAAGGCTTCCGGTGCGGATGCACGTCAACCAGATGCAGTGCACCGCGGACGGCGCCGTGCGCGCGTACGTGGTGTTCTCCAACGACACCGAGAGTTGCGTGTTCGACGGCTTCACGGTGGGCGAGGAGGCGGCCGTGGCCGAGGGGCGCTGGGACACGGCACGGGGCATGCTCTGCCTCAGAGCGTGCCGGGTGGTGCACTCCGTTCCGCCGTCTACTCTGGCGGTGGGTGAGTGCGGGATCGGGATGAGCTTCTGGTTCCTGTCCGTGTGGACGCTCCGGGACCGGAGCGTCGTGGCCGGCATGCTCTGGAACACGAGTACCGGCGCCGGTCCGATCTCCCGTGTGAGTGTCATGTCAGCGTTCAGCATGGGCGAACCGGCAGGCTACCACAGGAGAAACCTCTCCGACGTGAGGTACGAGTACAACGATAGCATGATCGAGGAGGCGAAGAAGCATTACCTCGCAATCAGCAAGGAAAAAAAGATCAGGGGATCGTTCCCGGTGCCGGGTAACTATGATACTTACCATGACTTCAGCTTCCGCTTCTTCGGGTCAAATGCCACTGGGAGAGGAGACCCGGTGGTGATCGGTTCGGTGATGATGAGCGAGGATGCGCTGGCCGCGGCCACCGGCGATTCGTTCTCCCGGCATGCCGTGGCTGGTGGTCAGCTCTTGAGCGTCAGCTACGACATACACCATTATGGTCTGCTTCCAGCTAAGAACGTGTCGTCCTCCTCACTCAGCCCTCGCCTCAAACGGCAAAAAATCAAAGCAGAGGGTGTGTATGATCACAGTAGTGGCATCCTGTGTATGGTCGGCTGTGGAGAGCACAACGGCTCGACGGACTGCCGGGTACTGGTGACCGTCCAGTTCGCGTCCATGGACGGCACCACGGACGGCGGCGGCAAGGGAGTGATCAGCAGCCTCAGAGACAGGACCGACCGTCTCTTCTTCGAGAAGAAGGAGATTTATCTGTACGGGATGTACTCCCAGCAACTGTCTGAGGCGGTGGCGAGGATGGACATGGAGAGCTTCATGCTGGTAGCCTCCGCGACGCTGTCCTGCGTCTTCGCCGCTGCGCAGATACTGCACGTCAAGAGGAACCCAGAGGCGGCTGCGGCGACGTCGGCCACCATGCTCGCCGTCCTCGCCTTGGGGTACCTCTCCCCTCTCGCGCTCGGCTTCGAGGTCATGTTCCCGAGCAGGAGGAGCCGGTATGGGCTGGCGCCGTACTCGGCACACAACAACGGATGGCCCGAGCTGAACCAAGTGATGGTGAACGTGCCTACAGTGATCGGCTTCTTGCTGCATCTCCGCCTTCTTCAACTGGTCTTCTCCGGCCGCCGGAGATCGGTTGCTGCCGACCAGAGCAAACCGCCTGTGACGACATCGGAGAGGATTGTTCTGCAGACATGCCTACCGTTGTACCTGCTCGGAGCAGTCCTGGCGGCGGTCGTCCACGCGATCAAGATCCGTGCTGTGAGCGCGATGGGTCTGAGGGTTGTTCACGTCGGTGACATGCCGGCCACGCTCCGGGAGGACCTTGTGTCATACACGGGGCTGATAGTGGACGCGTTCTTTCTCCCTCAGGTCATCCTGAACGCCTCCTCGTCCGGAGCAGTTCGGTCGATTTCGCCATGGTTCTACATTGGGGGCACCGTGATCCATGTGATGCCTCGCGTGTATGACGTGGTCAGGCGGCAGATCTATGAGCAGAGCATGAGCAGCTCCGAGGTGTTCGCGAACCCTCGCGGCGACCTCTTCGGCGTCGGGTGGGATGCCGCAGTACCGTGCGGTGCAGCGTCGCTGGCCTTGATGTTGTTCTGGCAGCAGAGGACTGGAGTTGGAGGCGCCGGCTGGTTGCTTCGTTGGCAGAAGAGGAGATCACGTGGATATTAGATGGTCCCTCACATCTAGCTTTTGTGTGTATATTTGTGGACTGTGGTGGATATAGTAACACCAAAATACACCGATCGGGTAAATTTGCCGTGTTAAAATATACTCTCTCCGTTCCTACAAGAATTTCTACACTTTGTCAGTACTAATTTTCCTTCCTTCTCCATTGGCTCACACTTTTGGATGTACTGGTTAGTGCATGGATTCAACATGAATGGTGTAGAAGTTGCATCTGAAGAATGAAGGTCCCATACCTTTGCGAAGGGGACTACACTAAGTGTAAAACACCTCCTTGTCGAACAAGAAAATAAGTGAGTAAATGACTAAATTTATGTTCTTGCTCGATAGTGAAAATTCATCAGATATACCCGATACCCGAAAAGTCCTTTTTTTTACCGTACCTTTGGCGGGCGTTAAGCCAGCCTGAACATTTATTTCAAATGCAATGAGTTGTCGGGAAGAACATTACACAAGAGGGGGTGGGAAGATGAAAGAAAGAAATTACATCTGATGTTCTACGGGGGATCAAATATGAGACACCAAACATTTATAGAAGAGGCAACGACAGAGGTGGTGCAACGGTAGGCCCAAAGGCGTAGATCGGCAATACATCGCTGACGGACAACTTTGAGCGGCTCATCCACATTGTGGAAAATCTTAGCGTTGTGTCTTTTCCAAATGCTCCAAGCAATCATGTGCAGATTGTAGACTCGACACGGAAGCGGCTGTGGGTCTCCCATAACTCCTGAACGTTGCTGATTTGGGAGGAGCAATGTGGGAAAAGGGAGCTCGAAACTTCATGGGCTTTGTGACAGGTCACCAGCATGTGATCAACGTTTTCAACTTTGGGGCAGAAAAGACATTGCAGCGAGTCGCCAATCTTGTGGCGATAGCGTCGTTCGTTGGTGGGGAGGCGCTTGCGACGAGTGAGCCAGTTGAAGATCCTGCATTTTGTTATTTTGTGGTGATCCAAATTCGTATATACTAATAAAGGCCGACTTGTGACGAGGGGTGCGGGGGGCGGCAGCCCCCGCGGTACGGTACGAGTTGTTTCCGGGTCGAACTGCAGTTGACCTAGGGTTTTACCACTACATATACATCTTGTAAGCCGCCGGTTGGGATAAGTCGCATTTTGTAAATCCCCGGCGTTTGTAACCTCACCCCGATATAGTGAAGTTTTGCTGGCTGGCGTCCGTGGTTTTTTCCTCTCCTTTGTTTGGAGAGGTTTTCCACGTTAAAATCTCGTGTCCCCTTTTGATTTGATCGTTCCGCTCTTCCTCGTTTCTTTGCTATCGTTTATAACACATTTAAAAGGAGCTGCATTTCGCCACACTTTTACCGCATGGTCATCAGTCAGATGTTGCAAAAAATTAGTGGAGTAAAATCTTTTGTCCGAGAGTATTTTCTGGGTATAACGGCAAACACGGGTATCATCAAGGTGCAGGGTAAGAGCAAGGCTCAGCGAGGAGCAAGGCTCGCTCCGTGGAGGCGCAAAAGGAGAGGGGGGCAAGAGAAAGCGAGATGGTATCTCCCAGGACACGGGCCAGTTGGGTGTGATGCCTAGAGGAGTGGGAAAAGTCCTTTTCGCTCCCCGACATACAGTGCTCTCTTTATATCAATTTGTTAAATTATATCTATAAATACTATCAAATCGTAGAAGGTAAATACAAAATGGATCACATTTCTTCAAGAATTAATTCGTTTCATTTGCAAAATTATGGTGTGTGTGTATAAACTTTTGTATGTCCTCATCTATCTTGGTAGAGATCTCGAAACGGTATGCCAAATTATATGTTGATAAGGTTTGTTCTTCGTGATTAGCTATATTCGGTCAGGAAAAATCTAGAGTTTATATGGTATTTAATAAGGGGATCTTGTCACATGCCACTGAATCATAGCGATGTGTAAATATAATCAAGGTTGAATTTAACTTTTTACACTGTCGTGGGTGTATATGTGACACTTGTTACCCTGTTTAGTGACAGGCTGCACCACGGCTGCACCACCCATGTCTCCACCTCCACGGCTGCACCACCACATCGTCACCGAGTGATCATCAGCCTGATCAGTGGAGAACAAAACATCAACATGTGATCGTCACTTGATCAGCCCAAGCTCAGTTTAGGGTTAGGGTTTAGGGCCAAATCAAGTGATCTATCACACCAAAGGAAAATTGATGGTTCATACAGTAGTAATTTCCGAGTACCATAAAAGGATGTATAATAAAATATGGGAGTGTCTTTTCGATAACAGTTGTCACTCATGCACATAGTTGACCAGGAATAAAATCTGGGCCGCTGTCGAACGCCTCTCCGGGGCGCAATGCCTGGTGGCATGGGATGCGGTGTGCCGGCCAAAGGCAGAGGGCGGCCTCGGCATCAAGTCCCTGAAAGATCAGAATCGCTACCTCCTCGTCAAGCTGCTCCATCGTCTCCATGCTGGTGGCGAGTCCCCCTGGGCTCGCTGGGTCTGGCGGATGGTCGGCGACCGCCCGCTGACTGGGCTGACCTCGCGGCGCCTCCCCGGTGCTCATTGGGGGTCGCTCTGCGCACTCGTCCCCATCTACAGGTCCATCTCCCAGGTCTGCGTGGGGAATGGGGAACGCTGTGGGTTCTGGCTTGACCCCTGTAACATCCCAAATTTTGGAACTAAGAAAAACTTAGTTAAACAAGACCCAAAATTCAGAACCAACAAAAACTTTTTGAAATATTTCACTGATGGTTGTGTTTTCCTTCCCATTGCTCTGTTGACCTTGTGTGACTGGTTGTTTAAGTTGTGTGACTTGCTGTGATGTTGATCTTGTTGTGTTGCTACTTGTGTGGATAATTCCTCTGTTGTGCTCAATACTAAAATAAAAAAAACCCACTGATCACAAATTTGGAATGTTACTTGAAAACAAAACAAGACCTCTATGATTACTCCCACTCTCAAAATAAAATCTTGATTAAAAGAAAGGATCTTATTTAATTTCCCTCCCTATCTATTTCTCTATTTTGTTACAACAATTATTTTATCTTATAAAATCCAGGAATGAGATGATAACCATCTCATTATCATATTACGCTCTACTCAAAATATCTAATCTCCAATTACAAAGATATTTCCATTTATCAAATTGGTTTTATCCAAAAATAATATAATCAAACCCTATGAACCAATGTGGTTCAAAACATTTTATTTTGCAACACCAATTTTTGTGGAGCTTCTACAGGTATATGGGAGGCTACCTAAATTTTCTCAAATTTTTATAAAATGTTTAGGTACCCCACAATGCCACTGATTTTAAAAGAAAAATAAAAGAAGCAGACAGGGACTTGTTTGTGATGGAAAAACATGTGCCAGGGGGCTATCTGCGAAATCCTCATCTTCCTGTAGCTCGACAGTAGAGCTATGGCGCTAGGCCGCCGTGTCGTCGCTCGACGTCGCTCGCCGCCCGGACCCCCCCCCCCCCCCCCACGCTCTCCTGCAGCTCGAATGAGATAAGAGGCCCCCCAGGCGCTCCTCTGCTCTGCCCTCCATCATCCACTTGCCCCTGCTCTCTCTCCCCTCTCCGTTTTCCCTCCTCCAAGACCGAACCCTAGCCGAGCTCGCCGTCGAGCGCCGCCGTCGATGGAGACCGCCTGGAGCAGATCGAAGACCACTAGAAGAACCGCCTCGACGTCCTCTCCATCCTCGTCCAAGGAATCGTCGCGGGAAGCTGAGAATCGATCGGGGCATCGCCGTCTTCTTCATCTCCGGCCGCCGAACGTCGAGCAAGCTCGTGAGCGATTGCGTCCACCATTTCCCGCCATTCTTGCCTCCCTGGGATCCCCTCGTCGCGAGCTATCTCTCAGGCATCTCCTTTTCTTTTTAGGGTCACCGGAGCCGCCGCGCCGTCATCGCCGTGCTCCCTGCTGCCTCGCCGTCTCTGCGTGTCGAGGAAGAAGAAAGAAGCCCGTACCGCTTCGCGTCGCGCATGGGCCGCGGGCTGGGCCGCGATCTGCCTCGCACGGCCAGATCTGGCCCATTCCAGTTTTTCTTTAATAGGTCTATTATCTGTTTAATTCCCTGTTTAATTTACAGTGATGCTTTAATTCATTTGTGGTTGATGTGTGCTAGCAATTTGAGTGATTCAAATTTTGTAGAGTTCCTATGTGTTTTCTTAAACATCCAGAATTGGATTGTCTTCTATATGTGTAGGAGAACATATCACAAGCTTGGTTTGAATTTAGGAGTCACTGATTGACTGTGGTGCTAATTATAAGGTTTAGGCCTTTTCTGCCTATTTTTATTAAACATTTAGAAATTGTGTGTTATAACTTTATTGTTACAAATGTGTTTTCTAGCATGTGTAGGGAGGTAATCCACTGTTGTGACATGTTTCCTTATTTGTGCTAGCATGATTAGGGGAGCTAATTATGAGTCATGTATTTGTTAGGGTTTTATCCCCTATATAGCTTTCTCCTAGTAATTAGGAATTTGTTAAGCTTGTTTATTTTGATATGAGAATATTGTGTGTGATTAAAATGTATGCCTTGCTTGTTAATGATTGTTGTGGTACTGTGCTTGCATGTTATTGTTGTTTATCATGCTATAATATGTTAGTACTGTTAGTGGTTAGAATTAAACTTGTTTAGAGCTAAGCATGTGTTGTTAAGTGGTGTTTGAAAACTTTAACCATGGCCTAATGATGCTTGGGTTGTTTGATAATTTTTATAAAGATGAGTAAACACTTCCAACTAAAATTCTAAGCTACTGGTTGATTAAGTTTGTTAATAAATATCAGCCTTGCAAGTTAAAAGTAATCCCAAAAAGGTGACTTAACTTTTGTCTGAAGTATTTCCTGAGTAGGGAAAAATGTTTGTCAGTTACCTCTAATTGAGGATGTCTTTGTGCCCTTTTGTTTTGGCATGTGTATGGTGTTATACTCCTGCTAGTATGATGCCCTTGTGTTTTTGTCTGAGTAAATTATTTTATTAGCATATAGATAAACATGTGGTTATGTGATATTTTGCTTGTTTGGATTAAATTCTTGTTAGCATCTAGCTAAGTGTGGTGATTGTGGTTAAGTGTTTGTTTTTAGTTCAACTAGTATCTTTTATTTATGATTGCTATAGCTTTAGTAAATAAGTTGTGCTAGGCTTGTTATTAAGGCAATTTTCCCTGAAGTGTTCTCGGAGTAGATTTTAGTTTGTTGCTTGATTGAATTAGTGCTATGTTTGTGGTTTGATTACATGGTTGTATACCACTTGTGGTTTGGTTGCTTATTGAGTGTTGTTTTATTTTCATATTTGCGACGCTAGAGATAAACGCTACCGGAGTGGTATTTGGAAAGGATTTATCGGAGAAGGACGAGAGTTTATTTCTTTGATCAATGAGGAGAAGTCCAGGAACATCATGCTGAAATCAGGCAAGCTACTCTCTGAGCTTGCATTTATATACATCTATTTTAGTTCACATGTTTTATTTATAAAGAGCATAAGTGATTTATGTGGTGTTTGCCACTAAAGCTATGATTTTGAAAACCCTTTTCCAAAATATAAGTACATTATTTTGACACCCTATATGGAGATATTAGCTGGAAATTCTTTTTCAAACTATAGGATGGGAAAAATATTGTGTACTCAAAACTCCCTTTGAAAATACTTGTGTGGTTATGGAATGCCGAGATGTCGGTGTTGAAGTGGAGAAATGGAGAATGGAGATGTTTATGAAAAATGCACATTGTGTCTTTGTACTATGACGACCAGCCGATAACCTGTGCGACCACATTTACCCACATATGGGAAAGGGCGTAGTCATATAATTTTCTCATATTAGTATGGGATACCTCAACAACGAGGATGACCTCGTTCCATGAGGGGATGGTCATGGCGACCTACCCCCTGACCTGGGTCCTGGCATCTGAGGATGGGGGATTGAAGGGTTCGCTCGCCGGGCAGAACTACGAGTCCTCACACTTAGGTTTCCCGACGGGAATCTGGACTGGGTGTCGATGGAAAGGTGGAAAATTTCGTAGCGGTAGGGTCCTATACTAGCATGAGCAAAGGACAGGCTATGGTCGGGGGCTCAACTTCGCATACACCTTGTATGGCGGGACGTGGCTGACACGATGAGTTACCGGATGGGTGTGGGAAAAGCGTGCTACCTCTGCAGAGGGTAAAACTATTTGAATAGCCGAGTCCTCGGATATGGACAGTTGGGAGGCTGTCCTCTGACCATGTGCAAGTTTTGGAAAGTTTTGAGGATTGAAACTAAAATGGAGATGTGCTGTATCTGCAACTATACCGACAGGCTGGTATGAGTTTGCAGGGGATAAATGGCCATGAAAGGCTATGGGTGGAAAATGAGGAGTTTTGAGGAAATAAAACCTGGTGATGAATTTCGGGAAAACATTTTTAAAGAGACCTCTTATCTTCTCCAATAAAGATATATTTTCGGGAAAAAGTTTTAAAAGGGACTTCTTACAAAGACAGGTTTATGGGGAAAGATCTAAAAGCCTTCTTTTCTTTTTCAATAAAGATATAGAGATTTCAAAACAAAGTTTTATCAAACAAAAGTCTATCCTTCTCTTTTTTACTAAGGGTATCGAGTTTTCAAAGCAAACAAAGTTTTATTTAAACAATAAAAAGAGTAGTGCATGCTCATTCCAGGGGTAGTTTGCGAGTACATTCAAATGTACTCATATTGGTTTCGTCCCTGGCTATTGTCTTAGCCAGATTTTGAAGATGAGCAGCCAAAGAAGAAGACTTCACTGACGTCAATGCGAACTAGGGCGCTTCCCAGTCAACTGCCTGTAGGGTTGACAAATGACTTGGGCTCCACGTTGTTTTGGTGATTTCCGCTGCAAGTACCGGTTGAAGTTACGGCTTCAATCAAGTAAGTATATTTATTCGGTAATTATGGGTGTTCTGTGATGCCAATTCGAGTTATGTGCAACAACAGACTGATCATGGGATTGTTGCAGGAAACATAACGAGTATCTCGGATAGTTAATCCGGGGTCCCCACAGACTTGGTACCAGAGCCATCCTGACTGTAACAGACCTTAGTTATTATGGACATTAGTTAGGAAAGAAATATTTTGTTAAAAATATATTGTTACCAAAAACATATTTTTATCTAAGGAAGTCCAAAAATAACTTCCACCCTTCTCACCTTCTCAAATATTTCCGAGACTCATCCCTCTATTTTAAGATTTTCTAAGGATTTCTCTACTCCCTCTTACCTGTTCAAAATACTTGACGATGAACCCAAGTAAGATCTAATTAGCTAGCACCTACAAGCAGAAGCTTCCATCACAAGTACTCAACATTCCACATCGAGGTGATTGATCTGCAAATACCAAGATTGTCGAAGTCAACCAAGCAAGAGACCTTCGAAGACGTCAACTCAACATCAACAATTCTACTCAAGTTGCAACTTCGATAATCTCAATTCCTCCCGCTGAAGCCTAAAGCGACAGAGTGAAAACTTCACCAACCATGTCTAACCGAGACCATAGGATAAACCTGATAGGAACTTTGGTTGTACTACCCGACTACCACGAGAATTAGACGTCCGTTGGTACTAAAGGTACCTTGTGTGTTGTTTGTTGGTGTGCTTTACTCTGGTTGTGTGTTGTTGTTGGTGAGTCCTCTGTTTGGGTGTTGTTTTTCTTGTGCGTTCACAATCACGCCTTGATGGCAACACAAAGTAACCCAAAATTCTTTTTTTTATAAAACTCCTTTTGTCACCCAACAAAAACTAATTTTGACCTCTTCGCCATAGTTGCACTTGGTTGCAGATGTAAACCCGCCTAGGAAAATCTTTTCAAGATATTTTCGTCTCATCTAAACCATTTCCCGATAAGAACTGACAGCTCCGTAAGATACAAAAGACCCCCGATCTTTAACCAAATAGCCTGAGATTTTTGCAACCTAACCGGCAAGTTCGACAATGGCCTTCATGCACCATCTGGAGCAAGTGCGTCAAGATCTCGAAGGAAACTGCAATTTTACGGCAACCTCGTGAAGACACGATTCTTACCACGCAAAATTAACTTGTGAAAATTTCAAGAATACCACACTAACGTATCATATCTAACTCTAGGTTAACATCTGACTCAAGTCCACGAGAGTACTACCTGATCTTCTAGGACTATAAGTCTTGACAAGAAACGAGGACATAAGGAGAAGAATGTGCGTGTCCTTTATGACATCGACTTGCCTTAGTCATACAAGAAGAATTTGTTAACAAGGTAGCTAGTCTTGTCATCAAACCACTTGTCATATTCCAGAGGCTGAGATGTACTGGATTATCTGACGCTCTGTTTGGATTATTCTTAGAAAGATCATTTATCTTTGGACATGAGATCAAGGCCCAAAAGTTTTGTGGGTTAGAAAGTGAGTTAATTCTCGACGATATGATCATATGATTATTGGATGCTTTATTTAGCCTTGATGATATGATCGTGGGAAAAATGACAACCTGAGGGAGTCAGGTAATATGGGAAAAATCAATCCAGCAATAGTTGGTGGATCACCATGATTTTTGTGGTAAAAGATAATGGGAAGATTATGCCTTAAAGGTTTGGTGGATATCCGATAGATCGAACGATAATGTGATAAAGAGTTTATGCCCGAAGAAGATGAAGGTGGATTAATAACTTTTGCTTGGGCAGAGGCCATGATTCAATTAACTAGTTGATAGTAGTGGCCTTACCAGAGATGTTGGAATGGTATTTTGAAGACTCGAGAATTACAGGCCTATGTAAAGTTGGTTGTTTTGGATCTTAGGTATAATAAGATTGATGTTCAGAGTATAGCACCCAACTCCCTTGAAAACTAACATAAGCCCCTGAACCAGAAAGTTTTCTCGGAAACCCTAACTATTCGGGTGCACTCTAACTTACTTGTGAAGACCCCTGCGAAACTTCGTGAAGACCCAGAACCAAAGAAGCCATTCAGGACCAGCCTTTTTCCCGCCAAGCCGAAGGAAGAAAAGCGTGAAGAAGATCTACCGGAAGTCACTAAGAAGAATCAAACAACGAAAGCACCTGCTGTTGGCAACATCAACCACCAAAAAAGCCCAGACGCAACGAGAAGTTTTAACATCTCTCTACTAACTAGAAACCGGAGAGAGTCGAGTGCTCAGACTCGACACATCCTGAAAACAACGCGTCCCCATCTGCAACCCTCGTAAGGCGACAATATCAGGAAGTGATATCTGCACCAACCCTAAGCACGAGGAGTGACCACCACAACGAAGATTGTTAAGCTACCCAGGAAGAACAATGCCTCCAAGTCAACTCCAGCCGCAACCTTCAGGATGAACCTTCAAAATCCCTTTTTAAGGGGGGAAGACATGCGCTACGTATACCAGAACATGTCAATAATTAGTTCCTTGCGCCTTAGCCTCGTACTATCTGGAAGCGATCAACCAAGACTATCCTTCAGCGTCGATCGTCAAGTCAACCCCATCGCCAAGGATCTGAACTCAGCACAGAAGTTTATCGACAGAGAAAGCCTCGCAACATCAATTTATCAAGATCTCACATGGCGATAGCACTGAAGAAGCAACGACCTCGGAAGTCTAGCCAGCCCAAAACCCGTGCCCTCGTACTCCCCTGTTACCACCGGGCAAATCTCGAGGACGAGATTTAATTTTAAGGGGGGGAGAGCTGTAACATCCCAAATTTTGGAACTAAGAAAAACTTAGTTTAACAAGACCCAAAATTCAGAACCAACAAAAACTTTTTGAAATATTTCACTGATGGTTGTGTTTTCCTTCCCATTGCTCTGTTGACCTTGTGTGACTGGTTGTTTAAGTTGTGTGACTTGTTGTGATGTTGATCTTGTTGTGTTGCTACTTGTGTGGATAATTCCTCTGTTGTGCTCAATACTAAAATAAAAAAAACCCACTGATCACAAATTTGGAATGTTACTTGAAAACAAAACAAGACCTCTATGATTACTCCCACTCTCAAAATAAAATCTTGATTAAAAGAAAGGATCTTATTTAATTTCCCTCCCTATCTATTTCTCTATTTTGTTACAACAATTATTTTATCTTATAAAATCCAGGAATGAGATGATAACCATCTCATTATCATATTACGCTCTTCTCAAAATATCTAATCTCCAATTACAAAGATATTTCCATTTGTCAAATTGGTTTTATCCAAAAATAATATATTCAAACCCTATGAACCAATGTGGTTCAAAACATTTTATTTTGCAACACCAATTTTTGTGGAGCTTCTACAGGTATATGGGAGGCTACCTGAATTTTCTCAAATTTTTATAAAATGTTTAGGTACCCCAAATAAATCCCCACAATGCCACTGGTTTTAAAAGAAAAATAAAAGAAGCAGACAGGGACTTGTTTGTGATGGAAAAACATGTGCCAGGGGGCTATCTGCGAAATCCTCATCTTCCTGTAGCTCGACAGTAGAGCTATGGCGCTAGGCCGCCGTGTCGTCGCTCGACGTCGCTCGCCGCCCGGACCCCCCCCCCCCCCCACGCTCTCCTGCAGCTCGAAGGAGATAAGAGGCCCCCTAGGCGCTCCTCTGCTCTGCCCTCCATCATCCACTCGCCCCTGCTCTCTCTCCCCTCTCCGTTTTCCCTCCTCCAAGACCGAACCCTAGCCGAGCTCGCCGTCGAGCGCCTCCGTCGATGGAGACCGCCTGGAGCAGATCGAAGACCACCAGAAGAACCGCCTCGACGTCCTCTCCATCCTCGTCCAAGGAATCGTCGCGGGAAGCTGAGAATCGATCGGGGCATCGCCGTCTTCTTCATCTCCGGCCACCGAACGTCGAGCAAGCTCGTGAGCAATTGCGTCCACCATTTCCCGCCATTCTTGCCTCCCTGGGATCCCCTCGTCGCGAGCTATCTCTCAGGCATCTCCTTTTCTTTTTAGGTTCACCGGAGCCGCCGCGCCGTCATCGCCGTGCTCCCTGCTGCCTCGCCGTCTCTGCGTGTCGAGGAAGAAGAAAGAAGCCCGTACCGCTTCGCGTCGCGCATGGGCCGCGGGCTGGACCGCGATCTGCCTCACACGGCCAGATCTGGCCCATTCCAGTTTTTCTTTAATAGGTCTATTATCTGTTTAATTCCCTGTTTAATTTACAGTGATGCTTTAATTCATTTGTGGTTGATGTGTGATAGCAATTTGAGTGATTCAAATTTTGTAGAGTTCCTATGTGTTTTCTTAAACATCCCGAACTGGCTGTTTGCAAAAATATAATTTTAAATGAGGTCTGGATTAAATCTTGTAAAAAGTATCTTTTTCATTAAATATTTAATATCTAGAGTTTTATAACTCCAAAATTTGCAAACTAAAATTCTATGGAAAGCCTGAAGTGATACCTTTCTAGATCTGTTGGTCTTATATGCAAATGAAGTCTAAAGTAAAAGTTCTATTCTTTTTAATAAAACCACCAGTGGCACTTTGGTGATTTTTGTAGATTTTTGTGAGATGATTTTTGGAGTAAATCCAATTGGATTGTCTTCTATATGTGTAGGAGAACATATCCCTAGCTTGGTTTGAATTTAGGAGTCACTGATTGACTGTGGTGCTAATTATAAGGTTTAGGCCTTTTCTGCCTATTTTTATTAAACCTTTAGAAATTGTGTGTTATAACTTTATTGTTACAAATGTGTTTCCTAGCATGTGTAGGGAGGTAATCCACTGTTGTGACATGTTTCCTTATTTGTGCTAGCATGATTAGGAGAGCTACTTATGAGTCATGTATTTGTTAGGGTTTTATCCCCTATATAGCTTTCTCCTAGTAATTAGGAATTTGTTAAGCTTGTTTATTTTGATATGAGAATATTGTGTGTGATTAAAATGTATGCCTTGCTTGTTAATGATTGTTGTGGTACTGTGCTTGCATGTTATTGTTGTTTATCATGCTATAATATGTTAGTACTGTTAGTGGTTAGAATTAAACTTGTTTAGAGCTAAGCATGTGTTGTTAAGTGGTGTTTGAAAACTTTAACCATGGCCTAATGATGCTTGGGTTGTTTGATAATTTTTATAAAGATGAGTAAACATTTCCAACTAAAATTCTAAGCTACTGGTTGATTAAGTTTGTTAATAAATATCAGCCTTGCAAGTTAAAAGTAATCCCAAAAAGGTGACTTAACTTTTGTCTGAAGTATTTCCTGAGTAGGGAAAAATGTTTGTCAGTTACCTCTAATTGAGGATGTCTTTGTGCCCTTTTGTTTTGGCATGTGTATGGTGTTATACTCCTGCTAGTATGATGCCCTTGTGTTTTTGTCTGAGTAAATTATTTTATTAGCATATAGATAAACATGTGGTTATGTGATATTTTGCTTGTTTGGATTAAATTCTTGTTAGCATCTAGCTAAGTGTGGTGATTGTGGTTAAGTGTTTGTTTTTAGTTCAACTAGTATCTTTTATTTATGATTGCTATAGCTTTAGTAAATAAGTTGTGCTAGGCTTGTTATTAAGGCAGTTTTCCCTGAAGTGTTCTCGGAGTAGATTTTAGTTTGTTGCTTGATTGAATTAGTGCTATGTTTGTGGTTTGATTACTTGGTTGTATACCACTTGTGGTTTGGTTGCTTATTGAGTGTTGTTTTATTTTCATGTTTGCGACGCTAGAGATAAACGCTACCGGAGTGGTATTTGGAAAGGATTTATCGGAGAAGGACGAGAGTTTATTTCTTTGATCAATGAGGAGAAGTCCAGGAACATCATGCTGAAATCAGGCAAGCTACTCTCTGAGCTTGCATTTATATACATCTATTTTAGTTCACATGTTTTACTTATAAAGAGCATAAGTGATTTATGTGGTGTTTGCCACTAAAGCTATGATTTTGAAAACCCTTTTCCAAAATATAAGTACATTATTTTGACACCCTATATGGAGATTTAGCTGGAAATTCTTTTTCAAACTATAGGATGGGAAAAATATTGTGTACTCAAAACTCCCTTTGAAAATACTTGTGTGGTTATGGAATGCCGAGATGTCGGTGTTGAAGTGGAGAAATGGAGAATGGAGATGTTTATGAAAAATGCACATTGTGTCTTTGTACTATGACGACCAGCCGATAACCTGTGCGACCACATTTACCCACATATGGGAAAGGGCGTAGTCATATAATTTGCTCATATTAGTATGGGATACCTCAACAACTAGGATGACCTCGTTCCATGAGGGGATGGTCATGGCGACCTACCCCCTGACCTGGGTCCTTGCATCTGAGGATGGGGGATTGAAGGGTTCGCTCGCCGGGCAGAACTACGAGTCCTCACACTTAGGTTTCCCGACGGAGAATCTGGACTGGGTGTCGATGGAAAGGTG
Organism: Poa pratensis; assembly: GCA_947311845.1. Lineage (NCBI taxonomy): Eukaryota > Viridiplantae > Streptophyta > Magnoliopsida > Poales > Poaceae > Poa > Poa pratensis. The sequence goes on along the minus strand of CAMZMU010000062.1, from coordinate 36,931,778 downwards.
GAAAATTTCGTAGCGGTAGGGTCCTATACTAGCATGAGCAAAGGACATGCTATGGTCGGTGGCTCAACTTCGCATACACCTTGTATGGCGGGACGTGGCTGACACGATGAGTTACCGGATGGGTGTGGGAAAAGCGTGCTACCTCTGCAGAGGGTAAAACTATTCGAATAGCCGAGTCCTCGGATATGGACAGTTGGGAGGCTGTCCTCTGACCATGTGCAAGTTTTGGAAAGTTTTGAGGATTGAAACTAAAATGGAGATGTGCTGTATCTGCAACTATACCGACAGGCTGGTATGAGTTTGCAGGAGATAAATGGCCATGAAGGGCTATGGGTGGAAAATGAGGAGTTTTGAGGAAATAAAACCTGGTGATGAATTTCGGGAAAACATTTTTAAAGAGACCTCTTATCTTCTCCAATAAAGATATATTTTCGGGAAAAAGTTTTAAAAGGGACTTCTTACAAAGACAGGTTTATGGGGAAAGATCTAAAAGCCTTCTTTTCTTTTTCAATAAAGATATAGAGATTTCAAAACAAAGTTTTATCAAACAAAAGTCTATCCTTCTCTTTTTCACTAAGGGTATCGAGTTTTCAAAGCAAACAAAGTTTTATTTAAACAATAAAAAGAGTAGTGCATGCTCATTCCAGGGGTAGTTTGCGAGTACATTCAAATGTACTCATATTGGTTTTGTCCCTGGCTATTGTCTTAGCCAGATTTTGAAGATGAGCAGCCAAAGAAGAAGACTTCACTGACGTCAATGCGAACTAGGGCGCTTCCCAGTCAACTGCCTGTAGGGTTGACAAATGACTTGGGCTCCACGTTGTTTTGGTGATTTCCGCTGCAAGTACCGGTTGAAGTTACGGCTTCAATCAAGTAAGTATATTTATTCGGTAATTATGGGTGTTCTGTGATGCCAATTCGAGTTATGTGCAACAACAGACTGATCAGGGGATTGTTGCAGGAAACATAACGAGTATCTCAGATAGTTAATCCGGGGTCCCCACAACCCCTGGCTCCCCTCTGGACCGATCTGCAGCGGCATGCCCGCTCTGTTCACACATGCCCTCGATGATGACGAGTCCGTCGCCTCGGTGCTGCGCCGCGGGCTGCGCGCTGCCATTCAGCCCCGGCTCACCCCTATGGCGGAGTCACAGATGGTGCAGCTCGCTGACATGCTCACGGAGGTCCGCCTCGCTGCCAACAACGACACGCGCGCCCTGACTCGCTGCGCTACCAAGGACGGGCGGCTGCACACCTCGGCGTTGTACAAGCTGACGTGCCACGGTGGGTTGGTCGCGCCGTTCACGTCGTTCATCTGGGGCGGCCGCGCACCCTCGCGCGTGCAGTTCTTCGGATGGCTCCTCTCTCTTGGTCGCATCCAGACCCGGGATACCCTGCTCCGCAAAACCATCCTCTCCCCCGATGAGTGCGGCTGCCCGCTGTGCCCCGCTGCCTTGGAAACGGGGAACAACCTCGTCTTCGAATGCCCCTTCGCTCGGAAATTCTGGGCGTCGATCGGCGCCTGCGACATGTCTGCCTCGGACGTTCGGGCATTGCATTTGGTGCCCCCGCACGCGGGCGTGCCGCCGCGCACGCTGCCCACCTTCCTGGTGTTGTGCTGCTGGCAGCTTTGGAAGCACCGCAACGGGGTGGTCTTCAATGGCGACACCCCGTCCCTCGCCACCCTCCGCGGTCGTTGCCGACTTGCCGCGATGACGCGGCTCTCTGGAAGCATCGCCTCCCTGCCTCACAAAATGAGGACGCTGCAGCTTGGCTTGAACGGTTCGCCGTGTAGTTGTCGAGTCCCCCCCCCCCCCCCCCCCCTTGTTTCTCTGATACTCGTCCCTCCCCTGTAAATCTCGGCACTTTGGCCTTCTGTTATTAATACAAAAAATAGAAAATTCAGGTGGGGAGTAATCCCCCCCCGTGACCTTAAAAAAAAAGACTCCATGTAGCATTGAAGTTCGAAATGTAGAATGTGCTTTTTTTTTTCGGGGAATGTAGGATGTACTCCACGAGTTGATTATTCTACAATACTTGTATGTATTTTTATAACACGAGTTGATGCTACATTGGTTTGTATAATTATTTCTTATCAACTCAAATACAGGCAGCATCGAGGTCAATTCTCGAGTTGGCCGATTAAAATTTCTTCTTTTTGCGAATTGATTTTTTTTAATTAACAGGGATCACTCTCTGGTTCCATTACTCAGAATGAAACCAAAGCATACAAAACAGCATCCAGTTTGATTACAGTTTTCGCGAACGGATATTCAACCTAAGTCGAATGTATATTTTTGTTTGGAGATGTACGAACACGTCGATTACGTCCCAGTGGCCATTATAGTGCTTACCGGAATGTTAGATCTGGCCAAAGTCGTTGAAGTCAAACATCCTGATCCATCCAGTCCACTTAACAGTTAACAATATTTCCTTGCACACATCACGCACAAGCAACAGCAGGAGGCGCAGTATTCGTTGATTTCTTCTTGATCTTCTACCTCTCCGGCGAACCAGCTGAATCACATCAACCAACAATGGCGTCACCACCACCACGGCCCAAGCATCTAAACCTGCCCGCTTACCGCCTCATGGCCATCTGCCTGCTTCTCCTTGCCTTTGCGTCCACCACCAGCACTGCTGCTGCCTCCACCACCTATTCCTCCGCCTGCCCCTCCCTGGCACCCGCCGCCGACCGCCACACAGACGTCGACGATGCCCACTCACTAGTCGTCTCCTTCCAAATATACGACGCTCACTTCTCCGGTGACGCCAGGGAGGACGGATTCTTCTCCTTCGACGATGATCGACTCCACAACAGCTACCATTCGTTCTCCTTTTTCCCTGACCGCGCCGCCCGCACCAGCGAGCCGACTCTGGTCCACCTCGCCGCCAGGCTCGAACTGACAGGTCCGCGGCGCCGCCGAGGACGTAATCACACCACCGGCGCACGCGTCTCCTTCGTCCTCGACGGCTACTACTCCTCCGCGTCCCTGCAGCTCTGCATGGTCGGGACGTCCAGCGGAACGACTGGCACCGACGTGACGACGTCGTCGTCCTCCGCCTCGGCGTGCCCAGTCCGCCCAGCCTCGCAGATCCCTTTGTCACCGGCACTCTCGAGGGCTCGTCAGAATTGGGCGCCATCCAGCTGCTCGCGTAGACTCAAGGCGAGAACTACGACTACGGCAACTCTGGGCGCGCCGCTACCTGCAGCCCACCGGCAGCACCGCCGCTCCAGCCGCTCGGCGTTGGCGGCGACATTCCGGCGTGCGCTCACCTGATAGACCAGCTTGTGACCTCGTACCGGCTGGTGGCGATATTCCGGCGTGCGCTCACTACGATACTTACCATGACTTCAGCTTTCAATTCTTCATGTCAAACGCCACTTGGAGCGGGGACGCCCACCCGGTGGCGATCGGTTCTGTGATGATGAGCGAGGATGCGCTGGGCGCCGCCGCCGCCGCCGAAGATTCTTTCTCCCGGCATGCCGTGGGAGGCGCCGAGCACGGTCAACTCCTGAGCGTCAGCTACGACATACACCATTATGCTCGGCTTGATGATCGCCGGGCGCGTCCAACGAAGAACATTTCGTCCTCACAGAGCCCACGCCTCGAGCGACGACAGATCAAAGCAGAGGGTGTGTACGATCCGAAGAGGGGCATCATGTGCATGGTCGGCTGCCGGGAGCACACCGGCTCGGAGACGGACTGCCAGGTACTGGTGACCGTGCAGCTCGCGTCCATGGAGCAGAGGCACGGTTTCGGCAGAGGAGCGATCAGCAGCCTCAGGGACAGGACCGACCGCCTCTTCTTCAAGAAGACGGAGATTTATCTGTACGGGATGTACTCCCAGCAACTGTCGGAGGCGGTGACGAGGATGGACATGGAGAGCGTCATGCTGGTGGCTTCCACGACGCTGTCGTGCGTCTTCGCCGCCGCGCAGATCCTGCACGCCAAGCGGAACCCGGAGGCGGCTGCGGCGACGTCGGTGACCATGCTCGCCGTCCTCGCCTTGGGGTACCTCACTCCTCTCCTGCTCAGCTTCGAGGAAACGTTCCCGAGCAGGAGGAGCAAGTATGGGTTGGGCAAGGCCGACAACAACGGATGGTTCGAGCTGAACCAAGTGATGGTGAACGTGCCTGCACTGATAGCATTCTTGCTGCATCTCCGCCTTCTTCAGCTGGTCTTCTCCGCCCGCCGGAGAGCGGCGGCCGAACAGAGCAAACCGCTTGTGACGACATCGGAGGGCACCGTGCTGCAGATATGCCTACCGTTGTACATTCTCATGGCAGTTCTCGTAGCGGTCGTTCACGCGATCAAGATCCGTGCCACGAGCGGGATGGGTCTGAGGGTTGTCCGCGTCGGTGACCTGCCGGCCACGCTCCGGGAGGACCTTGTGTCATGCACGGGGCTGATAGTGGATGGCTTCCTTCTACCTCAGATCATCATGAACGCCTCCTCTTCATCAGGAGTAGTTCGAGCGATCTCCCCGTGGTTCTACATGGGGGGCACCGTGGTCCGCGTGATGCCTCGCGTGTATGATGTGGTCAGGCGGCAGGTCTATGCAGGGCCGGTCCTGAGATTTTCGGGGCCCGGGGCGAAACTAAACTTTTGGGCCCTTATTATGACAACAAAATAATAATAACGAATATATACATGTAAAATACGTTTTCAATAACACTTAAAATGCATCCAAAAGCACTACAAATATCAATAATTTATACAAATTACTTTAAAATTTTCTTCTGACATCCGCGATGCAAATTCACTTATATATGATGGGGTCGATATCAATGTCGATCAATAATTTCTTCTCGATGCACAATGTTGCCAATTTAACTTGCCACTTTCTATCATAATGATCATATGAAAAATGTCTTGATGCATCGTCTAAAGGATACTCCATTTTCCCCCTCTCTCGCATACGTCCTTTCTCAACTAAGATGTCTCTTGATTTATCATCAAGATTATCCCAATTTTTTAGATCATAAATATCAGACGTATGAACTCATTGTTTGTTAACACTAGCAGACTGTGTTTGTGCATCCGATAAATTAGCTACATTCTCATAACCACTTAAGTACTGGACGGCACGATAACACTCATTGCTGCAAAAAAACAAGAGTCAAAGACATATTCTCCCGATTGAGGGCCCCAGGATTTAAAATTGACAAGGGGATGATCTGACGGTCAACGTTAGAAAGAATTTAAGGGAGAACTTACGGGTCGCGCGTTACAAATAGAGAAAAAGTGAGTGCAAAAAATAACCGGACGAAGTGTGGCGGCGGCGCGGCCTGGGGATGGGATCGCCTAGACGCTGAATCGAACGATAGAAAGAACGAACAGCGGAATAGAAGAGGGCCGGGCTAATCGCTGTTCGTTCTTTCTATCGTTCGATTCAGCGTCTAGGCGATCCCATCCCCAGGGCCCAAAAGTTTAGTTTCGCCCCGGGCCCCGAAAAACTCAGGACCAGCCCTGTGTGGAGTATATATTTGTGGTGGATATAATAACAGCAAAATAGACGGATCATGTAAATGAGCCGTGTTGAAATATATACTTATTTCCCTTCTTCATTAGCTCAGACATTTGGAAGAACTGGTTAGTGCATGGATTGAACATGAATGGTGTTGAAGTTGCATCTGAAGATTGAAGGTCCCATGCCTTTGCAAAGGCGACAACACCAAGTACAAAGCACCTCCTCGTCGAAAAAGAACATAAGCGAGTAAATGAGTAAATTTATGTTCTTACTCGATAGTAAAAATTCATCAGATATACCAGAAAAGTACATTTCGCTCCCGACATACGGTGCTCCCTTATTTAAAAGATTTAAAATCATATCTATAAATTTAAAAAAATTGAAGAAAAATCTGCTTGTAAACAATGATTTATCATGTAATAATGTAAAATCAAACCACGAAATTATTTTCAGGGCTACAAAAAAATGACAAATCTTATAAATTTTGGACATTTGAAAATGTGAAGTATTCATAAGTGAGTGATCCGTTTGACTGGTAGCTTATGATCCCCGGAATGGCCTTTGAAGTTGTTTCTTGCAGTGTCCGTATAACTTTGATTGTGATAAAATTGCTTCTACTGAATTTCAACTCCCGTGAATTCTGTTGTAGGTTGTGGCGTGTTCTACTCCCGTGAATTCTGTTGTAGGTTGTGGAGTATTACATTTTTTTTAAACATCTGTCGATGTGTGTTCTTGTACTAAATGGTCTTCCTTCCAAGTTCTGTATTGAAGACCAGACTTGCACGGCTAACTGAAAAGTAATCTCGGCTAGGACAAATACAGATGTTAAACCGCAGTTTTGTCAGCAACTCTAGGGTGAATGTCGTCGTTGCTTGCCATGGACAAGGAGGATCTCATGATGGAGGGATATGTTGCACGGTACAGGGCTATGTTGCACAATGCACAGGCGAGATGTATGCTATATACTGGTTTGTTTAATGTAGGGAACTTTGTGTATCGAACAGCTATGATGTACTCCGTACCATTTGACTATCATCTCTAGGTTATGTTATCCTGTTACTTGTGTACCGACAATTAAGTTATGATGTTGCTAGGAGGCATTGTTATGCTCGTAGACTGTCAAGACCACTAAATTGTGTGCTTACATCTTGTGCTGCCAGGCGCATGATGAAACTCTAGGTTGTTCTGGAGGAGATGACGTCTCCGCCACGTCTTTGCGGCGCCCCAACCTCGGAGCTCGCCATCAATGGCGGCGCGCCGGCGACCCAACACGCCCACCCCTCGGCCCCACGCCAGGGCACGGCGGCCCCCGAGTCACACCAGTCAACACCACCAGAGGATTCCGTCAATTGCCAGCCCAGTCAGCCGCGGGCTCGCACTGTAGCGACCCAATGTTCTGTTCATGGCGGAACCATCTCGGGTGCCCCCATGAACCCGCTGCCGGCGCAGATATTCTCAGGTACATCAGGTACTGAAACTCGCCTGGCTGCATCACGGGAAGGGGCGCGCAGCTGCGCCGATGAGCGACCATTCACCGCCGCGGGCGAGACAGAGATTCACATCTCTGCGCAGCATTGCGGCGAGCGACAGGGGAAGTTCAGTGCAGTCGCAGAGCACCCCCACCTCGACTCAGAGAACAGCTCCGATTCAGAGAGAGCTCAGCTTGGATTTCGAAGCTGCGGCAACACTAGAGGCCTTCAGTCTGACGAACGTAAGTGCAGAAATCATCGACTGCTCACAGATTCTGTACGAGATGAAGCAGCAGTAGATGGTGAAAATTCAGAATGCGCTGAAACAGCATCTTTGATCTCGGTGTCGTCTGACGAAGAAGGGAATGATTTCATGGCTCTGGATGTGGCTGATGATGCTAGTTTTCAGAGCAGTAGCAAAGAGAAAAGTCTAGAAGCTTCGGAGCGAGGTGTGCAGGGGGCAGTTGAGGCATTTCGGACGGGGTCGGAAGGTCAGTGAGGGAGAGAGACAGGGGCTCAATGGGGTTTTCATGGAAAAGGACATCGAGACGCTTTTTGAGCAGCTATGGCATGTGCCACGAGCCAGTCCCAAACCCAGACGAGCACCATCTCCTCCACAGGCCAGATCTAGATCCAGAATTACCACACAGCCTCCACCGCCGGCAGCTGATGAAGGTGAAGGCCTGAGAGCTTTAGGTGTAGAGGAAATTCTTGAAGATCCAGTAGTATTTTTTCTCCAGGGGCAATGGCAGATAAGGGCAGGGGCAGCCGTGGAGGTGGAAGAGGGAACAAAGGAAATCAAGGGAGAGGAGAATGGCCGCCGCAGCAACAGATGCAACAGCAGATGCAGCCGCAGCCGTTCTTCGGCCCCAGGCAAACACAATTCCCTTTTCCACCACCGCCATATGGATTTCCTCCTGGTGGTTCTTGGGGGATACCCAGGTCCTTACCCGCCCTATCCTCCGCCGCAATTCAATCAGCAGCAAGGTATGTGGATCGACCAAGGCCCCCAGCTAGAGAATTCACAAGTGCAGGTGCAGCCTCAACAGAAACAACAGAGTGGTAGTCAGGAGGGGGATCAGAGTGGCAGGGGGAAACAATCCAGAAGATGGCACAGAAGAGAAGGGCTCAGAAAGAATGAACCCTAGCTATTGGAAATCCTGCAATGAGCTACTCTGACACTATCTGTACTGGCTGTGGTGAACCTGGCCACTATAAACAGAGTTGTGAAAAGAAGGCAATGTGCTTCATTTGCAAGGCTACCTCGCATCCCACTGAGGAATGTCCTGTGAAAAAGAGGCCACGGCTGACGGCTAAATATGTTGGTAGTGCAGCTGCTGGCCTGGGGTTTTACCACATTGAGTGCCCAGAAAAAGTGGTAAATCCAGTTACTAGTTATGCTAATGTAGGGATGGTAGTGATAGAAGAAGGTGACCTCACCAAGGAGGAACTAGCTAAGGAGTTCTCTGACATCTACAAAACAAACTGGCCATGGCAGATCAGGGATACTGGCCCGTGGTGTTTCCTAGTGAAATTTCCCCCTCATTTACCAGTAGAGCAAGTCATTGGATACCCCAGATTTGGCCTAGGAAAACCTGGTGTTCTGGTCAGAGTAGAAAAGTGGGATGGTAAAGCTGTAGAACCAGTTGAGATTGTGAAAGAAGGCTGGATGAAAGTGACAGGAATGAACTCTGAATGGTGTGAATGGGGAGCAATAGAGCAAGCAATTTCCACTGTAGGTATCTTGTTAGATGTGGATTGGATGAGTGTGTGCAAAGACTGCTCAGAGGTGGTCAGGGTTAGAGTTAGAATCAGAGACCCAACAAAGGTACCTGATGGCCGGCTGTTCCATTATCATGGTGGCCTGTATCAGCTACACTTTGAGGTGGAAACTGACACAGTGGTAGATGCTGCAGGACATGTTAACAGTAGCAGGGAGCAGACAGAGAAAGATGATAATGGTGCTGAGGAAGCAAATGGAGGAAGGATAATGGACACTGATAGCAGGAGAAGTGATTCAAGGAACTCTAACTCAAATGCCAACAACAAAAGTGGAGGAGATGGTAATAATCCCAGCAGAAACCAGGGCAGTATTATGCCTGATGGGTTTGTGCTGAGTGGTTCTGCAGTTTATCAGATGCTGGTAGACAAAGGAATGATAGGTGGTGATGGGAAGTTCGTGTGGGACAGCACACACACTGCACATGACGCTCTGAGGGAAGCTGCTGCGCTCTGGACTGAAGAACATGCCACTCCTTTTTCTGAGAGAATAGAACTAGCAAGAAACAAAGTGCTGCAGGAAATTCAGTTGCCAGAGGACATAATGCCAAGTGTAGAAGAACTCACTGTAGATGCAAAAGCTGTTGATCAAGAAATGGAAAGAGCTAATAAGAGAAACAAGAAATGGGGTCCAGTACAACCAACCAGACTGAGCAGTAGAATTGATAGATCCAAAAATGTGATGGAGAAGGCCAAAGAAAGCAAAATGAGAAACAATCTGGAATTACCCCCCCCCCCCCCCCCCCCCCCCCATGAAAATGGCAGGTATAATGAAATCTAATCCCTTTAGCATTCTGCAATCTAGTGAGTTAACTGATATTGCAAATATAGTTGGGATTGATATTAGAGAAACTAGTGAAATAGATGATACTAGTAGAAGTTCTGTAGGTGAGGTGGAGCTAGCTGAAAACCACCCACAACATGAACACATAGATGCACAGAAAAATTGCCCGAGTAGAATTAATAGTGACATGATAGATGAGCATGATAACATATGTTCTCCACATGATAGAATAGATATAGATAAAATAGAAGAACGGGGTGAATCCTGGACTGAAGTAATTAGGAAATCTCGGGCCAAGCACCCCAGGAAGCAGTTATCATGAAGTGTGGCTTTTGGAACTCTAGGAGTATCACTGCTCCTGGTAGAAAAAATGCATAGATGATACTATCATACCACTTAAGGTAGATTACATAGGATTTCAGGAAACCAAACAGGAAAAATTTAGACAAAGCTTCCTAAAAAATTTAATGGGAAATAGGAATTTCTTCTGGAATTACCTGCCTGCTAATGGTACAGCTGGTGGGATCCTGGTAGGTGTGAATGGTGATATGTTTGATATTATAGCCTGGAAAATTAAAACTTTTTCTGTTAGTGTAGTTGTTAGAGTAAAAATGTAGATAAAGTAATTAGAATCACCACTATTTATGGCTCCCCTTATGAGGAAGGGAAGCAAGATTTTATTTCTGAACTTCATGAGTTGTTCCTTAATTGGGATGGCCCTGCTATAATAGGTGGAGATTTTAATCTTGTCAAATCACAAGCTGACAAGAGTAATGGAATAGTTGATCTTAAATGGGTAGACAAATTCAATGCCTGGGTAGAAATATGGGCCCTTATGGATGTTAAATTAGCTGGTAGAGAATATACCTGGTCTAATAATCAAGAAGAGGCAATTAGAAGTAGAATAGATAGAATTTTTTGCACCACTAGCATTGATGCTATTTTCCCACTAGCACATGCTAAAGCTTTGACTAGAATAGGTAGTGATCATCCCCTCTGATTTGGGATTCTGGTTGTGGACAGATCCCAAAAAAATGGAGTTTTAAATTTGAGAAATGGTGGAGTACCAGACCAGACTTTATAAATATAGTACATAAAGCCTGGGCTACTGTGGGACATGCCAGAAATGCTATGGATATTTGGCAAACTAAACTTAGACATTTTAGGAGGTATGCTAGAGGCTGGAGTGCAAATATAGATGCAGAAATTAGGAAAAAGAAAAAGTCCTTGATGCTTGAATACGATTGCTTAGATATTAAAGCTGAAACACGGGATCTTTCTGATGCAGAAAGAAGTAGATTAGATGAGATATACAAGGAACTCAATACCTTCTGGCTAATAGAGGAAATTAAAGCCAAACAACGCTCTAGAGATAGAGATGTTACAGAGGGGGATAGAAACACAACATATTTTCATGCGGTTGCTAACCAACGCAGGAGGAAAAAGATGATAGAATCCCTTGATGGACCTGATGGGCCGGTTAAGGATAACAATGGAATGCTGAAGATAGCTACAGCATATTATAAGGATTTATTCTGTAGAGAAGAAAGGCCTGATATTAGACTTAGGCAGGATTTTTTAGTGAGGATGAAAAAGTAAATAATATAGAGAATGAAATGCTAGAAGCTAATTTCACCCTAGAAGAAATTAGAATAGTTGTGTTTGGGTCCTATGCTGATGGAGCTCCTGGGCCTGATGGGCTACCCTTCTTCTTCTACCAGAAGTATTGGGATATAGTGAAACATGACCTAATCTTGCTGTTTGATGAATGGTTCAGAAATAAATTAGATATATTTAGAATTAACTTTGCTATGATTACCTTAATACATAAGGAAGATAATGCGAGTTCTATGAAGAAATTTAGACCAATTAGCCTGCTTAATTGTAGTTTCAAGATCTTTACTAAGGTGTTAACGAATAGAATAGGGAAGGTAGTTGATAGACTCATATCTAATTGCCAGTCTGCCTTTATTCGAGGAAGATTTATATTAGAAAGTGTTGTGACGGCACATGAAGTTATTCATGAGGTGCACAGGAAAAAGGAAAAAGGAATTGTGCTAAAAATTGATTATGAAAAAGCATATGATAAGGTTAACTTAGATTTCCTTTATGAAATTCTAGAAGCAAGGGGTTTTGGCCCCACCTGGATTAGATTAATCAAGCAAGTAACACAAAATGGGTCGGTTGGTGTTTAGATTAATGATGAGGAAGGTAATTTTTTTTGTAACTGGTAAGGGACTAAGACAGGGCGACCCCCTGTCACCCATTTTGTTTAACTTCGTGGTAGATGTGTTTGTTAAGATGCTTAACAAAGGCAGTGCAGCTGGACTTATTAGAGGTCTCTGCCCTAGATTTAATCCTGGTGGCGTTATATGTCTGCAATATGCAGATGATACACTGCTTTTCTTAGAAGCCAATAGAGAGGTAGCTTTTAATATGAAATGGATTATGACTTGTTTTGAGCAACTGTCGGGAATGAGGATCAATTACCATAAAAGTGAATTGATACCCATTAATCTTGAGCAGGAGGAATGTGCACAGTTTGTGGATATTATGCAGTGTGTACTGGGTGATTTCCCCATGAAATATTTAGGTATTCCTTTGCATTTTGGAAAATTGAAAAGAGCAGATTTACAGCCTCTTATAGATAGTTTATTGAAAAGATTAGCTGGCTGGAGAGGAAAACTAGTACAAGCGTGTTTAGCAAGTATACCAGTATATCTACTATCCTTTTTTAAATTCCCCAAATGGGCTTTAGATTTGATTAACACCCAACTGGCTAATGGTCTGTGGGATGATACAGAAGGCAACCACAAGATCCACTTAGCCAATTGGCCTTCTATCACCATGAAAAAGAATTTGGTGGTCTAGGTATCCCTAATTTACAGGACCTAAACCTGTGCATGATAGGATCTTGGATCAAAAGATATGCACAGAGAGAAGGGACTCTATGGAAACGTGTGGTAGATGCTAAGTATAATACTAAAAACCCTAACATACTGTGCTGCGACGATACTCAACCATCCACTTTCTGGAAAGGTGTTATGTGGGCAGCAAAAGTAGTTAGAGTAGGTTATAAATGGATAGTAGGCAATGGAAAATTAATTCGCTTTTGGGAAGACATATGGTTTGGAAACACACCACTGTCCACCCAGTTCTGGGATTTATATGTAATCTCGAACCAGCAAACTAAGACAGTGGCTGATGTGTGGGGTGGCACACAGCTCAGGTGTGATTTTAGGAGAACTTTTACTGATGAAATGATGGAGCAGTGGATAGAACTAGTTAGTGTAGCTGAATCCATTAATCTTAGTGAGGAGGAGGATCAAATGATTTGGCAATATGAATCAAATGGAATATACTCTTCCAAATCTATGTATGCAGTTGTTAATTTTAGAGGAATTAAACCAATCTACTTACCTGCTGTCTGGGACATAAAAGTTCCACCTAGCATTCAGGTTTTTCTGTGGTTGTTCTCACAGAATAAAATCCTGACTAGAGATAATCTTAGGAAAAGGGGAATTCCAAAACCTCTAGAGTGTAATCTGTGTAAGGAAATAGAAACTGTGCATCACCTTTTCTTTGAATGCATTGTAGCCAAAGACATGTGGGATTTGGTGAAGCAGACCTTTACTATAGAAATTACCAATTTTGAATCTCTTGCTTCGAAATGGCTATGCAATACTAGATTTTTGCATCTTAATGTAGTTAATGCTGCTGTCTTATGGAGCATTTGGATAAATAGAAATAACATAGTGTTTAATCGTTGCACGTGGCTCAATATGAAACAGGTGTGGCGACTAACATTGTCTTACCTGAAGCTCTGGGTAATCCCACACAAGGAGCTGGCTGGAGGAAGCGTGGAGCAGTTCGAAAAATTGCTGCAAGCAAAGCTCAGGGCCGCCCTGGAGATCGACCCCGGCTGAAGTGTACAGGCTTTGGATGGACAAAAACCTGGCGAGCCACTGTCACCTGCCCCTTCGATAGGAGAGCAACACTGGAGTACCTGAGAGCACATCCAGAGGAGAGTGGGAACATCCACGTCGTGATGTGAGGCTCCAGGATCCAAGAGCAGGGAGAAGATGCAACAGGAGACCTTCTGGCATCTCTGCGACTTATGAGTAGATGAAGTTCCCTTCTGGTTCTTCAAATATTTTGGAGGCGCTTTCGTTGCTTGTAATAAGTGGCGTTTGAAACCTGGTTTCGTTTGCAACTGAGAAGACTGTCTGTAGTTCAGGGGGCAGCTTCGTTTTAGCGTTCTATTCTAGCACTCTAGCTTTCTAGTTTCTTTCCAGAACCATCTGCAGCTTGGTGCGTGTTTGTATGAACCTCGTATGGTTTCGTTATGATTAATGGAACCGGGGAGGCCTCCTGTGAATCTAAAAAAATTTGTTATGCTCGTAGTTCGATAAAATGTTAGAAAGGAGTATTTGTCTATTGACCAGCATACTCAGCTGTTTGAGTGACTTCTCTGATGACCACCTGCAATGCATTGCAGCGTGCCAGATTCAGTTCATCAGAAAATCTCTCCTCAATTCCATCGATTTACGAATACTAGGTAATATGCCCGTGCGTTGCAACGGGCGAGGAAAATAGTATGTTGTGGTCGCTTAGAAAGTAAGTTATTGTCAGTATAACCGCAACATGTCAAATTTCAGCGCATCCATGACACGATACAGGTCGCGCCAACAGATATGTGTCGTCATCGCCACCCTACCTACCCCATCTCATGAAGGCATTAATGGATGAATTACGGAAGGACTCTGAATGTAGATGTGTGACGCATAAATCACTGAAATATTCTCGATGTAGATGTGTGACGGTCATTCGATCATCCACCCAAACATCGGGGACACCAATGCCTTCACAAAAGAACTCTCATCAAATTAAAGACATGGCATGTTACTTCCAAAAAAGTGTTCAGGCTACACAAATTTGGATGATATCAATGAAATTGATGTTGACTTAAACTGGTTCGGTTGACACTAATTAAGTATTTTAAATTTAAGAGTATATCTTTTCTAGGGACAAAGATTTAGCATGTAATACCATATGATTTTTCTCACATGATCTTAACCTTCACTATGAACACATTAACATATAATCTTAATCAGAGAATTTTACATAAACATTAAGTACATGTTAATGAGGACATCTTATAAGCACCTGATTCAAATCTAAATGTTTACTTTAGCATACACAACTCAATGAAATGCACAAATCTTTACACATGATTGTCTCTTCCCCATGGTAATTGAAAGCTCTTCGTGTAGAGAGTCACCCAGGGGCTTACTGGCTAACACCACTGATGGTGTGCTAGGCAGCCTAGGTTCGAATCTCACATCCTACTATATTAAAAGTAGTGTCTAGAAGTGCCCCTGAAGTTCCTCTCCATGGTGTTGGTTGCCTGCTCGAATCATGCACTCGTGCCGCTACAGCCTTTGAATGCCAGTTGAGTGTGGTTTCTGCTTGAGAACATAGAACTGAGCTATTATGATTTTTTCTGATGGTCATGCCTTATTGACTATGAAAATGAAGCACATTCAAGCTAAATGGATGGTACCTGCCTTGGCGACAAAGATTAGTTGTAACCTCAAAGATCAAATCCTTGAACAAATTGGTGCTCCTTCTAAATGGTTTGCCACTGGTAAAAAGAACTTATTTGTTAACCTGAAATGAAACAATTGAAGGCTTTATTAACGACGTACATATTGGCAGCAAACCAATGTGTAGAAGGAAGAACTGATGCAAATAACCCACTAAATTACTCAAGCATTATTCTTGAAAGCGCCACTTTGAGAAAGAAAATTGTGGGTTTGATTCTGAAACATCCTGATGGAACTATCATTCTAAGGATCTCCAGAGAAGAAGTATATTAGACTTAATGAGAAAGCAATGATGAATGCCATAGTAGCTCTGCAACATTGATAAAGATTGTTATCTCAAATAATACGCAAGTGAGTTACCTGATGGTTGCAAAACGTGCAGCTTACTCGCTTCAGATTGTTCCTTATGATCAAACACTATATATACTCGACACACGTGATACACCCATCGAGTGACAAGCACCTGCCACTGCCACAATACTACAGTAGGCAAAAAGTTTCTCCAGTAAGTCTTAGAAAAACACACAGATATAGTTGCTCAAAATAAGGACGGACGCTCTGATCGGTTTTGTTGCCACTGACGTCATTTAAATTTCTAATATGTTCAAAATCATAAATCCATTCTTAACACTGAAGGTTGTGTTTGCGAGCACTAACTAATTGCTGCTAATCCGACCGAGCATTAATTCATTATCTTCCCAGCTTGTCCCATTACAAGAAAAGAAGCAGTGAATAATTCAAGAGGAGAAATAGCAAGATTAGTGATCAAATAATGAGCAGCTGTTCTACAGCCTGCATTACATCAGATTCATCAACAACACACTATTATAAAATAAATTCTAATATTAGGGTCAACCAATTCTACTATTTATAAATCTCTTTTGACATCACACATGCATTTATACCTCAGTAAAAAACCATGTTATCGGAGGTTGAATCGCCATTGTGTAAGGGTATTGGAGGTCCGTGACCAGTTAAGCTTCATCAACTTACTGGATTTATAACCGACAACTTCACAATAACCGAACTTTATAAAATGAAATGAATAATAATATCCCTTCCATGATTTATTCACAAAAGATCCAAACTACTACAAACAGAAAAATACCTACAACTTACAAAATTTATGGAACACAAGGGCACACATCCCTATAAACAATGTTGACTTATCACTGAAACCATCAGGCCAGATTTTGCTCTCTCCCCATATCTAATTTTACTTAGCAATGTAAGCAGGAAAACTATTACAGCCAGACAACTCTTTTCATTCAGCAATGCAAGCAACAAGTGAGTGCTTTCGGACTTGGGACAATGGGGATTAGGCATACCATCGGAGTAGCAGGTCCACAAGCAATCGTGCATGCCTTAGATTTATGAGCGAACTAGGTTTAGGCGGAAACGATGATCCCGTTAGGGATCTCGGGTACGTGTTATATAGAGGTGGGAAGAGCCCCCACCGTGGCATAGTACATGGGTGTACCGTATAGGGTGGTGTACTACACCATGCCTATACGGTACGGATACATTGTCTAACACCCTCCCTTAATCTAAACCTTCAGAAAGGTTGAGATTACGCTTAAACTTATCTAAGTTTTTTACAGGGAGAGCTTTTGTAAAACCATCAGCTATCTGATCTTTACTAGAAATAAATCTAATCTCTAGCTTCTTTGCTGCAACTCTTTCACGAACAAAGTGAAAGTCTATCTCAATGTGTTTTGTGCGTGCATGAAAAACAGGATTTGCAGATAAATATGTGGCACCTAGATTGTCACACCATAGACAAGGTTTTTGTTGCATTTTCACACCGAGCTCATCAAGCAGGGCTTCAACCCATATCATATCAGCAATAGCATTGGCCAGGGCCTTGTATTCAGCTTCAGTACTTGACCTTGAGACAGTGACTTGTTTTCTAGCACTCCCGGAGACCAGATTTGGCCCAACAAATATTGCAAAGCCTCCTGTAGATCTTCTATCATCAACACATCCTGCCCAATCAGCATCTGAAAATGCACTAAGAAGAGTAGATGATGATCTTTTAAAGGTGATTCCAATATTTCTAGTATCCTGAACATAGCGTAAAATTCTCTTCACTGCTGTCCAATGTGTGGTGGTAGGGGCATGCAAAAACTGACAAAGTTTGTTCACAGAAAAAGATAAATCTGGACGTGTGAGAGTAAGATACTGTAGAGCACCAACAATCCTGCGATATCGTGAGCTGTCCTCAGGACCTAACAGCATCCCCTCCGTGAGGGACAGCTTGTCGGTGGAGGATAAAGGTGTGGGTAAACCCTTACAACCACGCATGCCAACCTTGTCGATGAGATCCTTAGCATACTTTTCATGGGTCAACAAGAGACCATCACACATGTGTTTAACTTCTATACCCAAAAAGAAATGTAAGTCACCAAGGTCTTTGATAGCAAAGTTGTCATTGAGATCACGAAGCAAGGCCGAAATAGCTTGATCAGAGGAGCTTGTGACGATGATATCATCAACATAAACAAGAACATATATAGTGATACCTCCCCTATTATAAAGAAACAGGGATGTGTCGGCCTTGGAAGGAGTGAAGCCAAGAGCATGCAACTTGGAGCCAAGACGAGAGAACCATGCTCGTGGTGCCTGTTTCAGTCCATATAAAGCTTTGTCAAGTCTGCAAACATAGGTTGGAGCATCAGAATTTTCAAAGCCGGGTGGTTGTTTCATGTAAACCTCCTCTTCCAGAACATAATCTAGCTGCCGCAATTTCCAGCCACGAGAGACAGAAACAGCAAGAACAACACGAATGGTGGCTGCTTTAACAACAGGACTGAAAGTATCCTCATAGTCAATGCCATACCTTTGCTTGAAACCTTTTGCAACTAGCCGTGCTTTGTAACGATCAATGGTACCATCAGCACGTTTCTTTATACGATATACCCTTTTGCAATCGATCAGATTTCTGTGAGAGCTAGGGGGCACAAGGTGCCATGTTTTGTTTGCAATCAAAGCATCATACTCTTCTTTCATTGCTTGGCGCCAGTTTTTGTCATCAAGAGCCTCGGTCAAAGAGTGAGGTTCACCTGCTACAGTAAGCATACCATACTTGCCATATCGTATAGTGCCATCCTTAAAAATTCTAGGTTGTCAGATACCTTTCTAGAGTCGTGTACGAAGTTGTGGTGGAGGCTGTGGTGCAGCTGGGGCAACATAACCATCCGGAGCAGAAGATCTGGAGGCCCTAGGAGCTATCATGGAGACGACATCAGATGGCGACGTTGTCGAGGACGATTCTGTGGGCGTGGCGGTCCGCATAGGCGACGTGGCGCGAGCAGACGGGCCAGCCACGCGTGGCGAGACAGGGTGCTTGCGTGGCGAGGTCCGCAGGGGCGACGTGGCGCGATCAGAGGGGCCAGCTGCGCGTGCCGAGGCAGGGCGCGTGCGCGGCGGGGTCGTCAGGGGCGACGTGGCACGCGGGGACGGGCGGGCTGCGCGTGACGAGCTCGCGCCTGGCGCAGAGGGCCAGGTAGAGCGCGTGGGTGAGGGAGACCGCGCCGAGGCAGTGCCCTCGGGATCATGCACCGCTAGGGAATCTGCAGCAGGATCGGCTTCGGGATCGGAGCTCGCTGGATCCGAGGCTGCAGGAGAATCTCATGTTTTGTCTTCTTCTGAATTTTCAGAATCACTTGTGGCATCATTTTCTGGCTCATTTTGAGCAGAATTTCCAGCAGATGGAGCAGGGAATGAACCTGAAACATCTGGAGCAACATGATCTGCATTATCTTGATCATTAGGAGTAACAATGGGTATAAACGGTAAAGGCGTATAGTCATTAACAGTTGCATCCCCGGAGGTAGATGATGTGGTATTTTGTGTGGATGGCAAAAGGAGGATATCTTGACGAAGACGAGAATCGGCATTGGGATGAAGAGAGGGAAAGGGAAACACGTTTTCATCAAAGACAACATCACGGGAAATATAAACACGACCAGTTTTAATGTCTAAGCATTTTACACCTTTATGCCGTGGACTATAGCCAAGAAAAATGCACTGCATGGATCGAAAGGCCAACTTTCTCTTGTTATATGGACGGAGATTCGGCCAACACGCACAACCAACGACTCTAAGGGATTCATAGTTGGGTGTATGATTTAGGAGGCATTTGACAGGAGTGTCAAAATTAATCAATTTGCTAGGGAGCAAATTTATGAGAAAGGTGGTAGTGAGAAAGGCTTCATCCCAAAATTTGAGAGGCATAGAGGCATTAGCAAGGAGAGCAAGGCCAACTTCTACAATGTGACGGTGTTTGCGCTCAGTAGAACCATTTTGTTGGTGGGCATGTGGGCAAGAAACATGGTGTGTGATCCCAATTTTCTGAAAGACACCATTTAATTTTTCATACTCTCCTCCCCAATTAGTTTGCATGGTGATGATTTTTCTCTCAAATTTGCATTCAACAAGGGCTTGAAAATTAAGAAAGACTTGATAGACTTCTGATCTATTCTTAAGCAAGTAAATCCAAGTAAATTTACTAAAATCATCGATAAAGCTTACATAATATGAGTGCTTGCCCACAGACTGAGGTGCAGGACCCCAAACATCAGAAAACACTTGCTCCAAAGGAACAGTGGATACACTGGTGGATACATGATAAGGCAATTGATGGCTCTTAGCTAGTTGGCACGGATCACAAATGTAAGGAGTAGTGTCTGGACTAAAAGAAATATTGTTTTTCCTAAGAACTTGTTGAACCACAAACGAGGAAGGATGTCCTAAACGGCGATGCCATGTAGATGAAGATGGCTTTATTGTAACAAAAGCTTGCTTGGGTGCACCGGTGGAGATGGGCACGAGCGGGTAGAGACCATCACGACAGGGGCCTTTAAGCAGAGTT
The DNA here is from genome assembly GCA_947311845.1 of Poa pratensis. NCBI lineage: Eukaryota > Viridiplantae > Streptophyta > Magnoliopsida > Poales > Poaceae > Poa > Poa pratensis. The sequence goes on along the minus strand of CAMZMU010000062.1, from coordinate 36,911,792 downwards.
CTCCTTGTGGCCTAATCCTTGATCAAAAAGAAATGTGGGTGAAATTCAAGAAAGACATTGTTATCAAGTGTGAGTTTATGAACAGATAACAAATTCATGGAAGCATTAGGAACATGCAAGACATTCTTAAGTTTCAAGGAATGAGGAGGGGTATGCAATGTTGAATGACCAATATGCGCTATTTTCATACCGTTATCATCAGCTGTGTGGATGCGGTCACGTCCACGGTACTTGTCGCACGTCGTGAGCTTGTTCAGTTCGCTGGTGAGGTGGTGTGTAGCCCCTGTGTCGGAGTACCAGTTAGTGTCGACGCCGTAGGAGACAGCATGCGCATCCTTGCGGTCACGGTCACCACCGTCATCATCAGAATCATCTTGATAGCGCCACCAGCACTCGCTTGCAAGGTGGCCATGAATTTTGCAGATCTGGCACGTGACATCCACGTATGGAGTAGGGGCACGGCCGCGGCGATCACGGCGGCGTCCACCACTGATACGTCTCCAATGTATCCATAATTTCTGATGTTCCATGCTTATATTATACAAATTGCTACATGTTTTATATACACTTTATATCATTTTTATGCATTTTCCGGGACTAACCGATTAACAAGATGCCACAGTGCCAGTTCCTGTTTTCTGCTGTTTTTGGTTTCAGAAAAGTTGTTCTGGAAATATTCTCGGAATTGGACGAAACAAAAGCCAAAGTCCCTATTTTTCTGACACGTACACGGAGTCCGAAGGAGAGACGAAGGGGGGCCGTGGGCCGCCCTCACCATGCCACGGCGCAGTTGGGCCCACTGCCGCGCCGCCATGTGGTGAGGACACCACGGGTCTCCACCGACGCCGCCCCTTCGCCTATATATTCATCTTTTCAGGAAAACCCTAAACACCCGAGTCAAAAACCACGAAAAGTTCTAGAGCCGCCGCCGCCGTCAACCCTAACTCGGGAGGGTTCTGAAGCTCTCCCCGGCACCCTGCCGGAGAGGGGAATCATGACCGGAGGGCTCTACATCGCCATGCCTGCCTCCGAAGTGATGTGTGAGTAGTTCATCCTTGGACTATGGGTCCATAGCAGTAGCTAGATGGTTGTCTTCTCCTCTTGTGCCATCATGTTTAGATCTTGTGAGCTGCCTATCATGATCAAGATCATCTTATTGTAATGCTACATGTTGTGTTTGCTGGGATCCGATGAATATTGATACTATGTCAAGTTGAATACTGAATATTATGTCTATGTCTTTTATGATCTTGCATGCTCTCCGTTACTTCTTGATACTCTGGCCAAGTGGATGCTTGTGACTCCAAGAGGGAGTATTTATGCTAGATAGTGAGTTCGGTCTCCATTTTATTTAGGGGAGTGACAGCAACCCCTAAGGTTGTTTACATTATGCACTTTACAACAGCGCATCCGCCACGTGGTGAGGGCGGCCCACAGCCCCCCTTCGTCTCTTCTTCGGACTTCGTGTACGTGACATAAAAATAGGGACAGGACTTTGGCTTTTATTTCGTCCAATTCCGAGAATATTTCCAGAACAACTTTTCTGAAACAAAAAACAGCAGAAAAAAGTAACTGGCACTGTGGCATCTTGTTAATAGGTTAGTCCCAGAAAATGCATAAAAATGATATAAAGTGTATATAAAACATGTGGCAATTGGCATAATATAAGCATGGAACATCAGAAATTATAGATACGTTGGAGACGTATCAGGGTCTCCCAACGAACGTGTGGTTTACACGCACCAAGCAAGTTTTCTGGCGCCGTTGCCGGGGAGGTCAAGCCTTCTGCAAGGGGAGTCTCTCACTTCCAATCTCTTTACTTTGTTATTTGTCTTGCTTAGTTTATTTTTATTTTGTCTTGTTTGCTCTCTTTATAAAAAACACAAAAAAATTAGTTACTTATTTTTATTTTGTTATTTCGGCCTAGGCTTTATTTTCCTAAAATGAGTACTCCTGAGAACACCAAGTTGTGTGACTTCACTAGCACAAATAAAAATGATTTCATATGCACTCCTATTGCTCCACCTGCTTCTAAAGCAGACTTTTATGAAATTAAACCTGCTCTATTAAATCTTGTTATGAAAGAGCAATTTTCTGGTGTTAGTACTGATGATGCTGCTGCCCATCTTAATAATTTTTTTGAACTTTGTGAGATGCAAAAGTATAAGGATATAGATGGAGATATTATAAAACTGAAATTATTTCCTTTCTCTTTGAGAGGAAGAGCTAAAGAATGGTTGCTATCTTTGCCTAGAAATAGTATTGATTCATGGACAAAATGCAAAGATGATTTCATAGGAAAATATTATCCTCCTGCTAAGATTATATCCTTGAGAAGTAGCATTATGAAATTCAAGCAATTTGATAATGAATATGTTGCCCAAGCATGGGAAAGGATGAAATCTTTGGTAAAGAATTGTCTCACCCATGGACTGACTGCTTGGATGATCATTCAAACCTTTTATGCAGGACTGAATTTTTCTTCAAGGAACTTATTGGATTCGGCTGCAGGAGGGAACTTCATGTCCATCACTTTGTGTGTTGCAACAAAGCTTCTTGATGATATGATGATTAACTATTCTGAGTGGCACACCGAAAGGACTCCTCAAGGTAAGAAGGTAAATTCTGTTGAAGAGACCTCTTCTTTGAGTGATAAGATTGATGTTATTATGTCTATGCTTGTGAATGGTAAATCTCATGTTGACCCAAATAATGTTCCTTTAGCTTCATTGGTTGCTCAAGAAGAGCATGTTGATGTGAACTTCATTAAAAACAACAACTTCAACAACAATGTTTCTAGGAATAATTATGGTAACAACAATTATAAGCCTTATCCCTCTAATAGTGGTAATGGTTATGTCAATTCCTATGGTAATTCCTACAGCAATAATAGAAGTGTGTCCTCTGATCTTGAAGCCATGCTTAAGGATTTTATTAGTACACAAAATGCTTTTAACAAAACTATTGAGGAAAAGCTTGGTAAAATTGATGTTCTTGCTTCTAAGGTTGATAGCCTTGCTCTTGATGTTGATATTTTGAAAATAAAAGTTATGCCTAATGATGTTCAAGAGAACAAGACTTTTGCTACTGCCAATGCCATCCAAGTTAAAATTGACAACAATATTAGGATGTTGGCTGAATTGCATGCTAGGTGGGAAAGAGAGGATAAAATTGATAAAGAGAACTAGCGGGGTGGCCCGCGCAATTGCGCGGCTAGATAATATTATTTGATGTTACAATTTGCAGCCATATTTTATATTGTAGTTAAACTTGATATGTGATCTGTATATAAATTTAATATTTTTAGAATACTTAACTTTATTTGGTCTTAGATATTTTTGTGTAGTTGTATTTTTTAGCTTAAATGTGTTTTCCCAGTATGTGCAATGTTATTATGTTTTGAAATTCCTTCTTTACGGGAAAAATAAGATTATAATCTATGCTTTACCTATCTGTTGTAGTCAGTGAATTTTTTGTTCGATTTTGTACATATTTTTCGTTTTATTTACCTAGTAGATTAATTGTATTATTTTTTGTTATTAACGGTTTCATATCTCTTTCCGTGCCACAAAGCTATGTACATTTCAGCGCACTACGGTCGTAGGCATCGTTGTTTTTGGCACAACCATTATTCGTTATATTCAACGATTCCTAGCTTTCCTTTTTTTATGGGTGAAGGAAAACTCTCTGCTGACTGGTTTGCGCAAGATCCCGACCTCGGCATTCGACTCCGGCGGCCGCTCCCGCTCCGGTGCTCTGGGCTTCTATATGGCGGCTCGATCTCGGATCTCGTCTCACGCGTCCAGTTCGCGTGCGCCGATTTGTAGTGTTTGGCGGCAGCTCTCAATCCTTATACGGGAGCAGCCCTGGCTGCATCCAGCATCCGGAAGGCAGGGCGGTGCATGGTCTACTGCTCCAGTATGAACCTCCACGGATCCAAGTTCCACAACGACATCGGCGATGACTGATTGGAAGCTCCGCACCAGCAGATCAGGTTGTATGAGTTTCCACTTTCTAGTTCTAAATTTCTGTTTTCCCCAATTGATGGTAGCATTTGATTCTACTTCAGCAGCAATTTAACTTTGTATTCGTTAGGAACTAGCTGGTTGGCCCGCGCAATTGCGCGGCTAGATGAGACACTTTTCACACATGTTATGAATGGAAAACTTGAGAAGTGCATTGTTTAGGCTTAAAAGTTCTATTATGATGTGCTCTACATTTCAATTTGTGTTTGTTCCTCCAGCGGAAGAAATTGCTTGTGACTTTTGTGCTCTTGAAATGATTTTTCCATCAACATGAACATTATCAAAGATGAGGATGGCCAGAAGCCCAAATCGTTGTGGTGCGCATCCACTACCTGTTATGCTACCTAATCACTCATGTGAATTATAACACCTCCAGTAGATTCATCTAATCTATATTGTTACCTTGATAGCCTGAAAATGAATCAATATTTTAGATGTTAGGGGTCGTGTCCGATTCAGACGCGGGCACTATTTATATATATAGATTTTGAGCAAAGAGAAAAAATATAGAAATAAAGCTACCAGACATCAAGCTGAATAATTGAAAATTTGTTGTCATATAATCAACAATCATTATGCTAAAAAAATCGACGCCTCCAAAAATGATATATTAAGAGAACACTCTGTTGTTTTAGATGACTTGACATAGCTAGTAAAAGTATTGCTATAATATGTTCTCCTGCAAAAAATATTGGTAGTAGTTTCCATTCTGGGCTTTCTCTCTCAAGCATATCAAGCACAACATAATATTTAGGAAATTTAACTCCGCCTCATATTTGTTGCCGTATCTAAATGACGTGGTGGGTAAGAGAAGACCCGCCTCACACATGCGTACATTTTCCAAATGTATGAAGGATAGCCAGACTCTATCACCAAATCTGCAGTTACTGGATTTCTTTAGACTTTAGTACCGTTTCATTGACATTGGCGATGGAAAGAAGCTGCATTTAGGAGATTGTCAAATGACTTTGAGAATTACCTGATTCCAGAAGCACAACGGGCCCTCTTTGTATGTACGGCTTTGACCTGTAGGCCATTCGACATTTTGTTCCCAAGTAGAGATGACGCCAAAATCGTGGCTATTCCCGAAGCACATCACACAAAGCTGATGATCTGAAAATAAGCTGTGTAGCACGTTAGAATTAATTAAAACGGCAGTGAAGAAATCCAATTATTTAGGATTCCTTACAGCTGATGTAATTGAAGCAACTCACTGTATAATTCAAGAAATGGAAGACATGAACATTGTAAAATATACACTTGCCAGCTTTCTGAAATAATCTTGCAATATTCAGTGCTTTTGAAAAATATTGATGGTTGACTGTAAAATCAAAGGTAGGATCAGCAACGTAGTTAGCCAAATTAGATACTTCAAAGACCTCACAGGTGCTGGAAATACTTCACAGTTAATTATCCTGTTAGATACCGTATTTAATTTCCAGCGGAACGTCATCTCTAGCTGAAAAAATTAACCCTCACAGATTTATGCACGAAGAAAAAAATACCTATCAAATAATTTCGAAAAGAAATCAAAGGAAGGAAGAGATATACCCTTTTAAGTTTTGCGACGTCAGTAAAACTCTTTGTGTCGTTATATAAGTCCTGCAATAAACAGTAACAACAAATAAATGAAGGTTCTAAACGTATTGGTTATGCACACCATCCACATCAATGTATAAAACTGATATGTGGACCCCTTATTTATTTTTTCACCGAAGCAAGCAGTGCAAGCTGAGCCAAATAGAAAATAAATTTGAGTCCTAATCTGTCAGGAAACAGATTAGTACCGTCGAGCAGCGACATCACGCAATATGCACTCTATAAAGTTAGAGAACTTCGTATAAGCATCAGTGTAAATGTGAATATTGCAACCAATTAATACTGCCTAACAGCAACATCAATCAATTTGCGTTCTATATAGTAACACAACTTTGTAAAAGTACCAGAATAAATCTGAATATGCAAGCATGATCTCACAAATACGGTACCCTATCTGCAAGCAACTCCATGTGTTAGGTACTGATCCAGTGAGCAAGATTTCAGTGATGGTCTTCGTAGCTACACAAAAAAAATCAAGCGAAACCGAGAAAACATATTATAAACTCAAATACCTCGGATTTAGCACAACCTTTGGTTTTCAACCTGGCTGGGTGCTAGATTCAGTAAAAATATGTAGAAGCTCTACTAATCAATCTATTTACAATGAAAATCATACCTTTACTGATCGTAGATACGACGTCCTTCTGCGCCTCTGACCAACGGCCGCAGCTGCAGTGTCACAGTGAGAAAGATTTCAGTCATGGGCTTCGTAGCTACACACAAAAAATCACGCGAAGCCGAGAAAACATATTATAAACTCAAATATCTCCAATTTGACATAACCTTTGGTTTCGAACCTGCCTGGGTGCTAGATTAAGCTCTACTAATCAATCTATTTATAATGAAAATCATACCTCTACTGGCAGTAGAGACCACGCCCTTCTACGCTCTGACCAACGGTCGCAACTGCAACTGCAGGAGGGAATAACGTGAAGCCAAAAGGTTAAACACTATGCGTTAATGTGGAAGACCTCGGGTGGGACAGCGCTGGTGGACAGGATCTGTTCTCCGGCTGCTACAACGGCAACTGGCGGCACCGTCTACTGAATCGTCGGTGGACATCGCTGGTGGCCGGGAAAAAGCGGCGGCGCTCCCCTAGGAGCCTAGGATGCAGCGATGCATCCATCGATTGCAATAAACATATTTTTCTCCTGGCATCTACGTGATCGAATAGGAGACTAAAAAACTAAAAATAGAGAGAGTCCCGGTACGTTACAGATTGGGCTGCGCGCACAGGCTACTCGGTTTGTCGGATCATCTTGACCGCCGAAAAATCTAAAATTTGATTGGACCAATCTCCACCGTCCATTGTTTGTCGTTATATAAGTCCTGCAATAAACAGTAACAACAAATAAATGAAGGTTCTAAACGTATTGGTTATGCACACCATCCACATCAATGTATAAAACTGATATGTGGACCCCTTATTTATTTTTTCACCGAAGCAAGCAGTGCAAGCTGAGCCAAATAGAAAATAAATTTGAGTCCTAATCTGTCAGGAAACAGATTAGTACCGTCGAGCAGCGACATCACGCAATATGCACTCTATAAAGTTAGAGAACTTCGTATAAGCATCAGTGTAAATGTGAATATTGCAACCAATTAATACTGCCTAACAGCAACATCAATCAATTTGCGTTCTATATAGTAACACAACTTTGTAAAAGTACCAGAATAAATCTGAATATGCAAGCATGATCTCACAAATACGGTACCCTATCTGCAAGCAACTCCATGTGTTAGGTACTGATCCAGTGAGCAAGATTTCAGTGATGGTCTTCGTAGCTACACAAAAAAAATCAAGCGAAACCGAGAAAACATATTATAAACTCAAATACCTCGGATTTAGCACAACCTTTGGTTTTCAACCTGGCTGGGTGCTAGATTCAGTAAAAATATGTAGAAGCTCTACTAATCAATCTATTTACAATGAAAATCATACCTTTACTGATCGTAGATACGACGTCCTTCTGCGCCTCTGACCAACGGCCGCAGCTGCAGTGTCACAGTGAGAAAGATTTCAGTCATGGGCTTCGTAGCTACACACAAAAAATCACGCGAAGCCGAGAAAACATATTATAAACTCAAATATCTCCAATTTGACATAACCTTTGGTTTCGAACCTGCCTGGGTGCTAGATTAAGCTCTACTAATCAATCTATTTATAATGAAAATCATACCTCTACTGGCAGTAGAGACCACGCCCTTCTACGCTCTGACCAACGGTCGCAACTGCAACTGCAGGAGGGAATAACGTGAAGCCAAAAGGTTAAACACTATGCGTTAATGTGGAAGACCTCGGGTGGGACAGCGCTGGTGGACAGGATCTGTTCTCCGGCTGCTACAACGGCAACTGGCGGCACCGTCTACTGAATCGTCGGTGGACATCGCTGGTGGCCGGGAAAAAGCGGCGGCGCTCCCCTAGGAGCCTAGGATGCAGCGATGCATCCATCGATTGCAATAAACATATTTTTCTCCTGGCATCTACGTGATCGAATAGGAGACTAAAAAACTAAAAATAGAGAGAGTCCCGGTACGTTACAGATTGGGCTGCGCGCACAGGCTACTCGGTTTGTCGGATCATCTTGACCGCCGAAAAATCTAAAATTTGATTGGACCAATCTCCACCGTCCATTGTTTGTTGTTTTAATAATATAATAGATAGTATAGCTAGAGTTTGTATTATTACCACCACTAGTAATGCTAATGTTTCACATGCTAGTAAGCATCCAACTATCAATGGTAACATAATTGGTATTGGTAATGTTTCTACTAACTCTGCAAAGCGTTTAAAATTGCCGAAAACCACCGAAACTGTTCCTGATAAGAGTGCTGAAATTTTTCGAAATATGGGAGACAATGGTTCCATTACCATTGACCATAATGATTTTGATTTTGATGATTGTAATATTTCTGAAATAATTATGTTCTTGCAAAAGCTAGCTAGAAATCCTAATGCTAGTGCTAATAATATGGCTTTCACCAAACATATCACAAATGCTCCCATACAAGCTAGGGAAGAGAAATTAAAACATGAAGCTTCTATCCCTAGGAAGTTAGAAGATTGTTGGGAGCCCATCATTAAGATGAAGGTGAATGATTTTGATTGTAATGCTTTATGTGATCTTGGTGCTAGCATCTCTGTTATGCCTAAGAAACTCTATGATATGCTTGATTTGCCACCTTTGGAACATTGTTATTTGGATGTTTATCTTGCTGATAATGCTATGAAGAAACCTTTGGGGAGAATTGATGATGTTCTTATTATGGTTAACAATAACCTTGTTCCCGTTGATTTTGTTGTTTTGGACATCGAATGCAATGCATCTTGTCCTATTGTTTTGGGAAGACCTTTTCTTAGAACTGTTGGTGCCATCATTGATATGAAAGAAGGGAATATTAGGTACCAATTCCCACTCAAGAAAAGTATGGAACACTTCCCTAGAAAGAGAACGAAGTTACCTTTTGATTCTATTATTAGAAAAAGTTATGATTTTGATGCTTCTTCACTTGGAAACACTTGATTTTCACTTTCTGCGTCTAGCTGAAAGGCGTTAAAGAAAAGCGCTTATGGGAGACAACCCATGGTTTTTATTTTCTGTGTTTTTTCTTTTTCTTTTTCTTCGAGTCAAGGAGCTTGCTTACTTCTGTAAAAACTCCTTTGTATCTTTATTTTATTGCATTGTTGTGCCAAGTAAAGCCTCTAGTTGAAAGTTGATGCTAGATTTGGATTTCTGCGCAATGACAGATTTTTGCTGTCCACGGTTTTGAGCTGTATTCACTCCAGAAAAATTGAAAAATTCTGAAAAACTTCACGCATGATCCTTTTATATGTACGCAACTTTCATTAGTTTTGACTTTTCACATCTGAGCAACTTAAGTGCTTCGAAAAAATTCGTCTTTACACACTGTTCTGTTTTTGACAGATTCTGCCTTTTATTTCGCATTCTCTCTTTTACTGTGTTTGAGTGGATTTCTTTGCTCCACAAAACATCAGTGGCTGAAGCTAATGTCCATAAGCTTTGGTGATGATTGTGTCATTACAGAATATGTGAATTTTTGATTATGCACTAACCCTCTAATGAGAATTACTTCGAGTTTGGTGTGAAGGAAGTTTTCAAGGATCCAGAGAGAAGGATAATATGATATGATCAAGAAGAGTGAAAAACCTAAACTTGAGGATGCCCCCGTGGTGCATCCAAGCATATTTCAAGAAGACTCAAGCGTCTAAGCTTGGGGATGCCTTGGCATCCCCTTCTTCATCAACAACTTATAAAGGCATCTCTAGTGAAACTATATTTTAATTCTTTCACATCTTATGTGCTTTACTTGGATCGTATGTGTGCTTTTATTTTTGCTTTGTTATTTTTATTTTCTAAATAAGTTGGATCCTATCATTCTTGTGTGGGAGAGAGACACGCTCCGCTTTTTCATGTGAATACTCGTATTCTTCACTTATATTTGTTGAATATTCTTAACTAGCTACTGCAATGCTTTTAGCTCTTGTTTTTCATGCCTCTCTTGTTCAGAGCTGTTAGTTATTGTACAGAAGTACTCTCTTATTTCATTGTTATATTATTTGGAGAGTCTTATGTTGAAATAAGTTGATCGGTGTTTGGTTGGAAACAAAAAATGCTACATGTGGTAGATGGTATATTGAAAAGACATACTCATTCTTGTAGAATCATTGTCCTGAATAATTTGATGCTTTGCAATTGTTTTGAGCTCTCAAGTAGATCATGTTTAAGCTCTTGCATCATGTAGTTAAAGACTATTAGTGGAGAACTACCGTAGAGCTTGTTGAAATTTGGTTTGCATGTTTGGTATCTCTAAGGTCTAGATATTTTCTGGTAAAATGTTTGAGCAACAAGGAAGACAGTGTAGAGTCTTATAATGCTTGCAATATGTTTTATGTAAGTCTTGTTGTACCTGTTGGGGGAAAGTTTTGCCTGGCCCCCAACTCAAAGTTACCTTATGGTAACATATGCCGTGACAACCCCACGACATTTGGCCCACCGTGGGGCCTGCGGCCAAGAGTTTCATCATCAAGGGAGCTGCTCTAGAAGGTATGAAGAACCTAGTGGTTGGCCGGATCATCATCAACATGGAAGGAGAGCCAATCGTCGATGACTCTGGCTGGGGGCCGGAGTCAGATCTGCTTGAATCAGGTGATGTTATTCCAATCGGACAGATTAATGTTTTCGTTGGTATGATACATGCAACCGGGTCTGCTAGTAATCAAGAGTTTGATTCTGTGTCAGGAGCTGCCACCCTAGTCCAGTCAGATGGGGAAGAGTCCGTAGGAACAACTGATCATGAGGATCGGGTGATCGGCCACGTGGAACAGTCGGTAAACCCGGCACAGATCTCGGGCGATGCACCAGGCAGCGAGGACGACACGGAATCGATCTTGGCTCTGTTCGAAGGAAGGTATGGCTATGACCCGGAAGAAGAGGAAGAGGAGGATCAGTTCGAGATGGAGTCTTATCCGGGTCTAATTCGAAGGGTGGCAGCTTAGACAGCACCGTCGATGAATCTGGATCTGGCCTTGGGAGCCGGGGCATCAGGAGCTGCTCCCCCAACAAATATCAATGAGCAGCAACAGCAAAACCCGGTACTTGAGTTAAACGCAAGACCGGCGGATGGTGAGCTAGCATCAGTTTCAGATGAGAGCGAAGGTCGGGCGCAGTTCAGAAATTCTTTTGGTTTCCACAACAATCGGGCCCAGGGAGAAGTCACAGTTAACCCAGCACCAGCGCCGGCTCTGTTCAACAACGGCTTGGTTTTGGACCAAACGGCGCTTACAAGAATCATCACGCCGGAGAACGTGGCAGCCCGGGCTATGGAGTTGGACACCGCGCGCAGAGCTTTGGAGCAGACCCGGCGAAACGCATTGGCATATGAGCAACAAATTGCGGCAAGAGCAAGAGAGATTGAGGAAAGAGAGAACCGCTTGAGGCAGAATGAGGAGATGTTACAAGCTCGTCAAAACGATTTGACTATGCAACACCAGGGAAGGTATCAGAGCCCGCTGGCTCCTGGAGAAAACATCATACAACCAGCTGTGCTGTTCAGAACCCCAGTGGATCAACCCATTGGTGCGGTTCAAACAGTGCCAGTAACCAGAACAAGTGCAGGCGCGAATAGAAACACGGGAGCTGCTGCTGGTCCAACCGGAAGGGCGCCGGGTTTGCCTGCCGGAGGAGCCGTGGGAAATCCGGGTCATGTTACAGCAACACCGAGATATCACACGCCGGAGGGTCATTTTTCTAACCCGTCAGATAATGTTTATGCAGCAACTTTGGCACTTGATCGTATCCCGTTGGGAAACTCACCTGCGGATTTGGAGAACCGGCGAGCCATTGACATGTTACGCACGGCCGTGGTACAGCAAGGTCAGTATTCCAAGAATAAGAGTGCATTGCACTCAACACCATACAATAGTAAGCGCACTCACAGTCGTCATGGGGAAACACCACCACCACAGGCCGGGCCAGCGGCGCCGGGTCAACACAATGTTCAGCAGCCTCCGCAAAATAACCGGCAGTATCAGCTGGCTCCTGCAGTCTCAGTGGCACGGCAGATCGTGAACAGGTGAAGAGCAGGGCGAGCCGCGAGTGTTCACCCGGTCGTCCAGCACAAGTAGTAGTCCTAGTACAACAAGTTGTTCAGCCCGCAGCATCAGTGAGTTCGCCGGGTCCAAATCTTCAAGCTGGAGGTTCTGGGTTAGCCGGGCCTAAAGGTTTTTCAGAATCGATCAGATCCGAGCCTTTTCCTGAGAAGTTCAAAGAGCCAAGTAAAATAGCCAATTACGAGCCGAGCATGGACCCGGCCAGTTGGCTGAGTAGTTATGAGATGGCGATGTGTATACGCAATGCGACAGAGAATGTGTGTGCAAAGTACATGTATTTGATAATGAGTGATGGTGCAGCAAAACTATGGTTCGAGAATTTACCTGAGAGATCCATCAACACTTGGGCAGAGCTTAAAGCAATTTTCATCAAGCACTTCTGGGTACGAGTAAGCGCCTGTTTTCATTTAAAGATCTTGATCGTTGTGTTCAGAGGAAAGGAGAGTCAACCCGGCACTGTATGGGCCGGGTCGTGGAGATTTTGCACTCATCATCTGGAATTGAGCCAAAGGATGCAATCTCAACGTTGGAAAAGACATGTAGTTACACACCTTTGGTCCAAAAACTGGGACGCCTGAAAGAGAGTCACAAGGGCAAACCCATCACAATGGCCGAGTTATTGGAGGCCTGCAATAAGCATGCTGCAACGGACAAGACGCAAGATGATCCTGAAGATGGAAAATGTAAAAACCCGGCAAATAATGGGAGGAATAACAACGGCAACAACAACAACAACTCGCATAAGAGAGGGCACAATGAGGGAAGTTCAGAGTTTGTGGCGAATACAAATACCGGGTTTCAGAGACCTAGAACTGATGGGGGATATAATGATGGCAACAGAGGAAACAATGGAGGATACCATGATAACAGAGGAAGTAATGGAGGCTACAACAACTGCAATGGACCACGACCCATGAGTACGGAAGAGGCGTTCAGAATGCCGTGTCCTCGCCATAGCAGGAACGGTAAGCCGACAAATCATTCGCTGGCCCAGTGTGCAGATCTTAATAGATGGAAGAATAACGAGGTTCAGAGGGCGCTACAAGCAGCTAACAGAGATGGGGGACCCGGCCCAGGCGCAAGCCCGGCTGCGGCTCCGCTCACTGGAGCAAACACAACACCAACCGGCCCACCAGCCGGCTCAAATTCTCAAAATCAGGGCGGGTTTAACACTCAGCCTAAGCAGCTTGGCTCATATCATGTTTACACATCAAACACTTCAAAAAGGGAGAGAAAAGTAGTCCAGAGGGCTGTCAATGCGGTGTCAATGGGGGCTCCCAGGTATTTGAAATGGTCTGAGCATACAATTACGTGGAGCAGGGCAGATCACCCGGATCATGTGGAACACCCGGGTCTGCTCGCATTGGTCGTGGCCCCTCAAGTGGAGGGTTATGAGTTGAAAAAGGTTCTGATGGATGGAGGGAGTAGCATCAACATCTTATACTTGGAAACTTTCTTGCGCATGCGTCTCAAAAAGACTCAGTTACAGAAAACATCTACAGTTTTTCACGGTATAGTTCCAGGAAAGTCAGCGACTCCATTGGGAAAAATCACATTAGAGGTGGCTTTTGGCGAGTCTCGTGAGAATTTCAGGTCAGAGTTCCTAGATTTTGAGGTGGTCGATTTTCACAGTCCTTATCATGCATTACTGGGAAGGCCGGCCTATGCCAGGTTTATGGCCTGGCCTTGTTATGTGTACCTACAGTTGAAAATACCGGGTCCTAAGGGGATCATCACTTTGCATGGAAACAGACAGATAGCTGCAGAGTGCGATGAGGGAGATGCGGCCATGGCAGAACATGCATGTGCCAAAGAGGAGTTGAAAAGTTACAGGGCAAATCTAGACCCGGCAGATAATACAGTCCTGAAAAGGCCAACCACAGAGGATGATAGGGCAAAGTTCAAATCAGCCCAAGATACAAAGATGGTGGATTTTGTCGAGGGAGACTCTTCCAAGCAGTTCTCCATAGGGGCTAACCTGACTGATAAATAGGAAAGCGCGCTCATCGAGTTCATCCGTGAGAATCGGGATGTTTTTGCATGGACACCTAGTGACATGCCAGGTATTCCGACTGAACTCGCTGAGCACAAATTACATGTTGACCCCAAAGCCCGGCCAGTAAAGCAGGGTATGAGAAAAATGAATGCTGACAGAAGAAAGGCCATAGGAGAAGAGATAGCCCGGCTTTTAGCAGCCGGCTTTATCATGGAAGTTTTTCACCCGGAGTGGTTGGCTAACCCGGTTCTAGTACTAAAGAAGAACAATGAGTGGAGGATATGCATAGATTTCACCAGTTTGAACAAGTTATGTCCAAAGGACCCGTTTACTTTGCCGCGTATCGATCAGATTGTTGATGCTGTGGCAGGAAGTGAGCTACTGTGTTTTCTGGATGCTTACTCAGGATATCATCAGATCAAGTTGAATAGAGAAGATTGGGAGAAGACCTCGTTTATTACACCCATTGGTGCTTTTTTGTTACAAGACCATGACCTTTGGGTTGAAAAATGCGGGTGCTACTTATCAAAGGTGCATTCAGAAGTGTTTTGCGGATCAGATTGGGCGCAACGTCCATGCTTATGTTGATGATGTAGTGATCAAGTCAGAGAAAGACGGGTCATTCATCAACGACCTCAGAGAAACGTTTGCAAACCTGCGAAGATACAAGATGATGCTCAATCCAACCAAGTGTGTGTTTGGGGTACCAGCAGGAAGTTATTGGGTTTCATTGTGGCTGAGCGTGGAATTGAAGCAAACCCGGACAAAATCCGGGCCATCCAGTGTTTGGAGAAGCCAAAGGAGCTAGCAGATGTTCAGAAACTCACAGGCTGTGTAGCAGCTTTGAGCCGGTTTATAGCCCGGCTTGGAGAGAAAGTAATACCCTTGTACAAGCTCTTGAAGAAAACAGATAATTTCGTGTGGAATCAAGAGGCAGATGACGCGTTTGAGGCTTTGAAGGTGCAGCTATCTAAAGCGCCAGTGCTAGCAGCGCCGGGTCCCAAGGAACCCATGTTACTGTATGTTGCTGTCGAGCCTCAAGCAGTGAGTGTTGTGGTTGTGGTGGAACGCAAAGAGGAAGGCAAGGAACACCCGGTGCAAAGGCCGGTCTATTACGTTAGCGAGGTCTTGTCAGAAACAAAGCAGAGATACCCTCACTGGCAGAAGCTGGTGTTTGGTGTGTTCATGGCAAGCAGAAAGTTGAAGCCATATTTTCAAGAGCATCCTTTTACGGTGGTGAGTTCGATCCCACTGGCAGATATCATACGAAATTCTGAAGCTACGAGGAGAGTGGCCAAGTGGGCCATTGAGATGGGAGATTATCACATTAACTATGAGCCCAGAACAGCTATCAAGTCTCAAGCTTTGGTGGAGTTTCTCAATGATTGGACACAGATAAGTGCACCACCTCTTGTTCCCAAAATTCAGTCCTGGGTTATGCATTTTGATGGGTCTAAGCAGGAGCAAGGATCAGGAGCCGAGGTTGTGTTAACTTCCCCAAAGGGAGAAAAGATGAGTTATGTCTTGCAGATTCATTTTGATTGCTCCAATAATGTGGCTGAGTATGAGGCTCTGTTACATGGTCTGAAAATTGAAAGAGAGATGGGGATCAAGTACATCAGGTGTTTTGGAGACTCCGATCTAGTGGCTCAACAAGTTTCTGACACTTGGGACAGAAAAGATGCAAAGATGGCGGCTTACAGGAGAGAGGTAGATAGAGTTGCCGGGTTCTTCTCTGGATACCAAGTGGATCATATAGACCGGCGCAAAAATGGTGCTGCAGATGCTTTGTCGAGACTCGGCTCCAAGCGAGAGCCGCTTCCACGCAACACCTTTTTGGACGAGGTGCGAGTTCCATCAGTTTAGCCTGAAGATGAGGAAGATTATGCGTATCTGGGTAACCCGGATTCACAGTTGGTGGCAGCAGTACATGAGATTCCTGAGTGGACTGAGCCGTATATTGCTTATCTTATGAGGGGGGAGTTGCCCCAGCAAGAGGTAATAGCCCGGCAGATTGTGCGCCGGGCCAAAGCTTATGTGGTCATTGATGACGAGCTTTACAAGAGAAGTGCCTCTGGTGTGTTTCAGCGATGTGTTTCACCAGAGGAAGGCCGGCAAATTTTAAGGGAGATACATGAAGGAGATTGTGGGCATCATGCTTCCACAAGATCTTTGGTAGCAAAGGCATTCAGACACGGCTTTTACTGGCTCACAGCAAATGAAGATGCAGAGCGTTTGGTGAGTAGATGTGATGGGTGTCAAAGATATGCCTGGCAGATTCATGTGCCGGCTCAGGAGTTGCGTACCATCCCTTTAACCTGGCCATTTGCAGTTTGGGGGATGGACATGGTTGGGCCTTTTCAGAAGTCCCCATGCAAGAAAACTCACCTCTTGGTGGCAGTTGATAAGTTCACAAAGTGGGTCGAGGTTATGCCGGTCACAAATTGTGAGGCTGTCACAGCAGTTGTGTTCCTGAAGAGGATCATTCACAGATTTGGGTATCCACATAGCATCATCACAGATAATGGGACCAATATGTCACTTGGGGAGATGCATAAATTCTGTGGAAGGAACGGCATACGCTTGGATGTAGCTTCTGTGTCTCACCCCCAGGCCAATGGGCAAGTTGAGAGATCTAATCAAGAAGTGCTTAAAGGCCTAAAGCCAAGACTCCGGGTCCCGTGCGTCAGAGCCACTGGAGCTTGGGTAGAAGAGTTACCATCAGTAGTATGGGGCATCAACACAACACCCAACAGATCCACCAATTTGACTCCCTTTTTCATGGTTTATGGGGCGGAAGCTGTGTTGCCAAGCGATATAATTCATAATTCGCCTGCGCGTGGCGGCTTATGTTGAGACAGAAAATGAGAAGAGCCGGCAGGATTCACTGGATCTGTTGGAAGAGCATCGGGAGAAAGCACTGGAAAGGTCGGCAATCTATCAGCAAGATCTGAGGCGATACCATGCTCGCCGGGTAAGAACTCGCACTTTCCAGGAGGGTGACTTAGTGCTGCGATGGACGCAAAACAGAGATGGGATGCACAAGTTATATCCTCCGTGGGAGGGACCTTTCATTGTGAGCAAGAACTTGCACAATGGGTCTTATTATCTGTTGGATGCAAGAGAATCCTCGAAGACAGTAAACGATACTACAAGATCCACATTTTCAATGCAAGAGCGTGAGCGGCCATGGAACATTGCCCACTTACGCCCTTACTATACCTAGCAATAGGCCGGGTCTTGATATGTAACACACGATGTAACAGGTGGCAGGTTTCAGACGCGCTCTTTTCCTTACCAGGGTACCTAAGGGGACTAGAAGGTTTTTAATGAGGCGGCTTGCTGACCTAACCTTTCCTCTCAATAAATTGAAGGTTGAACAGAAATTGATGTCTTTTTCAGTTATTTTTGTTCTTGCATGGTTCTTTATATTTAGCCTACTCAAGTCTCATATATCAGGTCTTGGGGGATAGCTGTTCAAAGAGAGAACATCCAACCCAAGACCCGGCTTATTTAGCCTACTCAAGTCTCATATATCAGGTCTTGGGGGTTAGCTGTTCAAAGAGAGAACATCTAACCCAAGACTCGGCTCGTCTAGCCTCCTTAAGCCTCATATATCAGGTCCTGGGAGTTAGCTGTTCAAAGCGAGAACATCTAACCCAATACCCGGCTTATTTTGATTAGTTAAAGTGTTGAGTATTTATACGTGGGGGTTAGCTGTTCAGAAGTGAACATCTAACCTCATAACCAATTTAATCTAGTTGTTATATATCATGCATGCTTTAAATTATGAAATTTTCTTGTATGCCTAGTTTTTCCTGTTGTTACAGTTTAGTTTTTCTAGTATTTTGATATCAAGCAAGTCAGATATATGGGTCAATGGGGTAAATGTGCAGAGTTAAGCCGTTACTTTCCAGAACATTGACCCGGGTCTTGGGGGCTTTTGCTAAAATAGCCTGTAGCTGAAATCTCAAGACCCGGCCTTGATGCCACCAGTATAATTCTTGGTTTTCTTACTATTGAGCTCGATCAGACTCGCACTTATATGGTCTGATCGCTCACCTGGAAATTCAATCAACCATGATGCCTAAAAGGACTTGGTTTGACCCTGTTTTTTCAGAGAAGTTGCGACAGAAATATCCATGCGAAAGCCGGCTCATAGTTCAAGAAATCAAAAGGGTCATCTAAACCATTAAAGATTCGAGATTTAAACTAAAAGTTTTACCAAGATTACAAACCAAAGTAGCATACGTGCACAAGCGCACGATCAAAAGGTGAGGCTCAAATGTTAAAGTTATTACAGCGTGCCTGTGTAGGCCAAATGGATAAGTGTTTAGATAAAATCAAGACTCGGTATTCTTGGTCGGGTCGTCTGCTGCAGGGGTCTTGCTGGGTTGTTCTTGGGTCTTGGAGGTTTCTCCTTCTGCTGCAGGCTTAGCTTCTGTGGTCCCCTGGGGTCCTCCTATCTCTTGAGCTAGAGTTGTCCAACAAATCAAGGCAAGGCCTTGATTTTTGGGGTCATCTTTTGTGATAACAGGCCGGCGTGGTGGAGCGATGGCAGGAGTACCTGTGCCTGTAACAACCGGTGATTGCATTGGACCGGGCACTTGTTGTGGAGGAATAAGAATTGCAGGCCTTGGGCTTGGAGTATCAATGCGTCGGCTCTTCTTGTCATAACCATATTGAAATTTCTCTAAGGACAAGCCTTCAGCAATAACCGTGGCAGCATACCGGGTCTCCTTGGTTATAGCAGTAAGATCTTTACCACCAAATTCTGAGTTGTCCAAGTTGAACTGGGGAAACCCGCCAGCGAGCTTTGCCGGGTCTATATCAGGATAATGTGCCTTGGCCAGAGCCAGGACACGCATGGCACCCTTGCGGCAGCCCGATAGTTTCCACCGGGTCATCCACTCTGGAATTGTGGACAGTTGCCCGAGGAAGTCCCTTAGCTGGCTTGGTGGAGACTCCAGGCCACGAGCTGCTGCAATAGCACACCCGGCTCCATAATATAATTGCCTGACTAATGTAAGTAAGGCCTGGAGTTTGACATCAGGGGTCTTCAAGTTCATGGCATTACGAGGGCCTGAAAATTGTAGTACAGAAAAGTGTAAAGGAGTCAGTAGAATATTGTGATAAGAGGAATGATGGTTATAAAGAAAAGAGAGAGCAAGTTTACCCCAAACAGCAGCAATGATTTCCTTTAGCAGATGTGTAAAGGAGTCATATGTCTTTTGCATCTCGGCCAGTTTTTTCTCAGCAGTCTCGACCCGGGTCTTCCAGTTTTCCTCATGTTCGTCCATGTTCTTTTTCAAGGACATGTTTTCTTCTTTTACTTCAGCAGGGAGGTCTCGAGGGTCCGGGTCTTCTCTTGGGCCTCAGCTTTTAGCCGGGTCTCAGTTGTTAATTGTTCTTTGAGCCGCTGGATTTCTTGAGTGGCTTGGGACACATGTTGCTGAAAAAAATAGTTGTATCCAGTTGAGTATAAAGTTTGAAAAAGATGCAGAGTTACAAGTCCCGGGTTGCTACAAGCATGCAACCCGGCACTTGGGGTCTATTCAGATTTGAAAGTTCTTAAAGCAAGTAAAAGCTTTACAGTATCAGGATTGAGTGATTGATTTAGAAAGACAAGTCCCAGATTACTGCAAGCATGTAACCCGACACTTGGGGGCTGGGAAATTTGAAGTTTTCAAGAAAGTAATAGCTATGAGTTCTAGTATGCTGTAAACAGACAAACTAGCACTTGGGGGCTAATTTATTTTTAGTTATTCTAATTAAAGCACCAAGCTTATTCAACAAGTTAAATAAACTTGGAGCTTGGGGGTTAGGGAGTAAAGTAGAGAAGAAGGTTACCTGGTGGCGTTTCTGGATAGTGGTGACAAGCTCAGCTTCAAGTCCCTTATGCTGGGAGAGCCGGGAGAAGTACTCATAGATAAGGGCCGGCAGCTCCATGTTCTCCAGAGCCAGACGCTCGGAGTATATAATGGGCTCTTTCCATGAGTGCTTTCTTCAGCTTTCACCTCTAGTTCAATAATTTTTGCCACCACTATGGATGGAGCTTCAGTAGTTGTGGTTCGGGTGCCCATGTATTGCACCTCATCGTTTGTACCCGAGCCAGACCTGGGAGATTTCCCAGGAGAGTTCTGGGTTGGCTTGGCAACAGTCAGAGGAGACCCGGCAGGAGTGTTGCCCGGGTCTACCCTTGGAGGTGAAGCTGGAGGTGAAGGAACCTTTTCTTCCATGTCCTTCTCGAGGGTCTCCTCCACAATGGGGTCATGAACAGGAGCCTCTGTAGGAGCAGGCTCGGTCGTAACTTTGTGGGAAGAAGACCCGGCTACGTCAAGAGGTGTAGCCTTCGCTCTGTGTATGCAAGAATAGAATCAGTTAGGGGTGTAAAGAAATAAAAAGGCTTGGAAAAATTTAAGAAGAAAAAAAAATATACCCAATGTTGATGTGGAAATCGTCAGGCCGGTTCACGCTGTCACCTAAAGAAACTGACAAAGGTTGGGACTCTGAGACCCGGATTTTGCCAGCCAAAGGGTGAGAAGTACTGGAGTCTTTTGTATTGATTTGGTCCAGCGAGACAGGGAGCACGAGGGGATACCTGTGTTCAAAGAGTCCTGGCTAGCGTTGGACCGGGTCTTGCGGAGCTTGCTAGCTTCAGTTTCTTTTGCAGCTTCTTTTTCCTGTGGTTGAGCTTGAGGTTGAGAGGTGTTCATCATATAATCAGAAATGCGAGAATATGGCACCATCAGTACTGCGGCTCTGGTTCTCTTCTTGCTGGGCGGGTCAGTGTCCTCTGGACCCGGCAAAACGGTGTTAGCCGGGTCAGCAGTATCTAGAAATCAAATGATGAGTTGTTAGTGGTTTAACCTTGGAGAGGAGTTTCGTTGTTGAGTAAGTTGAGGAAGAGCCGGCCTAAGGAGTCAAGCTCACCTTCTTCTTCTTCTTCTTCTTCCATCGTTGGAGTCAGAATCTTCGTCACCCGGTGCGGTCACGGGTGCATAATCTTCTTTCCACCATTCCGGGTCCTGGGAAATAGATACAAAGTAAGAAAAGAGTGTATGAAATGAGATACAAGAGAAAGTGAAAAAGAGTTAAAGGTAGAATCGTACCGAAGGAACCGGGTTATTAGCATAAAACTGGGCAAGCCCGGTTTCTGCTATGACAGTCTTCTTTTCGCCAAGAAGAGTCTTGGTGGTCTTGACAATCTGGTCCTCAAGAAGCGTTACTTCGGAGTAACGCATGTCGTCTGTTGTGGACCCAGTGTATTGATGGAACAACCGGGTCCTGATGCTCAATGGCTGGATGAACCAGCCGATCCAGCACTTGACTAGGTCAGTGTCGTGGGTTTGTCACGTCAGGTGTCATAGATGACTTCGTAGGTGTGGGATTACGCGAGTCAAGCATCTCCGAGATTGGGATCGCAGGAACAAAGATCAACACAGATTTACCCAGGTTCGGCCCCCTCAATGTGAGGTAAAAGACCTACTTCCTGCCTACCCTAGAATGGTATTGATATGATAATCGAGGTGTTACAATCCAGAAAGTATTCCCCCGACATTAGCCCCCAAGTTTAGCTTGGATTTCGAGTGAAGCCTCCTTCGTCTTAACGAACCCCTGAGCCGCGCACGTGAATTATCCCAGCTGAACTCCAATTTTCTTATTTCCAATCCGCGGCTTATAACTTTTCTTGGCGGCTCAAGGATGCGACTTATCCTGTCTTGACGGTTGATTTTCAGATCTAAACGTCTTCCACGTCTGGGTTATTTGTCTTGACTCATCGTTTTTCCCAGCGTTCCGCATCAAGTCCTGTATTACGCATCCGCTACTCCTTTCCGCCGCCTTCAATCTCACTTCTAGTACTCACAATCCTTCGGTGGATATCTCCGTCGATCCGAGAAAAATGTCTCGCCGCAAGTGCAACTGGGAAGGCTCGTGGGTCGACGAAGATTTCCTGGAATCCCTAACTGCACGGGGCCTTCTTCCGCCAAAAGATCAATGCGAATGGCGGGCGGCTGGCGAGGAGGTAATCCCCAATCCTCAACCAGGAAAAATAGTGATTTTTGCGGAGCATGTTGAGCGCGGGTTCAAACCCCCAGGCTCTCTCTTCTTCCGCTCCTTGATGCAGCGGTTAGGTCTCCGCTTCCATGATATTGGCCCTAATTCGATGTTGCAAGTGAGCAACTTCCACGTCCTCTGCGAAGATTATCTGGGCGTCCCGCCTTCAATAGATTTCTGGCTTGCTCTTTTCAATTGCAATAGTCAAAGGGAAACCACAGATGGTCCTTTTCTCCAATGCGGCGCCATTTCCTTCCAACGCCGTAGGGGTAGTATCTTCCCAAAACTAACTCTCGCCAAGAAAATCAAGGAGTGGCAAAGGACATTCTTCTATTGTAAAAACACTTCTCCTGAGGGTGAAATTCCTCTCCCTCTTTGGTCTCCTCTTCCCTTCGAGGCTACCGATGCTTTGTTTTCCAAACCTGATCCTTCTTCGTTACCCTTTGTCGAATCCCTTCTAGACAAGGTGAGAGCGCTGACACTCCATGGTCTCACTGGATTAGATCTCATATCTTGCTGGACTAAATGGCGAGTTCAGCCTGTGAGTCGCCGCTCGCGGCTTATGATGGATTTCACTTGTCATGCAAATGACGTCGATCGCACTTGCCCTGAAGATTGGGACAAAGGGGAGTGGATAAATTTCATTCGCCGAGTGACGGACGAGGATATTGACTCGTATGACAACGTCGGACTTGCTCCCTTCTGGGCTGAGCACAAGCCTTTTGTGGTAATGTTTACTTGTCACTTGTTTCCTCGAAAATTCCTTTCCCAAAATTGATTATTTCTGACCTGAGCTCCTTTTCAGATCGATCCCTATTTCTGGGTTCTTCCTTCAGAGGACGTCGACTTGAACCAAGGACCGTGGCTGAGTCGTCAAGGCAAGCCGCAGCCTTTGGCGAAGATACAGTTATGCACGAGGGTAGTGCTTCTGAAGAGGAACAACAAATGGCCGACGCTCTTTTGTCTTCGACTCCAAATACACCTTTCCTGGAACTTCCTGAGGTGCCTCGCAGGTCCTCGAAACGTATTTTATGCCTGAGAAACGTCGCAAAGCCTTGGCATTACTGGCAGAAACAAGAGCTGCCAAATCTTTAAAACTCGCTGATCCCAACAAGGCTACTTTTTCTTCCGAGACTGTTGCAGGATTGCTTCTCAATAAGCTCGGGTAATTGTTTGCGACTCTTCTCCTCTCTTTTTGTTTTTACGTATTTCTGGCAAGGAATTGCTGATCACTACTTCTTTTCATACTCTGTAGGTTCAGATTTGCAAGGTTTATCTTCTCCTTCTTCTGGTTGCCTGATGAAGAGTATCCGTGTCGCCTCTGGGTATGGTTCGCCTTCCTTTTAATGTTGCGGCTCTGCTAGGTCAGCTTATTAACCCATCAATGTTTTGCAGGGCTATGTCTGAAGAGGCTCCCAAGTCTAATTCCCATCCCACTTCTTCTCTGCAAGCTATGAGCGAGGATGATGCTGCTGATGAAAACGTGGGAAACAGTAATGGTGCGACTCAACCAAGGCCCTCCCTGGAGGAAGGTATTGCAGACGCGGCTCCTGCCGCGACTCCAGCCGCAGCTCCATCCACAACTCCTGCTGCTGGTAGGATATCTACTGAAAATAGAATTCCAGCTCCAGGAAATAGTTCTAAATCAATCGCAGATGCCATAATTTCTGCTGGAGACAAGCATGCTGCTCTGCTGCGCGACTTAGTTGAGCAATTTTCTTCAAGTCGCCAGGTATATATACCGTAGCCCCCAAGGATCAAAACCTTGTGTCATCGCACGGGTGTTGATTCTTTTCCTGCTTCAAATCTCGAGCCCCCAAATTCCTAGATAATTTACCTTGTTCGTTTTGCTCTGTTTGTTTTCAGCGTGAACTGTCCTTGCTTGATGCTTCTGGCTCAATAAAGGGTAAAGGCATTTCCATAGACCATCCTGAAATGATGCAGTCTCGCCTGGAGCAGCATAATGAGGTCATTAGGGACCAAGATCAGGAAATAAAATCTCTCAAAGGTCAACTCGACTCCTGCGAAGAGCAATTTAAAGAACTTGAAGCTGATATGCAGCAACGACTCATGGAGAAAGACGAGGTCATTAATCTTTGCGAGAAGGACTGGCTCTTAAAACTGAATTGATTGATCGCCTGAAGGGGACCACGCAAAGGAACTCGCCGCGCGAGATGAAAAATATAACTCGCTGCTCAAAGCCTTTGAGGGTTTTGGCTCCATGGTCAAATCAGCCGTCCTGCAGCTTGCTGGTTGGTCTTGTATTCCTTTAATCATACATATTTTGGGTAACCACTCGTTAGTCTCTGACTTGTTTCTTGCCTTTTCTTTCTTTGACATAGGACCTGAGGCCCCAGTGTCCCGCTCCAATTTGAAGGATCAACTGGTATATCTGTCTGACCTCAGCCAGCGCTTCTTAAAGGTTACCAAGGAAGTTATGACGGTAATCACTCCTGCGACTGATGGCCCAACATCTTGCGAGTATTGGATTAATAAACTGCTCAAGGCTCCACATTATGTCTCTGATTGGAAACGATCCTCTGCTCGCGCCGGAGCCGCGCATGTCTTGACATTGCTTCGAGCATATTATCCAGAGATAGATGTTGGCAAGGTTGCTCGCCACGGCCTGGCGATGAGCGCAGATGATACTGAACTGCCAATAAGCGAGTACTTCGATATCTGGAAAGGGATGCGCGGGTATGCCACAAAATTTGTTGATAACTTAGACTTGGGCACTTATCTTGATAAATTCAATCTTGATGGGAGCAAGTGTCGAAGGAAAAGTCCTCAGGAGCTGAGTCATCTCGGGCTGCCGCTCCAGCAACAGTATCTGGTGGCCCTTCTGCTTCGTCTGGCGGCGCCCTGATTATTAGGACACCTGCGACTGCAACTGCGAGACAAGCCGCGCCAATTCCCACTCCTGTTGCTCGGAAGAGGAAAAATAAATAATGTGGGACATGCCCGTTAGTCTGTAAGATATTCATGTATCATAAACTGTATTTTTGTGACCTATAAGCAGGTTCTTTTCTTGATAATTCCATTAAGTAGACGCTCGCGCGGCTCAGTATTTCCTAGGAACATGTGTGTTCAGGGTCGAGAGCGGCCATGATAGGCAATCAAGCTCGATTGACGCCACACCCCAGTACTTTGGTCGCATAATGCAAGACGCTTCTAGCTTAAGGATTGCCACTAGTTTGGCAAAATTTGAGGTGCGATTGGTACTCGCGATGCTCGTAAGGAGCCCTCAAGGGTCAGTGATATATGAAATTCAAAAGACTCAGCGACTCAATGATAGTTGAGGCGAAACGACAAACCCTTGAATGTCAAGGGTGCCGGCTTTATTTCATAATCACTCGATGTTTTACAGGGTGTTACATGATGATGCAGGCCCTTTAATGCGGGTTTTCTATTCCCCGCAGGCCATGCATACTTGATACTCATCGCACTTAGTTGCGAATTAATACTCCTAACGGAGTGGGTTGAACACCTGATTGGTTCAATTTTGAGTCGCTAAAGCGACTCGGGTCGAGCATGATAGCTCCGATGTATATCTCATGTTGAAGCAGAGAGCAACTTTGTTAAGCGATTAGCCGCACTGAGCTGCGACTTATGTTGAGTTGAGTTTGCTTTGTAAGGTCTCACGATAACTGGCCCCTTTGGCTGGGTTGTTGATCGAGGCTGGGTCTATGCACATGCGCCATCTCTTGTCTTCTTTTTGTATCAAGGCGACCTCTGGGGCATTATCTTGCTGATGCGCGACTTCTCGGTGGGTATTTACCATCCGGTGGCTGCATCCTGTTGGCCGCTTCCGCGGTACCTCCAACGCGACTCGTTTTGAGCTGCGATCACCGATCTGCGACTGATACCCATGTGAAGAGTTGGCGATACAAGCTTCTTCTGCGAGTACTGAGCCTGCGTTCTCGCATTCTAATGCTCTCTGTCTGTCTCCATATATTGTAATAACACCGTTTGGTCCTGGTATCTTTAACTGTAGGTAGACGTAGCAGGGGCGAGCGGTAAATTTGACATAGGCTTCTCTTCCAAAGATTGCATGATATGAGCTTTTGACTGCTACAACCTCAAAGTCTAGGAGCTCTGAGCGGAAGTTCCGCTCTGTTCCAAAGCTAACTTCAAGTGTTATCTTTCCGATTGGTCGCGTAACAGCTCCTGGGATTATTCCTTGAATTTCTTTCCTGGATGGTCGCAGCCTTGTCTCGGGTATATTCATTCTTCGGAGCGTGTCTTGATATAGGATGTTTACTCTTCCTCCTCCGTCCATTAGGACCTTACTTAACTTGTATCCCGCGACTTCTGGCGTGACCACCAGAGCTGGCTGTCCTGGATCTCTTACTTCTGGGGGGTGATCGCCGCGACTCCAAATAACCGATTGCTCTGTCCAGCGACGATACCTTTCTGGCGTTGAAATCTGACTGCTCTTCCGGCTTCCATCCGTCGTTTGTACCTCCACTGTATGAAACTGTCCTATGTTTCTTCTAGGTAAAACGTCAGGCTCTTGATGAGAGCTAGATTTATTCTTGTGGTGCATCGATCTGCTGCGAGCTGTATCTGGCGTGTCGCCTTCTTTCCACCTCCGGTAATAATGACATTGCGCCTTTGTGTGACCCGCTGGCCTGCCATCTCTCCTGCGATGTAAGTCGCAAGGCACGTCGAAGATCCCCTTGCAGTTATTAGGGGGTAAGGCCTTATCACTCCCTTGCTCTTGCATCTGGTGTGCGCGACATTCTGTCTTCGCGACTGGCAGTTTCCCCGTTGGGTTCTGTGATAAGCCGCCTGTCCCTCTATCTGTCTTTGCATACTTGTCAGCCGTTGCCAAAAGCTGGTCGAAACTATCAATCTTGTGCTCAGCGCGACTTAATTTGTGCACCAGCGGCTCAAATCTACAGTTCTTCCTCATAGCTTGTATTGCAGCTTGTACTGTTAAGTTTTTGGCGGAGCCAAGGATCTCCGCGACTCTCTTGATCCAGTCGCCGCTTGATTCGTCCTCTTTTTGAATGCATTGTCTAAGGTTTTTCATATCTTCTGTTTGGAATCTGCGAATGAACTTGTCCTTCAAGTCTTCCCATGTGTTTATTGATTTTGATGGCAGCCTTAATAGCCAATCCCTAGCTTCTCCCTGTATTGCCAAGTGGAAGTATTTTGCACGTATTTCTTGAGTCACATCAGCCCCTGTCATGCTTGCCTCGTAGTCTTCTATCCATAAGGCAGGGTCTTGGTCACTGTGATAGGTGGTGACTCGCTGCGACTCGTCGAAGTTCGGGGGGAAACGAGTGAGCCGTATTTCTTCTCCAAAACATGCTGGTCCTTTCAATAATGAATAGGAGTTTACTGGCGCTGAATCTGAATCAGTTTCAATCTGGGATGGCTGAGTCGCTCCGGACGTCCGCGACTCGCCTTCTATCTTCTTTTCTTTTTCCAATGATACCTGCAAACCTGCTAACTGGTTGACCACTTCTTCGATGCTGTACTCTCCTCCTCCCCATGATACCTCGTTTTGCGGCTCATTGGGCGTGACTCCATACATATTTGCTTGTTGTAAAGCAGCAGTTTGTAGTAGGTCGATCGCATGGCGAGCTTCCTTATCAGCTCGCGTGTCTCCAACCGGTGCTATCTTTGACAATATCCCTATCGCGGCGTGCACGTTGCTCTCTGGGTCGCCGTGGAACTGTGATTTCTCTCTCCTCTGCCCATCTTGATCTGATGTTTTTGCTGCCAACGACGGAGTCGCCACTCTTCTTCTTGGAGTTTCTTGCGCTCAGATGTCATCTTGGTTCGCACCGCCTGGTGCTTCGGCTGGCAGTGGCGGAGTCGTCGGCCTTCTTCTTGGAGTTTTTCGCGCTCAGCCGCGAGTCTTTGTGCCTCTTCACAGAGCTCCGTCCTGATAGCTTCAATCTCTTCAATCTTGAGGTCTCCTTCCTGATTTGGTAGGATCCCCAAACAGGTCTTGATGGGACGGGGATGGGCAATCTTGCCGTAGCTTGTTGTAGCTCCTCCAACACGCGGACCCTGACCGGCCGCAGCTCCTTCACCGATTCGCTTCCTTGAGTCGCGTCCATAGATCTGCGACTGACGGATCCGACGAAAACTTTTACTGATCCGATGGGAACGATGTATCCGAACTCGATGCGATCTGCCTCGGGTCCCCACTCTGAGTCGTCGATGAAGGGGACCCCATTGATGTCTTCAACTTGGCCGATGGCGATGTCCTTGAAGCCTGATTTCGATCCTGCGCGGAACGTGACGCTTTTGACCGCAGGCCCCACGGTGGGCGCCAACTGTCGTGGGTTTGTCACGTCAGGTGTCATAGATGACTTCGTAGGTGTGGGATTACGCGAGTCAAGCATCTCCGAGCTTGGGATCGCAGGAACAAAGATCAACACAGATTTACCCAGGTTCGGCCCCCTCAATGTGAGGTAAAAGACCTACTTCCTGCCTACCCTAGATTGGTATTGATATGATAATCGAGGTGTTACAATGGAGGCGATCCGATCTGGTACTCGCCGTATGAGCTAGGGTTTGGGGCTTGATAGCTTGACCCGCTCTAAGTCCTGCGAGTCCTCTTTATATACACAGAGGCTCGCTAGGTTACAAAAGGAAACTTCCCCATAAGGAATACATCCACAGAGGCCTACTCGGAGACTACTTGGTCTTCACGTCCTCCGATTTGTCTTCTAGATCTTTCTCCTTATGGCGGTTCAATATTGGGCTTGTTCCCAAGTGGGCCTTCATCCATGCGAGTAAGTTAAGTCGCACTGGGCCGCGGGTTAATCCAGAAAGTATTCCCCCGACAGTCAGTGCCTCGGTGGCCATGCGCGAGGAGGGCTCTGACACAGGGGAGGTGTCCTTGCAGTAAAAGTAAGTGTTTTGCCACCCCTTTGGGTGGCTGGCAAGAATAAGAGCCGGAAAATTGTTAGTTTTCCGGCGTTGGATAGAAACACCTCCGTAAGGGCCTAAAGGTTGCTTCTTATGAGAGGGATTGCAGTAAAAGATTTCTAAGAACAGTTCCAAGCTGGGAGCCATCTGGAGATAATCCTCACAGAAAACAACATAGTTGCTGATGTTAAGGATGGAGTTGGGAGGCACATCAAGAGCAGTCAAGCCATAGTATTTAAGGACTCGACGAAAAAATAAGGAGCCAGGAGGATGAAGACCACGAGTGACATGATCGAGGAGAACAACAACTTCACCTTTCTGCGGGGTGGGTCGCGTTTCTTCTCCAGGAGCTCGCCACTCGATTTCTTTCTTCGGGGGCAGTTCTCCTCTGCTTACAAACGTCTGCAAGGTCAACTCCATGACGGAGGAGCGGGTCCAATTCACCGGAGTGGTGCTGGCCGCCGCGACGGAGCTCGATCCTTTCTTGGCCAACTTCTTCACGGCCTTGGGGCCTCCCGCTTTGGTCTTCTCCTTGCCCATTGCTGCAGAGCTCGGGGGGAGGCCAATGGTGAGGATGAACTCGATGAACCCTAGCTACGAGATTGAATCGTGGAGAAGGTGCGCGGCTTGATTTCGAGATGCGATTGAGGGGGGAATCGAGTGCGCAGAGCTGTGAGATGGTTGAGGATGATCGCGGCGCCGCGGGCGTGCGTGGTTTGAGCTTGATTTGGATCTGGAAATGGCGGCTGCGTGAGGTTGAAGATGAAGAGGCCTAGGAAATGGGGAAAGTGATTCATGTTTACCCTAGCCCTTTATTTATAGGGCACAGTGAAAAAGCCCTAGGGGCATTGTGGTAGAAGGGAGATCAGATAAGGATATTTGGTCAGAGGTCAACGACAAACAGATAACGACAAAAGGAAGGGATATACATAAATGAAGTATCTGGAGAGAGATTCGGAGAGAGAAAAACAAGATCTTTGACTAAGAGGTTGACTGACGATTCGTATATTATCAAGTGAAATTTTCGCTAAGTGTTGAGAAGTGGTGTTCGTAGAGAAAAGACTCGGGAAAACGGCCGGGTTATAGAATGGCCGCCAAGATGAGCTGGCCTGGGAAAGAAGAAAGATGGTTACAACTAACAAATTATATATGTGTTCATTATGTGTTTTCAGGGATTAACTTGAATAACCCGGAAGGCAATGCTTGAGCAAAAAAGGACCAAGTTTACAAGACATCTCAAGAATTTACCATCCTGTTATCCAAGCTAATCTGGGGGCTAATGTTGGGGAAAGATAACCCGGTATACCCATGAAGCTGAAAGAAGACCCGCCAGGCTGGAGGCCGGGCTTGGCCTGCTTTCTTCATCATGGGCTGGACTCAACTGTGGGACGGAGCATCTGGCGGTAACCCGGACTATAGAAGGAAAGATCTAGAAGACCCGGAGGCGGTGCGCGTCACGGAGTCCAAGACTTGGAGATCACAAAGAGGTGGAGATAGACTAGAACTCCGAGTACGGGTAGAACCCGGCCTTATCATGTAAAGACACCAGGAGACCCGGCCATCTATATAAGGGGCTCCCGGTCATAGTTAGGTCAAGCTTTTCATACCGCACAAGTCCCACGAGAGAGAATCATTGTAACCCTAATCGAGATCCGGCTCTGTTGTAGTAGCCGGGTTATCGATATCGAGATCAATAATAGAGTAGCTGGAAGTAGGTCTTTATCTCCGATGGAGAGGCCGAACCAGGGTAAACAATCTCCCTGACACCAGTTTCGCCTGGCCCCCAACTCAAAGTTACCCTATGGTAACATATGCCGTGACAACCCCACGACAGTACCGGTTGATATCCTGTGTTTGCTTCAAACAACCTTGCTAGACTAAACTCTATACTGAGAGGGAATGCTTCTCGTGCATCCAAACCTTGAGCCAAAACCCATGCCATTTGTGTCCACCATAACTACCTATTATGTGGTATTTCCTGCCATTCCAAGTAAATACTTCATGTGCTACCTTTGAATTATTCAAATCTTTATTACTCCTTATTTGTGTCAATGTTTTATAGCTCATGAGGAAGTTATGTGGCGTTTTATCTATCACCTTGTCATTTACTCATGACAGACTTTCACCAATGGACTAGTGGCATATACATCCGCTTATCCAATAACTTTGCAAAAGAGCTGGCAAATGGGGTGTCCAGTCCCAATTAATTACAACTTTAACCACTTGATTCTCTTCACATGTTTGCCAATGATTTATCAGAAGCAATTTTCAAAATGTTAAACAATATCAAATAGGCACTCCTCCATGGTATGTGATTGTTGGAAGGCACCCGAGGATTCGGTTAGCTATGGCTTGTGTAAGCAAAGGTTGGGAGGAGTGTCATACCAATTTATAAATATGCATGTGTAAACAAAAGAGAAGATGGATAATCTACCTTTGGGTAGAAATAACGTCCTTTATGGGAGCCGCTCTTGAAAGTCTGAGTGACAAGGGGGATAGAATGCCACTGCCATTCGTTGACAACAACAAACACCTCTCAAAAACTAACTTTATGCTCTCTTTATGAATTCAAAAACTTAAAAAGCTCTAGCACATGATTTAATCACTGCTTCCCTCTGCGAAGGGCCTTTCTTTTACTTTATGTTGAGTCAGTTTACCTACTTCTTTCTATCTCAGAAGCAAACACTTGTGTCAACTTTGTGTGCATCAATTCTTATATGCTTACTTATTGCACTTGTTATATTACTTTGTGTTGACAATTATCCATGAGATATACATGTTGAAAGTTGAAAGCAATTGCTGAAACTTAAATCTCCCTATGTGTTGCTTCAATGCCTTTTACTTAGAATCTATTGCTTTATGAGTTAACTCTATGCAAAGCTTTTTGATGCTTGTCTTGAAAGTACTATTCATGAAAAGTTTTTGCCTATATGATTCAGTTGTTTACTTTTTATCTATTTGTTAGCAAACTATAGACCGTTGCTTTGAGTCACTTCATTCATGACATGAGCCTCGCAATATTATTTGATCAAGATTGTGTGAAAGCATGTCTCCTTAGAAATTATTTTGTTGTTATCGTTTTACCGACTCGAGGACGAGTAGAACTAAGCTTGGGGATGCTTGATATGTCTCCAACGTATCCATAATTTCTGATGTTTCATGCTTATATTATACCAATTGCTACATGTTTTATATACACTTTATATCATTTTTATGCATTTTCCCGGACTAACCTATTAACAAGATGCCACAGTGCCAGTTCCTATTTTCTGCTGTTTTTGGTTTCAGAAAAGTTGTTCTGGAAATATTCTCGGAATTGGACGAAACAAAAACCAAAGTCCTTATTTTTCTGACACGTACACGGAGTCCGAAGGAGAGACGAAGGGGGGCCGTGGGCCGCCCTCACCATGCCACAGCGCGGTTGGGCCCACTGCCGCGCCGCCACGTGGTGAGGACGCCACGGGTCTCCACCGACGCCGCCCCTTCGCCTATATATTCGTCTTTTCGGGAAAACCCTAAACACCCGAGTCAAAAACCACGAAAAGTTCCAGAGCCGCCGCTGCCGTAAACCCTAACTCGGGAGGGTTCTGAAGCTCTCCCTGGCACCCTGCCGGAGAGGGGAATCATCACCGGAGGGCTCTACATCGCCATGCCTGCCTCCGGAGTGATATGTGAGTAGTTCATCCTTGGACTATGGGTCCATAGCAGTAGCTAGATGGTTGTCTTCTCCTCTTGTGCCATCATGTTTAGATCTTGTGAGCTTCCTATCATGATCAAGATCATCTTATTGTAATGCTACATGTTGTGTTTGCTGGGATCCGATGAATATTGATACTATGTCAAGTTGAATATTGAATTATCATGTCTATGTCTTTTATGATCTTGCATGCTCTCCGTTACTTGTTGATACTCTGGCCAAGTGGGTGCTTGTGACTCCAAGAGGGATTATTTATGCTAGATAGTGGGTTCGGTCTCCATTTAATCTGGGGGAGTGACAGCAACCCCTAAGGTTGTGGATGTGCTGTTGCCACTAGGGGTAAAACAACAATGCTTTGTCTAAGGATGAATGTGTTGTTTACATTATGCAATTTACTTAATGCAATTGTCTGTTGCTTGCAACTTAATACTGGAAGGGGTACGGATGTTAACCTGAAGGTGGAATATTTAGGCACAGATGCATGCTGGATAGCGGTATGTGTACTTTGTCGTAATGCCCAAATGAATCTCATAGTAGACACTACAACTTGCACATGCATATTATGCACTTTTCAATATTTTTAATTGCCCAGTTGTAATTTGTTTACCCAGCATGTTAGTTATTTATTATGGAGAGACGCCACTAGTGAACTGTGGACCCGGTCCATTCTTTTACATCTGAAATACAACCTACTGCAATCATTGTTCTCTTTCATTCTCTACAAACAAACATCTTTTTCCATACAACACTTTTAACCCTTTGTTTTCAGCAAGCCGGTGAGATTGACACCCTCACTGATTCGTTGGGGCAAAATAGTTTGATTGTCTTGTGTGCAGGTTCCAAGTCAACCGTCAGGACTTCTTCCTCCCCTACGACGTAGCAAGTTTTCTGGCGCCGTTGACACCTTCAGAAGTGTCTTCACCTCCTACTGGATTGATAATCTCGGTTTCTTACTGAGGGAAGACTTGCTGCTACACTCATCAAACCTTACTCTTGGGGTCTCCCAACGAACGTGTGGTTTACACGCATCAACCACCACCGTCGCGTCGGCCTCCATCATCACGGCGACCACCAGTGTCGCGGCGGCCACCTCCATCATTGCGGCGGTCACGACCACCATCTTGACACCTATCATCACGCCGATCATCACGGCGCTCGCGATCTGGGGAACGACCGCGGTCACCATGATCACCGCGGTCACCGCGCCCATCACGGCACCTGTTGTCATAGTTGTCATTGCGGCCACGATCTGGAGAACGACCGCGGCCACCACCATCAGAGCGTCCTTGTGGGCGGTCGTTGCGACCGCGCTGTGCCGCGTTGGCCGACGAGACGAACTCATCAGCGACGGGGCCATGGTTGCGCTCAGCAGCGAGCATCTGCTGCCACATGTCGTGGAAGTTCAGCTGCCCGTACAGATCGGACAGCGTCGTGCCCGGATTGGCGTTCACCGAGGACACAAGGCCATTGTAGGAGCCGTCGAGGCCGTTCAGGATGTACCCGACAAGCTCAGCATCATCTATTGGTTTTCCGGCAGCAGCGAGTTCAGATCGGAACCCCTTCATGATGGTGAAGTACTGCGCCGTGGTCATGTTGTTTTTCTTGGTTGTGTTGAGCGACGTCCGCAGATGCTGCACCCTGGAGATGGACTGGGATGCAAACATGCTGGTGATGCGCTCCAGCTTTCAACAGATGTCTCCAAGCCGAGGACATGCGCAAGCACATCCTGAGAGAGCGAGTTCACGAGGTAACTCGCCACCTGCTGGTCTCGCTCAAGCCAGGCGATATAGCCTGGGTTGGTGATTATCTTCTTCTTCTTGGGATCTTGATCATCCTCAACCTCCAGGGTGTGGGCCGGCGCGGCATCAGTGCCGTCAAGCAGGCCAATGGCGCGCGCACCGCGCAGCGTCGGGAGCACCAGCGCCTTCCAGAAGAGGAAGTTGTCCGACGTCAGTTTTTGCGATGGGGGAGAGCCCAAGGCGGACCCGGCAGAGCTCGATGATGAGGCTGCCATGGCGAAGGAGGGAGCTAGGGTTTTGGTCGTGGTTGTTTTTGGTTGTAGATCGAATCGGCGGCGGCTAGGTCATGGAAGAGGCAGGCTCTGATACCATATGTTCAAATAATTAAAAATCATAACACTGAAGGTTCTAATATGTTCAAAATCATAAATCCATTCTTAACACTGAAGGTTGTGTTTGCGAGCACTAACTAATTGCTGCTAATCCGACCGAGCATTAATTCATTATCTTCCCAGCTCGTCCCATTACAAGAAAAGAAGCAGTGAATAATTCAAGAGGAGAAATAGAAAGATTAGTGATCAAATAATGAGCAGCTGTTCTACAGCCTGCATTACATCAGATTCATCAACAACACACTATTATAAAATAAATTCTAATATTAGGGTCAACCAATTCTACTATTTATAAATCTCTTTTGACATCACACATGCATTTATACCTCAGTAAAAACCTTGTTATCGGAGGTTGAATCGCCATTGTGTAAGGGTATTGGAGGTCCGTGACCAGTTAAGCTTCATCAACTTACTGGATTTATAACCGACAACTTCACAATAACCGAACTTTATAAATTGAAATGAATAATAATATCCCTTCCATGATTTATTCACAAAAGATGCAAACTACTACAAACAGAAAAATACCTACAATTTACAAAATTTATGGAACACAAGGGAACACATCCCTATAAACAATGTTGACTTATCACTGAAACCATCAGGCCAGATTTTGCTCTCTCCCCATATCTAATTTTACTTAGCAATGTAAGCAGGAAAACTATTAGAGCCAGACAACTCTTTTCATTCAGCAATGCAAGCAACAAGTGAGTGCTTTCAGACTTGGGACAATGGGGATTAGGCATACCATCGGAGTAGCAGGTCCACAAGCAATCGTGCATGCCTTAGATTTATGAGCGAACTAGGTTTAGGCGGAAACGATGATCCCGTTAGGGATCTCGGGTACGTGTTATATAGAGGTGGGAAGAGCCCCCACCGTGGCATAGTACATGGGTGTACCGTATAGGGTGGTGTACTACACCATGCCTATACGGTACGGGGTCTTCTCAGCGGCTGTCTCATACTCGGCTGGACTTCTTGCTCCAGGTGCGGCCAGGACAATCCTCGGCGGCGGCGAGGTCCAGGATCCACAAATTCACCTTAGATTCAACCGAAACATGTCCAAAAGAAAACAAAAAGATACATGCCTTTATACATCGAGCCACGTCACTTCGGTGTTGCTGTTCTTGCTCGTGACCTGGGGAAACAATCAAACAGATCCAGTGTCTGTGTGAGGAGGCGCTGGAGGAGGACGTGTGAGGGCGTCCCCTAGGTTTAGCAGCGGGAGGAGATGGTGGAGGGATGGAGTACTGATTTGATCATTAATGCTGATTATGCTGATATGATCATTAAAGCTGATTAATGAGAATTGTAATAATGATGTCTAGAAGATATATGAAAGGTGAGGAGAAAACAAAAAGCTTGACGAAGGAACGAAACTTTTCTTTTAGATAGTAGTGATAGAGATAAAGAAAGAGACAAACGCAAAGCAACATTTTTTTACCAGCGCGAGTTCGCCGGCTCCACGCAGTCCCATACGCGGTCTGCATCTGCTGCTGCCATTGCGGGTAGAAGCTGCAGCCCCGACTAAATGGGAACGGCTGCCCCTTCCACTCTGCATTGCACGCGCATCCAGTCAAGTCCCGAAATTCAAGCATCTGAGACGGAAATGCACCGCCGGAAGGGGAAGGATGGAGATTTAATTTGGCGCACCGAGACGCCAGGTGACGCCAACGACGAAGATGTCGTCGATGACGAAGCGGAGGTAGGGGCTGACGGAGGCCATGAACTCGCCGATGAAGCCCACCACCTGGTCCCGCCCAACCATGGGCCGCGGGAACACCAGGTTCTTGTATACGCACGTCTCTCGTAGAACTCCCCTACCACCTTCGCCGCCGCTACGAGCACCGTCGACATCCTCCTGCATGTTGGTCGGACGATCAGATGATACCAGCGTGGCCCGGCAGCCACCCCGACGCCGCCGAGGTTGAGCGGCCGCGTCGCCTGCGCCATTCTCCGCGCTGCTGCTCCCGTTCGGTCCAACACGCAGCAGCGTGTGTGGCGGGAGCGCGTCCATCGTCTTAGAGCATCTCCACCGGCGCGCCAACTCCACTCCCACTAGACGTTTTGGGCGCGCCGGCACGAAAAACCACCCCACCGGCGCGCCCAATACGAAAAAAGTTGCTGGCACGTCCCAATAGAACGTCTGGCAACCCCGCTTCGCGCCCAGGTTCTAGGGACGCAACCGGGCGCGCCGGCAACCGCGGCAATGCGCGCCTCGTCCAAACCTGACGGACGGGCCCGACGCGTCAGCGACACCGACGTTTTATTTTCCCAGCCGCGCCTGTAGGGCTTGTTATTTCAGCCCAAATTTCAGCCCCGTCCCTGCTGATGCGCCGTCCCTGCTGATTCGCCGTCGCCGCCTCCCAGCCTCCGCCGGCCGGACTCCGGTCACCCCTTCCCCCTCCCCCTCCCCACGCCGGTCTTCCCCACCACGACTCCCAAGCCTGTCTGCAGAGTCTTCGCCGTCGATCCGCTACACCGTCGCCGCCTCCGACACTTCCCCGCAAGCAAGGTGTTCGTCGCATTGCTCAGCTCAATTTGTCTACTAGACTTTGGTTTTTTCCTAATTCTTTGTGTTGATCTAGATGGATAGCGACGACGAACTCGAGATGGCGGGCGCATTGCTCACCGCGCATGACGTCTCGAACGCCATGGTCGATGAACACTTGGCGATCATCACTTGCCTAGTTGGTTTGCTTGGGCTGATGAATGCGGCGCCTCGGATTGGAGGCTCGGTGCCGGGTAAAAGGAGGAACAAGGATCGCCTACGGATGATTGGACATATGACCCTGTGGCAAGACTACTTCGCCGATGATCCTACTCACGGGGAGAAGGAATTCCGGCGGCGTTTTAGGATGAACAGTGGTCATTCTGACGGGGCTGCGTGATTACGATGACTACTTCAAGCTGAAGCGAGTCTGCACCGGACTAATTGGTTTCTCCTCCATCCAGAAATGCACGGCTGCTTTGAGAGTCCTTGCATATGGAGCTCCGGCAGATGCAGTGGACGACTACCTCCGTATGGCTGAATCGACAGTACTCGAGAACTTCTATACGTATTGCAAGGGGGTTGTTGCAGTGTTTGGGCCAAAATATTTGAGACAACCAAATGAAGCTGACACAGCTAGGCTCATGGCACAAAACACAGCTAGAGGATTTCCTGGTATGCTTGGAAGCATCGATTGCATGCACTGGGCATGTAAGAATTGCCCATTCGCCTGGCAAGGAGTTTACAAGGGTCATGTTGGAGAGTGCAGTGTCGTGCTAGAGGCAGTGGCTGACCAAGATTTGTGGATTTGGCATGCTTTCTTTGATATGGCAGGAACTCACAATGATATCAATGTGCTAGAATGTTCAACGGTTTTTAACCAGCTGAGTGAAGGCGAAGCTCCACCGTGCAATTACGAGATTAATGACCATGCATATGACAATGGATACTATCTAGCAGATGGAATCTACCCGAAATGGTCTACATTTGTAAAGACCATCTCCCAGCTTCAAGGTCAAAGTCAGTCTTATTTTGCAGTTGAACAGGAGGGTGCCAGGAAGGATGTTGATCGAGCATTTGGGGTGCTTCAATCTCGGTTTGCTATTGTCAGGTTTCCTGCCCTAACTTGGTCGAAAGAACAGATGTGGGAGGTGATGATGACTTGTGTGATTTTGCACAACATGATCATCAAGAGTGAACATGCTGATACTCCGCAACATGATGATCATCCATACTATCATGTGGGTCCTCTTGCCGAGATTGATCATGAGTATGAGGGTTTGGCTGCCGACTTTGCCGTTTACCTCACAATGAACGCTCAAATTAAGAATGTAGGAGAACATGAGCAACTTTAAAATGATTTAGTTGAGCATCTGTGGGCAATCAGAGGCCAAGCAGACGCTCAAATTGATTGAGTGCCCACTTTATTGTAATTTGAATAATTGTATGCGCTACAAGTTTATTATGGTTTCGGACATTTGAATTCAGACACTCAACTTATTTTATTTCCTGGCGTTTTTTGAATTTGTCAACTGGGAGCGACCGGTGGGGCGCGCCGCTCCCAATAGACGGCAACTGCTGCCTGCGCGCCCAAAAGAGCATGTCCGGCAACTTTGCCGGACGCTCTATTGGGCGCGCCGGTGGAGATGCTCTTACCTCCTCCTCGGTTTGCTTCTCTGGCGCTCGTTTCTCTTCTGCCTTGTCTCGCGACACAATATTTTGCTGCAAACAAGATGCTGGCCATACTATTTGCACTAGACGCTGCAAAACATGACCGAGTAATAATGTATTGTATCATGAACACTTGATTTTTTCACAAAACACCTGATAGATAAAAGAGACGATACATGAGCTCCTTGTATATATCAATGCATTTCTTGTGCTATTTGTTGTACAGCTAATAACACTAGCAACCACTTAGGCGCTCCAAAAATCAATAAGATACATTCTGGATTGCGATCAAGAAATGGAACTATGGCTATGCATTTAATCTATGCACTTCGATTAATTCGAGAAGAAACTGGCGCGAGTGATGTGTTCATGGACGCTTGGATCTCCTCCAGGGCCCTTCCTTTAGTCTCCGGCACCAGCAGCGCCACAAATAAAACGGTCAGCCCGCTAATGCTCGCGAACATGAAAAATGTACCTGCGAATTATCAAAGATATATGAAGGAAAAGAGAGAACACCAGCAAATCTTCAACGGAGCCGTGCATCGGGCATACAATATGCACGTCCATCATGCTCGAGTTCATGATGCCAATTTATCTAATCAGAAGGTCCATTTATTGTTTACCAGAGGAGCTCCACACCAGGAGGAAGTTGAAGCCATACGAGACGATCCATGAGCTGAGCCAGTTCACCAAGGTCACAACGCTTCCTGCTGATCCTTTCATGTGTATGGGAAAGATCTGCATGTTCAGTGTGGTCAAATACATCAATACTGCTGTTATACCTCAAATCCGCAGATTCAGTCCAGGTACAATCATCAAAGGTGTCTTTTGGTCATGGCAATATACGTACCTCTGACATGATAACCCATGGTATTCCCCCAATACCCAGAGAAAAAGATCCAGTGAAGACCTGGTTTTACAAGCAATAGAGATGTTTACAACAGCTAGGCATCTCTCTGAGGAAACAAGTTATGAATCAGCATATATGTATACCAGAATCCCTGCCAAAGCCAATACCACATTCAGGTCCTTTGCCCAATGATGCTCCTGTTTGAAAAAGAGTAAAACTAAAATCACTGTAAATTTATGGCCTTCTTATGATCAGATCAATTTAAGTGAAGCCATACCTTAGCCAGGAATGACACAGCAACTAGTAGGCAACCAAGGCATGTTCCGGCTGCAGAGACCTGCAACATTGCAGCATATGAGTTACTGTCTTTGAATCCGCCATTACTACGTGTATGTTCTTAATACCATCAGGAGCGGCCTCCTTCCAGCCTTGTCCAATAGAAGCACCCCAAGTGTCGTCATCGGAATCTACATGGACAGTAAGTTTTAACTGTATACCTAAAATCAGTTAGAAGCAAAAAGAGCTAGAGGAGAGGACCTGGACAGCAACCATAGCAAGCATTCCAATGTTGCCTGACACGAAACCTGAATCGTGTCATGGCTAGTTAGTATCACACAGTAATTCATGGTAGAAACTAGGATCTATTTCATAACAAGTTAAGATGCGAGAATTAAGGGAAAAAAGTGGCTACAAATCATTACCCGCCGAAACAAATATCTCACTTGCGTAAAACGTAATTGCATTCGATCCACCAAACTGTTGAAGGAACATTAGCCCGACTCCAACCTAATAAAAAGCCCTAATATCTTAGAAAATCATAAAATAAGTCTCTTTTCTGACTATACATGCATATTTACGATACTCACTGTAATAGCACGAGTATAATCCTTCCGGAATAGGTCCATTATCTTTGACTGTGGTAGGTGTTCAAGCTTTTCTGTGAAATCCTGATTATACAGATTATGAAATTAGCTATTTCTTATAGTAATGCATCATTGAGTTAGTAGTTTATTCTAACTCTCTAGCACTTAAAAGTTGATACTTTGATTTCTGCTGCCTCTTTGGAGATATCAGTTTCTTTCCCCCTTAGCTTCTGTAATGCTTCCTCGAATGCACTTGGGTGTCCGGTCTTAGCCTGAAAAACATGTATGTAGAATCAAAGTTTTATTCCGAATGATCAAATTACAGGCTCCATGTAATCAACACGAGTGTAGAGCATCTAATATCATATGAAAAAACGATTTATAATTTTTTTCAGTTGGTCTATAACTCTGTACAGATAAAAACTTAGCTCTCAAGCTGAATATAAAAACATATAAACTCTTGTAAGGCCCCAATATATGTTTCTTTGCGCATCTTAAGTTTGCCAGATAAGTGTTTCTAACTTCTATTAGCTAGGCCATAAATGGATAATCAAACAACTTGAGAACGGAGAATGGGAATGAATGCGTTATGGAACTAAGATATGCATCAAGCATTAACAGTGCAAGGAAAGCTACTTACAAGCCATCTGGGAGATTCAGGAATCACAAGAAGGCCGACCAGCTGCAGTAAGCATGGTATCACTCCTACAAGAGAAACAGGTATCGCTTGTACAAATCAGTATGCAGTAAATTTCTAGTTATAAAAGTGCCTGCATTTTGAAGCCGATATGTTAGATCGAATCAAGGACCAGTTAAAACTGGTGCAACATCGGCTTTTACAACGTACCAAATAAAAAATAGATGCTCATTATTATAGAAACGGCAGAAAAGTATATCCAAACAAATTAATAGTACCGATGATTGCCAAGGTGCGCCAGTTGATGAAGGTCCCCAGAACAAACGCAAGGGAAGCCCCGAAACATACCATAAGCTGCAGAAATGGAGGTGCCTGCCTTCTTTAGATATAACTCTATAAAAGCAGTAATGGAACCTCCCTAGTGGAGTATGCACCTGGTTTGCAGCTGTGAACCGACCTCTAAGATTCTTGGGTGTTATCTCTGATATATAGACTGGGACCTGTTTGGTCCAACAAATATCTTAAACCAAGTTTCTCTGGAAAATGTAACAAGATGCAGCTGTTTGCAGTAATCACCGTGTATGAGAGAAGACCAATTCCACATCCAATTGAGAGCCTTCCAA
The DNA here is from genome assembly GCA_947311845.1 of Poa pratensis. Taxonomy (NCBI): domain Eukaryota; kingdom Viridiplantae; phylum Streptophyta; class Magnoliopsida; order Poales; family Poaceae; genus Poa; species Poa pratensis. The sequence goes on along the minus strand of CAMZMU010000062.1, from coordinate 36,869,629 downwards.
GGTAAAGCCATACAAAACCCTACATATTGATATACACAAAAGAAGGAAACAGGTTACAGGATGAACTAAGAATGCAGTTCACTTCAAAGTTATAGTAGGTATAGAAATGCACACTGAAGAAAAGATATACTTAGATAAAGGAGGAAGGGGGACCTTAGAAAAGACTATGAGAAGATAACCAAGAATGCAGAACACGTCAGATAATGCCATTGCCTGCTCGCCTCAATGAACATGAAGTCAATTGGTCAAGACTAAAGAGCATATAAAAGATTTTCTCGGTCAGCTACGCTTTTGTTAGACAGCTTAATTAGCATGACAATGAGATAAGTACTTACGCATCTTCGACCAACTCGGTCTGCTACAGTACCACTAAGAATAGCACCCAGCATTGCTCCAATGGTTAATATTGAGCCAAATACAGAATACTGCATCATGGTTAACAGTGCAGACATTTGCGTTGATCATGTGTTAAGTTGACCCATGACCAATCACGGCACCACCATCAAGATGAACGAACAAAACAACTATTTGTATGAGTACCTCAGCTAAGGAGATGTGAAGATCACGCATGATGCCCTCCTGACATGGCGACGAGTAGCCCACCTGCAAAATAGGTTTCCACAATTAATTTAGCCACCTGCAAATTTTTGTCTGAATTGGCTTCATGGTCCTTATGGATTCTCTGTCAAATCCTTTTGGCGAGATTTTCTGGTATGCACAAACTCTACCATATTAAATAAGGAACAAAAGCGAGATACCGAGATGCCGAAGACGAAGGATCCACAAACGGCGACGGTGGTGCTGGCGACCACCACCCAAATCGAAGAAGCTCTGTGGTTCCCGGCCACCAAGAGAGGCTTCCTGGCTCCATCTCCCTCCCATTCCGTAGACATATGGCCTTTCCCGGGTTCTCCTCTGAGTCTGAACTCTGAATTATAAATCTTAAGTAGCGTGACTGGACAGTGACCACCGGTTCAGGGACTAAACAAAGCATGAAAGACAACTCGCAGGCAAATCAAGTACAGTGAAACTAGGATATGCAGGGCCGGTCCTGAAGGGGGGCAGGAGGGGCGGCCGCCCCGGGCCCCCGAACCCAAGGGGCCCCCACCCAGGTATGGCATATGTAGGTGTGTGAAGAGATATTTGGAGGCGCCATTAGAGCAGATCTGAGAGTTCCTCTCGTAAGTTTCTGTTCGAGGGAGACGATGGACGAACTGTTCACATCCGTTGCTTTCAAGTGGGCTGAGACTTTTAGGCCTTTTTTTAGATGGGCCCTTTTCTTCATTGGTCCATGAGTGATTATACACGTAAAAAAATGCTATGAGGTTTAAGTGGGTGGGGCTAGTGAGCTACCTATCCAGTCGAAGGATTTCTCAATTCTTTAAGACAGATGATTGCTCTACTAATTATTTCCCACAAAACAGCTCAAAAATATATTTTTCAAAAAGGAGAGCAGGCTTCTAGAACTCAAAAAATTGTTTCCTAAACAAAATTCTTCTAATGGCTGCCAAAAGAGAACAACCAACCCAAGTGCAATAAGCGAGCTGGGGCACCGTGCGACAACAAGGTCTGATTTGAACCAAAAAAATGAGATTTTCTTTTCTAGTTAGTGGCTATGAGAAATTCTCCATATATTGTGTGATGTGCGCGGCACCGTTCCATAGCGTTCCATGGACAAGACCTGGAGACGACTCATTGTCGATCCTCAGGCGGCCATGAGAGTGGATAAGCCGATTATCCGAGACAAGGCCGTACCGCGCACACCAACCACTACTACGTAACAATACCATACAAGTTTATGTGATAATCAATAAGAGTGTTGTTTATAACATTATCAGTGAGTTTGCATAGGTATGTTCGAAAAATTCCTAACATAATATGAATAAATTGTCCAATATTAAATTGTTTTTGGACGCACTTAAGTTTATAAGTTATATATATATATAAATATATCAATTCTTATTATTATTATTTGTACTAGGGGCCCTGGCTTTAAGTTTCGCCCCGGGCCCCAGAAATCTCAGGACCGGCCCTGAGGATATGATGCTATGAAAATAGATGCTTCCCTTATCTAGAATTCGAGAGACCACGAGCTTGCTCCCAGCAATATGTTTTTTTTTTCAGTCAGTAGGATGATTCAACCATGTTGAGTACGCAAGCAAGAGTTCAGATTCGGGCAAGTAGACAGCAGCAGGAAATGTCTCTGCTCCGAACTAGTGGGGCAAGTAGCAAGCTGGGCGCAGTTGAGTGGCAGGCAGAGCGTGGGGCTGGCTGGCGCGGCCGCACAGCGCTAGCAGGACCAGAGGTCCAGAGGAGTAGGAGTACCTGGATTCGGCGGGAAGCTCACCGGCGGCGGGTTGGGCGGTGGCGAGCTGGCGAGCTGGAGGGGCCTCAATATGTTTGAATCTGACTCCGGCAAAAGGAAGGTACAAGGAGTTCAGCAGCATCTCGCTCTTCGCCACGGGATAGCTCGGGACGCAGCGCATTGACTTCCCGTGGCCACATCTGGCACGCTTGTTTCACCGGGTCCAGGACGGCAACAAACCATGTACAGTACTCATGGTTCTAAATAGCCGGCTATACCTCGGCTATAGCCTTTTGAGAATCTCGGGGCTAAATGAATCCATGTGCAATTTTCGGTTATAGACTCATTTAGCCTGGCTATAGCCCCATTTTAAGGGCTGGGGCTATTTTCTATAGCCGGCAATTTAAAACATTGACAGTACTATGTTAAACGGTTCAACCAGAGCATTGGACAGAAGCTCGCCGAAAGACCAGAGGAGTGGTAGGAGTAGAACAGAAGCTTGCCGGCGGTGGCGAGTGCGCAGACTGCAGAAAGTTGGAGGGGAGTCTAGCATCTCACTCTTCACCACTATAGAGGAGAGTAATTCCTGCATAGTCGCATCTGGCACACTTGTGTTTCTTGGAGCAATTTCTAGTGTGACAAAAGGAGAGGGGGTGACCCAGGGTCCCCGACCCTCCACCTGCTTCGCCGCTGCCAATGTTGTGCACGCCCCCGGTGAAGGTGGCCACGCCGCTGATAATGTAGAGGCCGATCATCACAAAAACACCACGTCCGCGTCCTGTCGTCTGTTTCCTCTCCCCTCCGATGCTTTACGCGTTGCCTCACTCGCCCTTCCGTCGCCATGTTTCTCTCGGCTCCGCCGCCGCCTCCTCTCGAGTAACTTGTTGCCTCCTCTCACATGATGCCACCACCAGCTCCTCGACCAAGCATCCTCGTCACCTCGTTGGCCGACACATCCACCCCGTCGCCACTCTACGGTGAGTCTTCTCCTCGACCTCTTTTTTTGTTAGATTAACTAGTTGATTTAGGTTTAGTTGATTTGAGAGTAGTTTGCATACTTTAAATGATTTAGCTTTAGTTGCTTTAGATTTGTGTTGATTTAGGTGCTATTTATGTTGTTCGCGATGAATTCACGTGTGCTCTTTAAAAAAAATAGGTATTCAAAATAAGCTCAGTATCAACATGAAACCGATTGTACACAAGAGTGATTCAGTAGGCTGGGCGGCAATGGAGGCTATGTCTGCCTCAATACTTGCACCCGGCGTGACCCAACAAAAAGAACAATCAATAATTCCGCGTGACCCGGTTTGGTGTTTAATACTCTACACATCTAACTAGGTTTTACTACGAATCTCATATACATAAATTAACAACTTAAACAAAGAATATAAGCATAATCATTAATATCACAAAATAGAACAATAACAACTTTATTTATGTCTCTACGGCATATTTTAAACACGTAAAAACTAATGCCACCCAACAATAATATGAAACTTTACCAGATAGCCCAATACTCCTTTCTGTGGAAATAGCCCAACATTGACGGTGAGGGCTATATTTTATTATTACAATAATGTATATATATATATATTGGCAATACAATACATACATCAGGGTACAATAAAGCAGCTTATATACCCACATGCATTGAGCCACTTCTATATCGAAATAGCTTTAGAGTGTGGATGTGTTCTAGCTAACAATTTCAAGTCAAACTTTCTTCTTACAGTGACCCCAAATTTCTCGGACATGTCCAACGAATCCGGACTCAAACTTTCAGGAAGCATCCAGTCAAAGTGGTAGAGAAGATTTGCCAACACAATCTCCACCGTGGAAGTACCAAACAATATCCCAGGGCATTGCCTTCGCCCAGCTCCGAAAGGAGTGAATTCAAAGTTTGTCCCATAATAATCAACGTTGTTGTTCTCAAACCTCTCCGGGTCAAACTTTGTGGGATTGACCCAATTTTTAGGATCCCGTGAAATTGCGAAGACATTAACAAAGATATTAGTGCCGTTAGGAATGTTATAGCCCATGATTTCACAATCTTCTCTGGTTTGTCTTGGGATGAGAAATGGAGCAGGAGGATGCAACCTAAGGACCTCCTTGATTACCATTTTCATGTAGCGGAGTTCATTGAGATCGGCACTCGCGATGACAGCTCGATCTTTGCCTATCACCTTTCGGACCTCCAGTTGTGCCTTTGCCAGAGCTTCTGGGTTCTTGCATAGCTCGGACATGGCCCACGTCAATGTGGTTCCTCTAGTCTCAGTGGCAGCCGCAAATATGTCCTGTAAAATATGTACGATATATAATTTCACTCGGCAATATGTAAAGAGTCAAAATAAATTTGTCCGACAATCAAAGAGTCAAAATTGACACCAAAATTTATAAGTAACTTCCCAGTCCGTGAATAAGAATTTAGTGAGTATAGTCAGTAAGACTATTCATGGAGATCAAAGAAACAGAGCATACTCATGGAGATAGAAGAAACAGAGCATACTCACGTTGATGACGACAGTGATAATCTCTGAAGTTAGAGGGAAGGCCAAGGAGTCCTGTTCCTGCAGCCTGAGTAGCACGTCCACCAGGTCCTCATCGTCAGTGCTACGACTCAAGACACGACCGCCAGCAGCTCGCGCCACCCTGCGCCCATCGATGCTGTCGGCGATGATCTGCTGGTGACGGCCGAAGCTGGTCCTTAAGCGGCGCTCGCCGTTGCTGAGCCACCGCACTAGCCGCCTCGACGGAAAGAGGTCGGCGAGGCAGAAGCCGCCGACAAGCTCGGTGATGGTATCTACCTCGCGGAGGTACTCCTCCTGCTGCGTGAACTTGCCACCGAAGACTGCCCACGCCACGACCTCGTTGCTCAGCGCTGACACCTTGGCGCTAAGGTTGACGATCGGCCCGGCGGCCACGATGGAACGGAGGAGGCTGTCCACCTCCTTGGCCCTGATGCTCTCCATGCGTCTCACCTGCTTGGCGCTCAGGAGCTCCACGATGCAGACCTTGCGCATCTGGCGCCACCGGTCACCGTAGGTGCCGAAGATGAGGCCCTTGCCGCCACAGCCGATGATGTCCTGCGTCGGGCTGCAGGGACGGTTCGCGAACACGACGTCGTGG